>JBAMAX010003980.1:0-104170 GCA_037043745.1 Chymomyza amoena
TCAACAAAAACTCAGGCAGTAAAGATTTGCCTTCACAATTATTTAAATAAACAAACACAAGCGACGAAATAGGAACTTCAGTAAAAATAAAGAAAATAAAATTTTATTTTAATAAAATATGGCTCAACTGCCGGATAAAGCTGCCTTTCTGGAAGGCTATCAGAAGAACCATCGCGAGCTCGGCAAGCGTCAGCGGGAGTACAAAAACGCACTGGCTGGCCAACTAAAGTCGCGCAAAGATACCATACTCGAAAGAAGCCGTCAGAATACCATCAAAAAGCTAGAGCATGACAAGGATGAGCTGCGCGCTCAAGTCTGGGCAGCCAGCGGTAAGAATCATGTTAAGCAAAACGAACGTTATTTAAAACGGATCAAATGCTCTGTGGACTGTTACGAGAAACTGGAAGAAGAAATAAAAGCACTCAAGGCTGACATAGTTAATATGGATCGTGAAATAAGTCGTGTGGGCAAGGAGACATATGCTTTAAATCGCCGCATTATACCGGATAATCAGCATCAGGCGCATAAGGCAAAGTTGGACAAGAAAATTATGATATTGGAAAACGCTTTGGAAGTGAGTGTGCAGCAGGAATGCACCTTAACAGTGAAAAATGGTGAGCTACGGGACGGAATCGTATGTTTACTGAAAGAACGCAATTACTTCAATGAATCTTACATGAAAATGGTGCACAAGCTCAATGATGATAAAAAGTATTTACTCGATACGGTAGAGTTCGTCGTACGTACTTTCGAGGGCTGTGTCGAAATATATGAGAAGACCGGCTATATGAAAGAACATGGCGCAAAGGATCGTGAGATGCGCAAGATCGAAATGCAGGGTGCTACTCGTAAAATGGCTTCTGATGCCGATAACAATGCCTTTCTGCGCTGTAAGATGACGACGCGCGAATTAGCAGATCTACAACCAAAGGAGTATAAGCGGCGCGAAAAAATACGTAGTAATCTTACCCAGAAGATAGATCTGTACAATGGTGTGCTGCTGAAGCTTCTGAACTATACACACTCAGCCAGTTTGGATGAGATGATTAAAAAGCTTGAGCATCAAGACAGCGTTTACTTTTCCTTTCTTAACAATGGAAACGAAATGAGCTATCACATAAAACTACTCAATAACTCTGTGGATCGCCTATTCGAGGATATAACTGCGCTTAAGGAAGGAAATGATAATAAGTATGAGAAGCAACTAAAAACTCTAGTAACACTTGAAAAGGAGCTAAGCGAAAGACAAGAATCTAATGCGTTGTTAAAAAATGTGCGCGATAAGAATGATGAAACGCTACAAAATTTGGTAAATGGTATCCAATCTCTATGCGAGATGGCCACAGTAGATACAGAACCTTTGTCCAAATTGTTGGGCGATCATACCAATGTAAATCTTGTTAATACACGTCGTTTCCTCAAAATGATTGAGCAACGCATGTATGAAACAGACAAATCCTTAACGGCGCTCTGCTTATCTACATAACTGTTCTAATAGGAAAGCAAGAGTCCGCCATACCAAACACTATCCCTATCACCTACTCTACACTTACACCTATGAACTAATACCACTAACCTATGCACTAATACAAAACAATATTCATTGCGCCAAGCTTAAAGCTGCTAAACTACTTTCAGCAAGCAGTCCAAGCAGTTCAGCTATTGCCCTATTGGCAAATTAGGAACAATTTATTAATGTTATATTTTTTTGCTTTAATGTTTGTTATGTGCTCTGAAAAAAGTAAAATTTAATTTTTTATTAAGATTCCTTAGGATGCAGTTTTTCCCAATAGCCAATAATTATATGTGCATAACCCTATTTTGCTTTAAAAACTACTAGATATTGCTTATTTCCAGAACTTAAAGTAATGTAAGTTAGATATTGAATTTCAATTTACTTTATAAACAAGTTTTAGGCTGCAGGGCATTAAGTCAGCCGGAATTTTATAAGGTGCAAAAGTGAATTTTGGGCTCAATCCACTTACAAGGTCACGTTTTACGTCTTCTTAATAGACATATTTCGTTATGATAACAAAAATGTTTTTTAATGGCATCTCAAAGATAATTTTTGTCGTCGGTCAATCCGTAAATGCAATATTTTTAACCCTAAAGTAGGATTTTGGAGCTTCTGCTTGGTGGTTTAAGGCCTTACAAGGCTGAATTATCCTGTTTCGGCAGGTAAATCTTTCGGATATGGTACCGAATTGTAACTGATGTAATTTAATATATTCCTGTGCATATACGTGACCAGAAACATTACACGTAGAGTCCTTCCACACAACGTTAACGTTAATATCAGACTATATTATAAAGGGTTTTCGGCAACCGATTCGTTCTGAATATATGTTAAAATTATACCTTGTGTCTTGTTAAATACCATCAAAATCATCCAAATTGGACGTTTTCCATCAAATTCAGTGTTTTGATACCTTTTTATAAATACTTTGAGAAATTTTAGAATGTAGTACATGAGCCTTGGCATACCATTGATATAATATAATTTCCGACCTATGGGATCCTATATTACGATTCGATCCACCTTACTAGTATAAAATTCATGCAGCTTAGTAACAATAAGAATTGATTCCGACCTAGTAATCATCCTCAAAAATGGCGTACGTAAAGTCGGGCGCCGACGACTTTGGGATACCCTGTACCACTAGCTTGCAATAAAATACGGTTCCTTCACAAAAAACCAAAAACAGAAGAATTTGTAGGCAAACATTTTTTTTTGACCGTTCGTTGCTATGGGAGCCATATGATATAGTCAACCGATTTCGATCAAATTTGACACAGTGCTTTAATACCTTAAAAATAAAACTGAATGCCGAATTTAGTTTAAATATCTTAACAAACAGACGAAACACAACGAATTTTTATAAAAAATGTTTTTTTGGACCGATTGGTCCTATGTGAGCTATATGATATAGTCAACCGATTTTGATCAAATTAAGCAGTGCTTAAGAACTATAAAAAACTTTCAAATACCAAATTTGGTCCCAATATTTTAACAAACAAACGAAACACAACAAATTTTGTTCCAAAATAGATTTTTTGAAAGATCGGCCATATGGGAAACGGTTCAAGCTTAATTTACCATCCATTGTATGGACAAGGCTTGTAATTCTCAATCAGTTTAAGCAGTGGATAGCCTAAATGAATAAAAATGGTTTCTTTATATACGTTTTCTTAAATTTATTTTTATTTACTTAATTACTCAAATAAAGATTTTGCTCTTACAATAACCATTTTGGATTACTTATAAGCACATTGAATTGATTGAATTGTGATACTGACAATAGAGCTGTGCTCTATCTCCAATTTACAAGAATCGATCTTTTCGAGAGATTCTCAAAAAATAAATCGATTTAATCGCGCTAAAACGGTAGGCACTAGCCGAAAATTATCATAAAAAATAAACAATCTTTATACAAAAAATAATATGTAAAAATTCACTTAAAATTTATTTCCATAATTCACAATAACGAAAACAAAAATTGAAATCATAATAAAAGAAATCACAAAGAAATCATAAAGTTAAAAGTGGATTCAAAAGTTAAAACTTAAAAAAATAACATAAAAAATAAGTAGCAATTCATTTGATTTTTTGTAACATTTGAAAAAAAAAACACAATTGCGCCATCTGGCGGCGCTCACAGCTAAGAATATATATCATTAAGAATATATAGCATGTTCTTGACCCCAAAATCCACCAAATACAAATTTGGCTAGAGGAAAAAAAATGTTTTTTGGCCTTATAAAGATAGAATCTCAATAAGCAAAAATCGATTTTATTGTTTGAAAACATAATCGATTAAATCGAATCGATGCCCAGCTCTATATCACAAGTGAAGGCAATAGATTTTAGGGATGATAGCGCCTTTGGACTTGGACTCTATCATATTTGATTTAAGTTCGGTTCACTAGAATCAGCATCATATTTTTTTTGGACTACACCACCAGGTGGATGCTGAATTAGATTTTTATTTATTTGGGGGTTATGAGGGCATTGGGAGAATATTTTAAAGTTAGTCGCCGTATTATTATCTTTCTCGTCTTTTATGACGATAAAGAATTTTGTTCGCGAGATATTGACGAATAATAGAAAAAGTGAAAAATATTTTTTTCGAAAAAATCTCCAAAACGGTGCTTAAGAAAAAAAGTTGTAATTTTCGTGTTTTTCGACCCAAAATTACACTACAAACACTTTTTAAGAAGAACTACAAAAGTTATAGACATAAATGTACAAATTTGACCTCCCCATATACTTTAAATTGATTTTTTAATGTAACTCTCTTAAGTTGTTGGTTTGAATATAGTTTTGACCCAAAAAAAAAACCAGAAAGTTCCAATTGGCAAATTCTGAGAAGGAATATGCAGGAAAAAAAAATATTTTCGAGAGAAAAGGTACAGGGTATGACACTGTCGGGCACTGTACCAAATTTATAAAAACTTTAAATGATTGCTTTCGTATTTGTTAACAACACTTGACACTTTTCTAACACCATTATAGACCTAGTGGAACTCGTAGAGCAAATAACTCTCTATGCACATATAATTATTTTCAATAAAAAGTACAAATTTAATCCTGGACTTAACCATGGACTTTCTCCATGATGTATATTTATATCCATTTTATATTTAGAATTAAACAGATGAAAATATGAAGAATTGTTTATTAAACTAAAATAAATATAATCTAAGATATAAATCGGCGAAAATAAGTGAAGCGGGCCACTTTTTTGGCGACCTTCTCCAATTTTGATGATTTTTACACAGTTGGTAGAGCTGCTAGCCAATAGTAACCACGCCCAATTTTATTTTTATGCGAAATTCCGAATTTTAATCGAGTTATCGATAACTGAATATCGGGTTTTTCATTTTTAGATTATTTTTTGATTAGCTATTTTTTTACCATGATAGATAAAATATTAAATTTAAAAAAAAATATTTTTTTTATTTTTAAGATTTTTTTTTTAATTTTTTGTCATTTTTAATTTTTTAATTTTAAAATTGAAAAGTGATCTACCACTTTTGAAAAAAAGTGTGAATGTCATTTTATGCGTGGAAATTCGGAGAAAAATGCTGTAACTCTTAGAACTGCAGAAGTTATGCTTATTTTAGTGATGGTACCTCGCATGTCCGCCATAGTAAACAGTACCTCGAAAAATGGCAAATAAACCTAACTCCTCGGAACTGAAAGATAATAAGTTCAAACTTGATATGAATAATGGTTTTGACATTTTAAGAATAACTTTTAAAGTATCAATGAGTATCGTGACCCTGTCTCTAGATATTTAAGGTCAAAGGTCACAAAAATCGGTTTTTTGCAAATAACATTTTACCAGTATTTTAAAATGTTTCCCAATGTTCCAAATAATTGTAATGCATAAAATTCTCTATAAAAAAATGCTCTATTAAAATTAAAAATGATGGAAAGTAAATCTGATAATACCAATTCACAAGAAGGGTAATAGGGTAGCTACGACTGTAACAACTACAGGCCAATAACATTATCACCTACAGTGTATAAGTTATATACCAAGGTACTGGAAAAGCAACTTAGGCGTGTAGTAAAAGAAGACCTAGAAGAGGAGCATGCAGCGTTCAGACCGGGTAGACAAACACAAGACCACATCTTCATTTTAAGAGCCATCATGGAAAAATGGATGGCTAAGAGGAAGGATCTTTTCCTAGCGTCTAGTAGTCTTTTTCTAAAAGCATTCTTTAAGGAATTACGAGGTTTGCATTTTCTCTTTACCTTTAATAGGCTCTACTCGCAAGTTATTTTCTGAGATAAGAAGCAATGAGGCGTCTAGTTAGGGAAGCAGTACAATCTATCTTCGCCAGTGGGATTTTCTACATTTTTGGAAAACTCTACTGATAATGAAATGAAACTAGTTTCTACATTAGTCTGATTATACCGTCCTAGGTTGCTCTAACAAAATAGACTCACATATGCATTTCTATAGGTATGCCAAGTCCATACAACACTTAGACGATTAGTTGGGAAGCTTACAAGATTAATTTTTTTATTATATGAATAAATTGTAACTAATAGATAAGTCTTTGGGTGACGAAAAATATGATAACAACGTATAAAAAAAGATTTGCAAAAATAAGATTCCAAAATTTCCAACCAAGTGTAACAGTAAACGCCACTGAGCTGCGGATTCCAATATGAGTAGCATTTTGAACTCGTCTAGCTGCTTATTTAGTTTCAGTAATGTCTGTATAACTCCATCCCGATTATTTTCCAGACGATATTGCCGGATTAGTGTAATTCCCGTTGATATTTTTCGATTCAATTGGTTTATTTTCAGTACAATATGACGTTGCCAAGCATTATGCATCAATTTTGCATTGGAACATATAAGAATCATCAGTATATAATTGAATATAAAATCAATCATCTTGGAAAAAACTATCAATAGTTTCGTGTATATAAGTCTTCATTATATTACTTACGGAAGCATATTCTTTTGGCAAATCATCGATATTTTTAGAAGCATCGGATGTCACATTCTGAAACAAATCCATGTCGAAATTCACGGTCATTTCGGAAGAGAAAATTTTTTTTGGTAAAACGGATTTCGCTTTTTCTTGATAGTTAAATTTAAAATTTTTTTCTGAATCATTAAGCAACAAAATATTTTTTAAGACAGTCTTGTTGTCTGACTGAATAATCAAATGGAACTAGATTTTATGTCAGACTTGATTTTATGAAATTATGGGAGCTTATAATATTATTCAGCTAACTTTGTTTTTCACTAGTTTAATGTGTTAAAAAAAAACATTTTACAACACTGTAATGTCGCAAGTAAATATATTTTATAAAAAGAAACACTTTGCCCTAAGCATGTGTGGCTTTTTAAGCAGGCATCCATGAAAACTAAAAATGAACTAGTTCTTGAGAAAAAACACTCGCACTTATTGCGCCTCTTTTAGTGTGCAATATTTTTTTTTCGAACAATTGCCTTCTCTTGGATACATGATCCAGGTAAAAATAATAAAAATGGAGTATTTAAAGTTTGTCGCGAACGACTTGGAGATGCCCTGTTCCATGAATTAGTTCGTGAGCAAGAACACTCGCAATAATTTTCTTCGTACTATTTTTTTTTTACCTTCTCTTACTCGAGCATCCAGATAAAAAAAAAAAATTTTTGTAGCGAGCGACTTTGAAATACCCTGTAACATGAACTAGTTCATGAACAAGAACATTTGCATTAATTGTAGCATCTTTTACAATAAAAATTAGTTTTTTCTGTACATCATAAATTTTTTCCTATCTTCTCTCACTCAAGTAGCCAGGTAAAAATAAAACTGATAATGTTGAGGTCGGGCGCGAACGACTTTGAGTTACACTGTACCAGGAACTAGTTCTTGAGGAAGGACACTCGCTTCTTGAAAGGTGCAATTTTTATACCCTGAACGTCTAGATCTCAGAGATGGTAAGAGCTACAGTAACCAAACTTTCATTTTAGATCTCATATTATTCCATAGGAGACAAGTTATATTTATTTTTTTGATATCGGGCTTAAATTATATAGGGGTGTTTCAGACGACCTCGAAAAAAAAAAAGTTTAAGATGAATAACTCGTTTGTTTATGAATATATCGTAACCAAATTTGGCATTCGACAGTTTTTTATAGTTCCCAAGCCAAATTTGATTAAAATCGGTTAACTAGCCATATGATAAGCTCCCATAGAACCGATCGACCAACATTTTTTTATACAAAATTCGCTGTATTTCGTTTTTTAATCAAGATATAGTAACCAGATTTGGCATTCAGAAGTTTTTTAGAGTACCTATATGAACAAATTTGGTTGATTATATCATATAGCTCCCATAGGCCGATCTTCCAAAAAATCGATTTTTGAACAAAATTTGTTGTGTTTCGTTTGTTTGTTAAGATATTGGAATTACAGTTGGCACTTGTAAGTTTTTAATAGGTCTTAAGCATTGTACCACATTTTATTAAAATCGGAAGACTATATCATATAGCTCCCATAGGACGAATCGGTCCAAAATAACTTTTTTTATCAAATTCGCTGTGTTTCTTTTGTTTTGTATAGATATTTGAACTAAGGTATTAAAGTACTGTGTCAAAAATGATCGAAATCGGTTCACTATATCATATAGCTCCCATAGGAACGATCGGTAAAAAAAAGTTTTCTTAAAAATTCTTCTGTTTTTGGTTTTTTATGAAGGAACCAGATTTTATAGCCAGCTAGTGGTACCGGGTATCCCAAAGTCGTCCGCGACCGACTTTACGTACGCCATTTTTTTTATAATTGATCGATCCTATGGGGCTACAGGATCGATTAACCTACATTAAGCGATTTTGATTAGATCTTCAATATAACAACTTTTTTTTTGAGTTACAATAGGCGGGTACTATGGGGTGTAATATGAGCCCGATATCGAAAAAATAAAATACGCTGATATATCGAGATATTATATAGGAATGTTACTTGTAATTGCTTTAGCTCTTATCTTTTCTAAGATCTAGGCGTTCATAAGAACGGTCAACGTCTTCGGCGTCTCCTTCTCCATGTACAGCACATTTTGGCTTAGGTATAAAATATAAAAGCCTACCATATAGTAAATAGAAGATTTCAAAAGTTAAAAATTGACTTGCCAGCGTTTTTAGTTACGAAATTTTTCATATTTGCTTACGCCGTTCATCTCTATACTTTAAGGACATATGTCTTGTTAAAGAAAGACTCGCATATATTCAGTTATCGATAACTTACCAGCACATGTCTAAGTCATCGGGAGCATGTTGAAAAAACAAATCCTTTGAATCGGCATTCCAGAAATATGCTTCCGACAATGGAAAAGAGGCTCCACCAAATTGGCTAAAATAGATTTAAGTGAAAGTATTCCAACAGCAGAAGCAACAACAGTTTTGAATATTTCGGATGATGTCAACAAGGAATCTAATGCTGAAACAGCTGAGGAGAGTGAGGATGAACTTAAATCGATCTTCTCAGATTCAAGCAGTTCCACAAATACTTCGGATGATGTCAACAAGGAATCTGGGAATCTGAAACAGCTGAGGAGAGTGTGGATGCATCTTATTGTAGCCTCTCAGATTCAAACAGTTCCACAAATACTTCGGATGATGTCAACAAGGAGTCCAATGCTGAAACAGCTGAGGCGAATGTAGATGAACCTAATTCTATCTCCTCAGATTCAAGCAGTTCCACAAATACTTCGAATGATGTCAACAAGGAATCTAATGCGGAAACAGCTGAGGAGAGTGTGGATGAACCTTATTCTATCTCCTCACATTCAAACAGTTCCACAAATACTTCGGATGATGTCAACAAGGAGTCCAATGCTGAAACAGCTGAGGCGAATGTAGATGAACCTAATTCTATCTCCTCAGATTCAAGCAGTTCCACAAATACTTCGAATGATGTCAACAAGGAATCTAATGCGGAAACAGCTGAGGAGAGTGTGGATGAACCTTATTCTATCTCCTAAGATGCAAGCAGCTCCACAAATACTTCGGATGATGTCAACAAGGAATCTAATGCTGAAACAGCTGAGGAGAGTGTGGATGAACCTTATTCTATCTCCTCAGATTCAAACAGTTCCACAAATACTTCGAATGATGTCAACAAAGAATCTAATGCTAAAAACAGCTGAGGAGAGTGAGGATGAACTTAAATCTATCTTCTCAGATTCAAGCAGTTCCACAAATACTCCGGATGATTTCAACAAGGAATATAGGTATCTGAAACAGCTGAGGAGAGTGTGGATGAACCTAATTCTATCTTCTCAGATTCAAGCAGTTCCACAAATACTATGGATCTAGCTCTATATGTGAAATATAAACATTGTAAACTGGCAAAGTGTTCATCAGAACCCTTGTACAATACGAAATTAATCAAATATTATATAAAACTGATATAGGCATCTTATATAGCGTCGATTTATCCGGATCGAAAAAGTAAGCATGCGTCTTAGGCAATATTGTTGTTAATTTAAAATTTATTTTTTTCAATATGTTTTACAGAAAGCCTTAAAACAGAAATTGTTTCGAAATTAAAAAATGTTACCTGGAGTAAATAAATAATTAAGAAGTGTATTAAATTAAAATTATTTTTAATTAAATTAAGTGTGCTGATATTAAGTTAAGATTTTTGAAGAAAATGATTTTTTGTTAATGCGGATTTCCTCTTGCGTCATTTTTTATATAAAATACGTTTTGGCAAGATTTGCACATAAGAAAATATATATGTATATGTTATACTATGGCCATATGTGATTGTACTAGCTAAAGCTTCGATTCTCAGCTATATACCATAAATAATTTTTCTTAATATATTATAATTAATTTGGTTCCACATTATAATCCAGCACACTATATGCATGAGTATATATCCATGTAACTATGTATATTTTTATTTTTTTTTAAATTAACAAAACATCTTTGTATTAATATCGAATATATACAAAATTTTGAGCTGGTCTCAACAAGTTGAATGAATTTACAAATCCAGTTTCAAAACCCAACGAATTTTCTTACATTTACAATAAAAAATGGCGTATGTAAAGTCGGGCGCTGACGACTTTGGGATACCCTGTACCACTAGCTTGCAACAAAATCCGGTGCATTGCTTAAGAACACCAAAGACATTTGATTGCCAAATTAGGTTTCTTCGTAAACAACCAAAATCAGAAGAATTTTTATGCAATACTTATTTTTGACCAATCGTTCCTATGGCAGCTATATGATGTAGTCAACCGATTTTGGTACTCTGCTTGGGAACTATAAAAAACTTTCGAATGCCAAATTTGGTTACGATATCTTCATAAGCAAACGAATTATTCATCTAAAACTTTAATTTTTTTCGAGGTCTTCTGAACAACCCTATGGGAGCTATATAATTTAACCCCGATATTAAAAAAAAAAATAAAACAAACTTGTCTCCTATGGAATAATATGGGAGCTAATGTGAAAGTTTGGTTGCTCTAGCTCTTACCATCTCTGAGGTCTAGGCGTATAAGCGGATATATGGACTTCTCTAGTCACGCTGATCATATTTTAGGTAACTTTGGATTGTCTTTGACGATTCCTTTTGTATGTTACATATATTTTTGGCTTACACAAACTTAACGGTACAGAGTATAAATATTTTCAAAATATCAAATCGAGAATAAAGTTATAAAATTGTTGTACGTTCTAAATTTTGAGAAATAGTGTTTCAGTACATATTTTGTAATCCAATTTTGCAATATCATAAAATTCGAATTTTTGGCTTAAGTTAAGCATAAAATATTTTTTTATTGGTAAAATTTGTGTAATTTATATTTAAAAAAAAAATCTGATAAGTTTAAGAGTCAAGCGTAGCCAGCCTTATTTTCTTTTTCTCCATTTAGTACTCCTCCAGGGCGCTTAGAGGGCTTCAACAAGAACTTTCCAACGGACTCTGTTTTGCGCAGTTTGCTTTGCTGTGTCCCAGCTGATGTTGTGTTGGGACAATTCGTTGAGTGTTGTATGATGCCAGGTTGGCTTTGGCCTTCCCACCAGTCTGCTTTCCCTGGGGTTCCATACCAAGGCCATCCTGACTATGCTGCTTCGGTCTTTTCTCAAAGCATGGTCAATCCAACGCCACTTGCGTGTTCCTATCTGGTTATAGATAGTTATAGGCCATAGTTCCGCGTTTGATATCCTCTTGGGCCAGAATATCCCACATATAATTCTAAGGCACTTGTTGACGAATGATTGTACTTTTGATATCATTCTCTGCGGGGCCATCCGCGAAACGTGCCGTACAACAAGATGAATTTGACGCTCGCATTGAAGATCCTCAGCTTTGTTCTTCTGCTTATTTGCTAGTTTCTCCATATGCGGAATAAGCGTCCAAACGTTATATGTTCATCCAGCCCACCACTGGTGGAAATTGTGTTGCCAAGATATGAGAAACTGTCGATAGTGTTTCCGCAGATGGTTATGCTACCTTGGCTGGTGCGGTTGAGGCGCATCGCTTTGGTTTCGGATGCATTTATCGAGAGTCCAACTTTGCTGGCCAGGATCTCGAGATCATTCACTTTGGCTTAGATATCATTTAGTTTATAAGAGATGAGACAAATGTCGTCCGCGTAATCCAGGTCTTTCAAATGACGGATGAGACTCTACGTAATCCCACGCCTAGACATGCGTACATCTCTCATAACCTCGTCAACTACTATATTGAACAGTAGTGGTGATTGAGGAAGGATGAGTGCCTTGTAGAGTGATAGTTTTGTCGCGCGAGAGAGTTCTCTACTACTCAATTGCCTATTGAGACCGAAATAGCACCTGTTGACAAGAGTGATTCTGCGCTTGATCTCCAGGCTGACATCGTTGTCGGTGGTAACGGCGGTGCCAAGGTAGATGAATTCCTTGACAACATCGAAAGTATAGCTGTCGGCCGTAATCTGGGACCCAAGCCGCCGCACGTCCCTACTTGACGACAGCATATTCTTCGTTTTGCTCTCATTTACCGCCAGACCCATTTTCGCAGACCCCCGTTCGATAGCACTGAAGGCCGCGGTG
The DNA here is from genome assembly GCA_037043745.1 of Chymomyza amoena. Classification (NCBI taxonomy): domain Eukaryota; kingdom Metazoa; phylum Arthropoda; class Insecta; order Diptera; family Drosophilidae; genus Chymomyza; species Chymomyza amoena. Next base: position 12,555 of record JBAMAX010003980.1, read on the forward strand.
ACATCTCGCTTGGTACGCCCAATGATGTCGATGTCGTCGGCGTACGCAAGGAGCTGGACACTCTTGTAGAAGATAAGCGGAAGCCTGGACCGTGTCGCTAACTGATGCAGCTGCTTTGGGAGTTTTCGAGAGGAAAGTACTACGCAAGATCTTTGGTCCTATTCGAGTTGGCGATGACTACCGCATCCGCACCAACCAGGAGCTGTATGAGCTCTCAGCGTATCAACATCCAGCGGCTTCGCTGGCTCGGACATGTCGTTAGGATGGACGAGGATGCTCCAGCTAGACGTGTGTTCGATGCGGTAGTCAGCGGCCGTCGGCGGAGAGTACGACCGTGTTTGCGTTGGAAAGACCAAGTGGAAGGGGCCCTGTCTTGGCTCGGTGTGACCAACCGGAGATGGCGCGCGCAATGCAGAGGCGCCTGAAGAGATGTTTTAAGGCAGTCCGTAATCCGGTAATCGGGTTGTTATGGCCACATAAGAAGAAGAAGAAGAAGGGATGAGACAAATGTCGTCCGCGTAATCCAGGTTTTTCAAATTACGGGTAAGACTCCACGTAATCTCTCATAACCTCGTCAACTACTATATTGAACAGTAGTGCTGATTGGGGGCATCCTTGCCTAACACCGGTGCTTGTTTGGAAAGGTGTACTGATTTTCCCGTCCGCATCATCGTACATCGCTTTTAGTATTGATACGATGTTGATACTTTGAGCCTTATAGATAAAACCCATTATTAATTCTTTGCAATTACGGTCCATCCTAATGCAGCCAATTGAAGATTGATTGAGATTCCAGGTCCACGACACTGTGAAATAAAAAAAAATTATAGTGTATCTATTGATGCTGTTTAGTATTACTTTATTACTTACCATTTTATAAAAAAAAAATGCTTACCATTAAGGTCCACCCTAATGTGACACTTGTAGACTAAAATATAAAAATGCCTGATACTTACAGCTTGGACAACACTGTGAATTACAGTGTATACATTAGTCGTCATTTTATTATTTATTTTGTGTCTCTCGTTGTTGTATAGTAAATAAAAAAGTGTAGATATTAATTTCTTAGAATTTATTTGCAAATTGTTCTTAAATCTTGATTTTTTTTTTTTCTTTTTTTCTTTTGAAATTGTTATCACACTAAAAGCAACTCATAATAAATACGTACAGTTTTATATGTATACGGTGTATATATGTTTTTTTTATATATGTATATATATTTACTTTTTTTTTTTTTAATGTTGTATGTATATATATTTCATATGTTTGTCTTCTTCTATTTTACAAATATTTATTACTATTTTGTTCATTATTCTCTTTGCGGTCTATATATTCCATTAAAAAGCACTTATGTATCCTTAACTCTTAGGTAATAAACTTGTATGCTGTTATCTCTAGGCATAGATAATTAATCTATGTAGTTAAATCTTTGCAATATAATCATCTATTTAGTTATATAAGTACAAAAAAAATCAGATAGTTATGATACTACTACACTTTGATAGTTATAAGCATTTTTTTTTTTTTGTGGGGTCTTTAGCGATAATTTTTTTTTTCACCCTGCCATAGTTGTATACTCTATACTAGGCTAATAATTCTTGGTTTACCTAAATGGAACTCAAGTAAATCTTTCGCAGAGAAAATTTATTAAAAATGGTCCATAGATTGAGAGGTATTGTTTAGTTGAACAAAAAAGAGCTAAAAAATGTTTAAAAAATTAGAAAAAAATTTAAACAAAACTTGGTTCAGGCTACACACAGTTTATAGTTATGTATAATCAAAGAATATAGAAGTTCTATATGACGGCTTCATTTCCAACGCTGCACTACATTTCGGCAGTCGATTCGTCGGTCAGTTTTTCATGCATTGACTTGAAAGTCTGACGAAGAGTTTACTATTTTCAGGCGTTTTTGAAATAAAATATATATGGGTATAATAAAAAATTAAAGTAATTAAAAACATTTAATAAAATTAATAAAATTTAATTGCTGCTTCAATGATTTGTTTTATACTCTTTAAATTCTTTCCATAGCTCTCTCAAATATTGCTTTTCGTAAGAATATGAGCTGTTAAGTAGATATGGGCTAATGATATACCAGTCAGCTTTATACACGATATCCTTTGGTTAGGGCATAAGCAGGCAGGACAAGAGGGGGCAAGGAGGATTTCTCCGAGCGCACAGCTTTCTCAGGGGCCCTTTGTTATTATTGCCGAACACAATGATTCAAGCTACAGGTGAAATAGAGGGGTTGGTATATTTTTCCCCCCTCGTGCCGGATTTTCCCTCTACGGCCTAATAGTACCTATAGCTAGCAGGAGGCGTGGTGGGGCTTAAGATGTTACAAAATGATGATGGAGCTGTATCTATAAGTATCTGTAAGATCCGTCGAGAGAGAAGCATTAAACGGAGCTGAAGCCCCCGAAAGCATATACTTTGAAACTAGTCCATACACCAGTCTAATTGGTTTTAGAAGCGGAGCCGGGACCTTGGTTCAACATGAGCAAATAATTCTGGTATTGATGAAATACTTTTCTCTTGACAGAGCTGCGACCATTAATCCCAAATTTTTTTATGATCGCTGAATGCTAAAATAAAGCTCAATACGTCAGGGCTCTAACAAAACCTAAAAAACCCCAAAAAAATTTGGTAACTAGGGGGCGATATAACCAAGAGTTATATAATCTATGCGGCCAACCCGACATAAAAACAATCATTAAAACAAAACGATTACGATGGGCTGGCCACCTTATTAAAGCAAACGATCACTATCCTCCAAAACGAATATTGATTGGACAGTGTGTAGGTAACTTAAGGAGAGGGCGACCAAAGTTGAGATGGTTAGATGGGGTCGGTCAAGATGCAGAGGACTTGGGACTGAGATATTGGATAACACAAGCACGAGATCGCGACGAATGGAGATGAAAACTACAACGGACAAAGACCCAAACAGGGTTGTCTAGGTAGCTAACCTAGGGAGAGATCGACCGAAGTTAAGATGGTTCGACGGGGTCAATCAAGATGCTGAGGACTTAGAACTGAGATGTTGGAGAACACAAGCACGAGATCGCGACGAATGGAGATGTAAACTACAACAGACAAACCCGATCAGGGTTGTCTAGGTAGGTAACCCAGGGAGAGATCGACCGAAGTTGAGATGGTTAGATGGGGTCGGTCAAGATGCAGAGGACTTGGGACTGAGATGTTGGAGAACACAAGCACGAGATCGCTACGAATGGAGATGAAAACTACAACAGACAAAGACCCGATCGGGGTTGTCTAGGTAGGTAACCTAGGGAGAGATTGACCGAAGTTGAGATGGTTAGATGGGGTCGGTCAAGATGCAGAGGACTTAGGATTGAGTTGTTGGAGAACACAAGCACGAGATCGCGACGAATGGAGATAAAAACTACAACAGACAAAGACCCGATCGGGGTTGTCTAGGTAGGTAACCTAGGGAGAGATCGACCGAAGTTGAGATGGTTAGATGGGGTCGATCAAGATGCAGAGCACTTGGGACTGAGGTATTGGAGAACACAAGCACGAGATCGCGACGAATGGAGAAGTAAACTACAACAGACAAAGACCCGATCATGGTTGTCTAGGTAGTTAACCCAGGGAGAGGTCGACTGAAGTTGAGAGGTTTAGATGGGGTCGATCAAGATACAGAGGACTTAGAACTGAGTTGTTGGAGAACACAAGCACGAGATCGCGACGAATGGAGAAGTAAACTACAACAGACAAAGACCCGATCAGGGTTGTCTAGGTAGTTAACCCAGGGAGAGGTCGACCGAAGTTGAGATGGTTAGATGGGGTCAATCAAGATGCAGAGGACTTAGGATTGAGTTGTTGCAGAATACAAGCACGAGATCGCGGCGATTGGAGATGAAAACTACAACAGGCAAAGACCCGATCAGGGTGGTCTCGCCAACAATGAGGGATGAGAGTGCTAGGAAAGAATTAGTGCTTTCAACGATTCCCATAGTTTCGCATATAGAAAGAGCACTATAAGACAAAATATTGGAAATCACTAAGGTAGGCAGAATTATAATGCGCCACTGTGTTCGGCCAAGATACAACTCAAAACGAACTCCCGAACTATTGCGTTTCTACAAGAATAGGCTTAAGATAGTGATAGAGTAGTAAGGGAGCTGAGAGAATGCATTTTGGAGGCCCAAAAATTCATTGCCCCTGATTTCTTAGGCAACGCATTCAGTATTTGGAAACCCCTTTATGCAGACCTTGACAGTCTGGCAAATCTGCCCATCACGATTCCTCGAAATGGTTCAGCAAGGTTCGGGAACCTTGGAAGCTGACTGCGGTTTTTTATCTTACACGCAGCCAGCACTTCTATTCCCCTCCTACCTATTTTTCAAGAGAAATAGAATATAGAGCTATATTTACCCTTTAAATAGGCATCACAATGGAGCGTAAGATCTATGCGTTTTCTGAACTTTATGCCGAGCAACCCTACCAAGATATCCTAACCTAGCCTATGCAGCTAGAACTTTGAACTAAGTATAAAGCAAAAAAAGGCGTGGCAGAAGATTTGCGCTTCAATTATTTCGACGCCTTAAAATGGACAACTATTTAAATTAGAGTTACCAGGTGAAGTTTTTATTTGGACGCTTTATAAGCAAAGACTACTGGAAGTGGAATTAAAAGTTCCCATTTGGATCAAAGAGTATTCAAATTAAATTTAAAAGCTGAAATTTGGGAATCACAACTTACAATTGATTATTATTCGATTTATTTTCTCATAAACTGTATATAAACATAAAAACTATTTAGTAGAAGAAAGAACGCACATGAAAAAAAAATATGCATATAAATGCTTTAACAAAGAATTACCAATAATAAAAAGAAATACAATTATTTTTAATATTTTTAAAGCATTCATGTTGTTGTTTATTTTGGAAAAGGTTTTAACCTCAAGTGTTATTGAAAATGTTGGAGTCAACAAACGGCAATGGCCAAAGCCAAAACATTAGCATTAATCCAAGTCAAACATTTGGCATTCAAAATCTAGATACACTCACTGATACACTCACAGATACAGATACAGATACAAAACGTATATTCAGTCAACGGAACAATTTGTTATTATTTAATGCGAATAACTCTTGCTCTCTCTACACCGCCCTCTGCCGGCGCTCTCTCTGTCTTCTGTCTCTTGTGTGCGTGTTTGTGACCCCCAAAAATTGTGTAACCCTGAGCTAGGTCAAAAACCAACCAAGCTCAGTAAATTGCTTAAATTTTTTAGCTACTCAGTTTCTGATTTTCAAAGTCTTCGAAGGCGAATGGCAAAATATCTGTCAAGCTTTGGATAACATATGAATCATGTGATCAGATCTTTTAAATCGAATGTACAGTAGGTGCCACAAATATATAGTAATGCTTTAAAGAATTTGTAAGATCTAATTTACGTTTGAAATTTTGGGAAAGTATTATAGGCAGTTATAGTGGATTAGTTTAAGATATATAAAGTATCTTAAATTATTCTAACTTAATAGATTTAGAGTTTAGACTAACCCAAAAAGCCACTTTAAAGCAACTTTCCCATAACGCACTTCTATCAAAACGATTCTTGATATTTATTTGAACTCATTAAAACGTACTCTAAAATTAAATTACATTAAAAAAAAATCATACATTTTGATTGATAGCTGACGTTGCTTCTCGAAAATGTCGTTAGAAGTAGTCTTTCAGTTTTTTCCGAAAGTTTCTGGAGCTGAGCAGGAAATCGAAACGTTTTTTTCAAATCAAAATTATAAACAGATTCGGACCAAGCTCTTAAAAATATTCCAAAATTTTAAATTTGATAGAGATATGATCAAAACCGATTTGGGGCTAGTTGCTTTTTTTTATATTATATTCCTGATGAGATTGGGTAGCTGACGTTGCTTCTCGAAAATGCCGTAAGTAGTCTTTCGGTTTATTCCGAAAGTTTCTGGAGCTGAGCACGAAATCAACAATTTTTTTCGAATCAAAGATACAAAAAGATTCGGACCAAATTCCTAAATATATACAAAAATCTTAAAATTGATAGTGCTATGATCAAATTCGATTTAGGGCTAGTTGCCTTGTTTTATATTAACTATATTCCTGATGAGCCAACAGATTCGTACTAAATTAATGAATATATGCCAAAATTTCCAATTTAATGGAGATATGATTAGATCCAATTCGGAGTTATATGATAGCTATATAAAATAGTTGTTCAATCCGTATGAAATTTGTTAAATATTTTCATAATCTTGAAATATTTTTGAAAAAAGATGTAATTGAAATAGAATAATAAATGCTGAAGCCATGCCCAAAATCGATTTTAAATTGTATGTCAGGTATATTAGATAATATAGAGGTTTGATTCGGAACATCTAGCTAAAATAATGCCAAATATTTGATCCGTATTAAATTCGTTAAATATTTTCAAAATCTTGAAATATTTTAGAAAAAAAATATAATTGAGATAGAATAATAAACGCTGAAGTCATGCCCAAAATCGATTTTAAATGGTATGTCCGCTATAATATAGCTAGATATAGAGGTTCGATTCGGAACATATATATGCATCGAGCTAAAATATTTCCAAATATCTTTGATGAAGATAATTAATAATTAAGATAATAATTATTTTAGAAGATATTAAAATTCGAATAGTACCGATTACTATAGGTACTATATGATATACAATAGTACCCCGATTTTGTTTTAATTTGGTATAGTGCTAGGAAACTCCAAAAAACTTCCGAATGACAAGGTTATGATATCTTTATAAACAACCAAAAAACAGACAAATTTTGCATCAAAAACGTTTTTTCGATGGATCGTTTTATGTGGGCTATATGATATAGTAGCCAGATTTTCTTTTAACTCGTTACAGTGCTAGAAAACTCCAAAAAACTTTCCGAATGCCAATGTAATAATTATGATATCTTCATAAACAACCAAAAAACAGACGAATTTTGTATCAAAACCCCGATCGGTCCTATGATAGCTTTATGATATAGTAAATCGATTTTGTTTATATTTTGTACAGTGCTAGCGAACTTCCAAGAAAACTTTCAAATGCCAATTTGATTACCAGCTTAATAAAAAATATATAAGCCTTAAAAAATTTTGATTTTTGGAAGTTTTTTAAATATAATGCCCATAACTTGGCTATATAATATGCCGCCGACATCCATTAAATAAAATAAACTTGTGTCCCTTGACGTTTAGTCTAAACCGAAAGATTGGTTGCTCTAGCTCTGATCAATTTTGAGATCTGACGAATGCCAACTCTGGTCACACTAATCATATGTTAGGGGCTTTCCAACGGCTGCTGCCTCTTAACAGAGTACGAGTATAATGAAAAATTAAAAAAATCTAGAACCGAAGAATTTAAATTTAAATAATGTATTATCTAAATAGAAAATGTGGTTGCTGAAGCTCTGATCAATTTTTAGATCTTGGCGTTCAAGCGAACATGTCAATTATCTGGTCACACTAATCGTATCATATTATAAGACAAAATTAGACAATCTAGAACTGAAGAATCTAAATACAAAATTTGGTTGCTCTAGCACCCATCAATTCTAAGATCTTGGCGTTCAGACGAACAGGCTCATTATCTGGTCACACTAATCATATCATATTATAAGACAAAATTCGACAATCTAGAACTGAAGAATCTAAATAGAAAATTTGATTGCTCGAGCTCTGATCAGCTTAGAAATCTTGGCGTTCAGACGAACATGTCCATTGTCTGGTCACACTAACCATATCACCTCTTTACAGAGTATAAGACAAAATTAGACAATCTACAGTTGAAGAATTTAAATTCAATCTAAATACAAAATATGGTTGCTCTAGCGCCGATCAACTCTGAGATCTTGGCGTTCAGACGCACATGTTCATTATCTGGTCACACTAATCATATTATATTGCAAGGCAAAATTAGAAAATCTAGAACTGAAGAAACTAAATACAATATTTGGTTGCTCTGGCTCTGATCAATTTTGAGATCTGACAAATGCCAACTATGGTCACACTAATCATATCATATGTGAGGAAGCTTGCCAACGTCCGCTACCTCTTTACAGAGTATAAGACAAAATTAGACAATCTAGTACTGACAAATTTAAAAATCTAAGTAGAAAAATGTTGAATCTCTAGCTCTGATCAATTTTGAGATCTGACGAACGTCAACTCTGGTCACACTAATCATATCATATGTTAGGCAGCTTGACGACGTCCATTAACTCTTTACAGAGTATAAGACAAAATTAGACAATCTAGAACTTAAAAATCTAAATTGAAAATATCTAGCGCCGATCAACTCTGAGGTCTTGGCGTTCAGCGAACATGCCCATTATCTGGTCACACTAATAATATGTTAGATAGCTTGCCGACGTCCGCTAGCTCTTTACAGAGTATAAGACAAAATTAGACAATCTTGTACTGACAAATTAAAAAATCTAAGTAGAAAAATGTTGAATCTCTAGCTCTGATCAATTTTGAGATCTGACGAACGTCAACTCTGGTCACACTAATCATATCATATGTGTGGGAGCTTGCCAACGTCCGCTACCTCTTTACAGAGTATAAGACAAAATAAAACAATCTAGTACTAAAGAATTTAAAAATCTAAGTAGAAAAATTTTGTATCTCTAGCTCTGATCAATTTTGAGATCTGACGAACGTCAACTCTGGTCACACTAATCATATGTTAGGCAGCTTGCCGACGTCAAGTTAACTCTTTACAGCGTATAAGAAAAAAATTAGACAATCTAGAACTTAAAAATTTAAATTGAAAATATGGTTGCTGTAGCGCCGATCAACTCTGAGATCTTGGCGTTCAGACGACATGTCCATTATCTGGTCACACTAATCATATGTTAGATAGCTTGCCGACAGAGTATAAGACAAAATTAGACAATCTAGTACTCAAGAATTTAAAAATCTAAGTAGAAAAATTTTAAATCTCTAGCTCTGATCAATTTTGAGATCTGACGAACGCCAACTCTGGTCACACTAATCATATCATATGTTAGGCAGCTTGCCGCATCCGCTAACTCTTTACAGAGCATAAGACAAAATTAGACAATCTAGAACTTAAAAATCTAAATTGAAAATATGTAGCGCCGATCAAATCTGAGATCTTGGCGTTCAGACGAACTTGCCCATAATCTGGTCACACTAATCATATGTTAGATAACTTGCTGATGTCCGCTAACTCTTTACAGAGTATAAGACAAAATTAGACAATCCAGGAGAGAAGAATTTAAAAATCTAAGTAGAAAAATTTTAAATCTCTAGCTCTGATCAATTTTGAGATCTGACGAACGCCAACTCTGGTCACACTAATCTTATCATATGTTAGGCAGCTTGCTGACGTCCGTTAACTCTTTACAGCGTATAAGAAAAAATTAAACAATCTAGAAACTGAAAAATTAAAATTTTGCATGCAAAAAATAATTAAAAATTAAAAAAAAAACTCAATTTGATTATATATATATATATTTTTTTTGTATAATTTATTTTGTAGCTTTTGAACGCTTAGTAAATTGCAATGACTATGAAATCAACATAAAAATATAATAATCAATAAATGATTTGGTATATTTTGGATTTCGATAATCAATGCGCCAGTAAATAGTATTAACTATATAATGAAAATAAATTGTCATAAACTAATTATAAGTGTGTATGCCTAAAATTCGTCTAGTTAAACAAATACAAATAATAGTAATAAAAAAAAAAAAACACAAGGTAGGAAAGGTAAACTTAGTAGATAAACAAGTTATTAACAGCATACAATTTGTGCTTAAAGTAATAATAAAAATAATAATAATAATAATGACAATGCAAGTACAATATATCAACTAGTTGTAGGGCTATACGAAACGCGCAAGATTCTTTGGAAGCCGCCATTTAATAGTTTAAAATTAAAAAATTAAAAGAATAGACTAAAACGAAAACAAATTCAAGCTGCACAATAAACAAAATGAAAGCTTATGAGTTATAGCAAATAAAAATATAAAATAATAATAATAGTTAAAACGAAAGAAAGCGACGAGCGAAAGTTGCACAACTCTAAGAGCTTTAAGGCGCTCTCTCTGACGCTCTCTTTTTTGCGCTCTTATTTTGCTGCTTTTGTGTTTTTGTTTCTGTTTTGCTTTCGATTTCGTTTTTGTTTTTTTTACTCTATTATGTATTTTTGTCACTAATACTAAGTTCTCATATAGATCATAATATATGTATATAGTATATAATATATATGTTTTTTTTTTTTTTGCTATTACATTTTTTTAATTATTTTTTTCTTTTCCTTTTTGTTTGTTTGTTTGTGTTTTTTGTATGGTAACTTTTTAGCCAAACTTAAATTTCTATCACAGCCATTTTCTTTTCAAAGAAAAAAAATTATTTATTTTTTTTTGTTTGTTTGTTTTGCATAAGATTTTAAGTTGTTTTTTGTTGTTTTTTTGCCCAATTTTTTTTATGTTATTTTTTGAATGCACTTTTGTTTGTGTTTGTTTTTGTCTTTGAGGCTTTTGTCAATATTTCAAAAAACTCTAATTGCACTTTTTGTATTTAATTTTTTTTTTGTTTTTTTTTTTTTTTTTAATTTCTACAAAACTTTGCAAACAAAAAAAATGCGAGCAAACGGTTTATGGTATTTTTTTTTAGTATTTTTCTTTGCTATTGGAACAAGTATTGGAAAACGTTTACTAAATGCGTTTTGTTCTTCATTTCTTTAAATGAAACCTTACGTTTGTTATAATAGTTTTTTTTTTCGTTTTTTTTTTTAAATACAACATAATCAGTTAAGTATGCATATATGTATTTAGTGTATAGTTTAAACAAATATGCAAATTGTAACATTTAACTTGTTCTCTTACGTTACTCTCTTTTGTGACTAGGAGTACGCTAGGTGTTTTTTTTTTTGTTTTTTGTTTTTCTTTGTTCTACTCTCTTTCATTGCTTGTTTTTTTTATTTTAAGATTTTGATTTTAAAAACAATTGCAAAAATTTTAAGATATTGCGGCAGGAACTATAAAATAATTCATTTTTTTGTTTATGCAATATGCAGCGCGCCATCTTTTTTTTTTAAGCGCCTCCGTTTTAAAGCTTTTCAAAAATGTTTTTAAATTAAAGCTCAGTTTTGTAAAAATTATGCCAATCGTAAACTTTGGAATGCTTTTTAATTATTATCATAATGGAATTAAATAGTTTATAGGAAATGAACAGCTTAATAGTGTGACCAGCTCTTATGTGAAAATAGTTCAATTTAATAGCTTAACGTTTGTAGAATTCTTTATTAGTAGAAATTAAATAGTTTATAGAAAATAAGTAGCTTAATAGTGTGACCAGCTTTTATGTGAAAGAAGTTCATCAACTTGCAGAATTTCGTAGAATTCTTCGAACTTTCTTCGAAAGTTGAGGAAGCCATCCGGCTGCCTGAATGAACCTTAAAAGGCACTTGGACTCTGTTCAGAGAGCTGAGATAGATCATTTAGAAAATGCGACTGTAGGAACCGATACCGCTAGAGTGAGCCAATTCACCACATTTCCCCACTTGATAGGTCCCCTACGAAAGTTGAGGAAGCCATCTGGCTGCCTGAATGAACCTTAAAAGGCACTTGGACTCTGTTCAGAGAGCTGAGATAGATCATTTAGAAAATGTGACTGTAGGAACCTAAATCTTTTTAATTGAACTGATTTATATTCAAAACTTTAACATTGTCCTTCATCTTAACCTCCCTTTATAAGTCCACAATAAAATTTTCTTTTGCTAACAAAAATAAAACATGCTATATAAAGCTGGGTAACAGCTGATTGCAGGCCACTTTTGCATTTCTGCACGACTTTGTGAACGCTCTAAGTCTTTAGGCAAATTACAAAAATAAAATAAGCTATAGTTTGAAAAATTATGACGAAGGAACCAGTAAAAAAAGCTACAAGTGAAGTGTCAGTTGAGCACTTCTGCCTTAATGCCTAGCAAGTCTTTGTGCATTTTTGCCCTATGCATGCCATATAAAACAGGTAAATAGCTGATTGCAGGGCACTTTTGCATTTCTGAACTCTCTAAATCTTTAGGGAAACTAAAAAAAATAGAATTAGCTAAATTTTGAAAAATGATGACGTAGGAACCCGTAAAAAAGCTGCAAGCAAATGTAAACGTGTCAGTTGAGCACTTCTGCCTTAATGCCTTTTTGTAAGGCTTTGTGCATTTTTGCCCTATTCGATTTTTTAAACGTTTTAACTTGGAAATTTCTTCCGAGATTCACTTTATGTATTGGAAACTACTAAATTCAGTGAAAATGTTTGCATATAATTTCACTATTACTATCACATTTTTGCGTTTGAGTTTAAAACGATTTTTGAGCCTCGACTTTTTGAGTTAATATTTTGAAAAGCTTTTTAACAGAGTTGCTTACGCACACACACACATACACTGGTTCGTATATAATACCAAAATTTGGTTTAAAAAAAATTTACTTATATAGTATATAAAAAAAAACAAACAAATACTTGTTGCATGCCAAAAGTACTGTTGTTGGTACATAAAACTGTTCTTTCTATTACATATAATTATATATATATAGTTTATATAAGTTTTTTTTTTGTGTTTTTTGTTTTTTTTTTGTTTTTGCTCACTTCCTCTTCCTCCTGCTCTATCACGCTTTCTCGTACTACCCTCAACACACTACTAATAGTTTTCAAAATTGTTGCTCATTATCGCATTTTGACTACAAATTCTTTGATTTTTGTTTAGTTTTCTTTTGTTTCTGTTGCATTTTTCTTTATATAATCATTTTACTTATATGTATATAAAATTCTAATTGCAATAAATGGAGTTTTGTACAAAGCGTTCCGAGACTGAGTCAGCATGCGCCAAGTGTGGCTCTATATATAATATATTTACTTTTTTTTGGAGGTTGGTTTAATGGCTTAATACTGTCAAGCTGTTTGCTGCTGCTGCTGCCTACACTTGGCCCACGCTTAATCCCGTCTAAACGCTCATCCTAAACTAGTTAATGCTTAACAATAAGGCTAATTTTTAATTTTATATTTAATACTAAAGTTTTTAAACTAACTCTTAGCTCTTTGTCTTGTCTAAATGTTTGTTGTGTGCAGCATTTGCTGCAGGCCTAGTTGTGGTTGTGGTTGTTGTTTTTTTTTTTTTTTTTTTTTTTTTTTTTTTTGTTTTAGTCCCTGTGCCCGATCTATGATCCTTGTTTCAGCAGCCTGCGTCAGGCCTTACTGATACTTTCATGTTTCCAGTGAGGTTACGACCAAATTATGAAACACGCTGGCCGACTCGCTCATCATAGCCGCCTGGCCGCATGAATCACTAGCGCTGGCCGGACTGGGCGTGCCCAGACGCAGTGCATCCATAATGACCTCAAAGTCCTTTTGATTTTGATTCATATCAAAGTTGACCAGCTCCAAATGTTCACTCTTCGGCCGCTTGCTGCTTGGTCCGTGTTCGTTGCCTTGGCTGCCATGGCCTGCGCCCAGACCCACCACATCCAGCGGACAATCCTCTATAGCCGAGATCAGACGCTGCGGCGGTATATAGAACTGTGAGAGTGCCTCACGCACCAGCCGATCGCTTTCATCCTCGCTATTGCTGCGTAAACGCTTGCGCGAAGAAAGCGCCGCCTTCTCCAATTGCTCGGCACCCTGCGTTATCTCAGGATCAATTAGCGGCATTGGCGCATTTATGGCGTTCAGCTCGCGATCGAGTATTTCCAGATCATTGACCAGATTGCTATTAGACAGCTGACGCTTGGCGGCATTGACTGTGGCAGCGGCTGCAGCGGCGGCTGCAACACTCAGCACAGGTGTAGAGGCGGGCACGGGCACAGCGGCGGCATGGTGTCGTGACATACCATTGACAAGTTGCGGTTGATTCTCAATGGAGCAAATGGTGCGTGTGGCATTGGCAGAAGCGGCATTAACAGGGGTAGAGCCATTGGCATCGCCGTAGAGTGATTTGTTCGTGGGCTTGGTGTCATCCATATGGGGCTGGAAGAGATTCTCACGCGACAGCTCGTTATCGCTGTTGTCGGTTCTGTAAGCAAAATAAAACATAAGGCATAAAGTATTAGTTGGATGCGTGATAAAATGTGCTGTACGTCAAAAGCACGAGGCTTAAGTTTAGTGTGACTTTTTTCTAATGATTTTGATATTTTCAATAATATTTAAAAACTTGAGCTCGAAACACATAACCTATATTAGGGCTTGCTGTTCCCAATTCACTTAAGCCAAGAAGTTGGCTCGTTGTTTACCGCTGGGTTGACTTTGCGCCATACTTCCCCCTGCTCCGGAGGTCGCCTATATGACCTTAAAGTCACATCCTTCCAGTGCCCTGCTTAAACCACGAGAGGCTACTTGGACTCTTTTCTGAGAGCTCAGATAACTCCGTAAGGGAATATGATATGAGAGAGACTGATAAACGCTATTAAAAGTGTCTATGACAAGTTGAAGGGGAAAATAAGACTAGAGGGGAAGAAGGCAAAAGTATTTGAAATATGCAAAGAATTAAAGCAAGGAGACAGTCTTAGCCCACTACTGTTCATCTTATTCATGGATGAAGTAGCTAAATAATGTAAGAGGCAAACAGAAAAAACAAAGATTGGGAACTGGAGACTTCAACCCATCTACCTGCACATTGGAAATGTTACGAAATGCATTAGAGAAGTGGTCCAACATTCTAAAAAGAAAGGGAATGGAGATCAATATAACCAAGAGCAAAGTAATGTGGGTCTCTAAAGAGGATAGATCGACAGAGAATCTGCATATAACATGCAACGGCAGAGAATTAGAGAGAGTTTAATCCTATGAAAAACCAGGAGAGATATGGTCAGAAATGAAAGAATACGTTCAGAAGTAGGGCAGAAGAAGTCGATTATACAAGAAATTGAGGAGAAACAGCTAAAACGGTTCGGACATCTACATCGGATGGACGAGTCAAGAAAAGCCAAACAGGTGTTGGAAATGGGAACGGACCGGGAGGAAGACCCCAAAAAACTTGAAAAAATCGCATCCAGGATGTGGGAAGTATGAGGGGCAGAACCCTGGCAGATGGGAGAAGATGGATATCTCGAGGCTAACCCGATGCCTAACAGCAAATGGAGATTGAGGAAGAAGTAGAAGAAAACGGAACCTTGTTCTGCACAGTAACAGAAAGGGTGCGCCAACATCTCGAACTGCCTCTCATGGCCCCAGCTACTGCAGAAATCGTGATGAGAAGCAATAAGCCTGGATTCATGGATAGCCACCAGCCAATATCTAATTATAACTCGAATTACGGTCGCGCATTGGGCTCCATTGGGACAGCAAAGTTTCTATGTTCTTTAACTGCAAAAAGTCGGCCAAGTCTACAACTGCCCATAGGTATACCTAGGATCTCCTTGTCTTAAAGGAGTACGCTAGTAGTTCCTTGTCTAGCCAGTTCATTCGCGATTCACAACTTAATAAAGGTAAAATTTTTATTATAAAAGTTCGATCGAGTGTGGAGCTTGCAATTAAGTTCTTTCTTTTCAGAGAATCAAGTGTCTTTGCTGCCTCCTCATCATATTTATGTACTCATATTAGACTCATTGACTGTACAGTCTCAAACAAAGCTTATTTTACTAGACTGAAAAGAAAGCATGATTTTTATTATACGATTAAAATCTATCAACTGCATGAAAATTATTTTCTGTACCCAAGTCGGCTTATACAGAGAGCTGGCTGGCTGCCTCCCACCCCTATATTCTGATACAGCTGATGCTGACAACAATAACGTCGATGGGACTTCGACAGCGGCATTAATTAACTAGGCCAATTGCCTGCCCTGCATGACGCTGTGTTGGCCAACACACACACACACACACACCGAGCATAGTAAATTTCAGCTAATTTCTCTTTCAATAAAAGTTGCTGCCATTGTTGCCGCAGCTCTCGCAGTCGCGTCGTACTCCCTTTATGTACCTAAGTGATCAACCCCCCCGCCACACCGCACTTCTTAGCTGCCGCCTATGGCCCACAACCTGCGCCCCAAAACACAAACCATGGCATTTGAAATAAAAATGTGAAATAAGGTAGAAAAAGTGGCAGCAACGACAACGCATTAAAATGCGCAGCTAAGCATGTCAATGTTGGCTATTAAAGCAGCAGCAGCAGGCAACAACTACAACAACAATTGCCAAGAATGCGCAACTAAGGGCAGCAGCGCGGGGGGGTTTGACTAAAGTAATACGCGCGAGGTGGGGGCAGTGGGAAGAGCGTATTGAGGGGCAGCCGCCGCCACATGAAATAAAATTGAAAAAAAGCGAAAGTATGGAGGAATCTCTACAAAATAAAATAAAGCAACAACCAAGAAGCAACACCAGAAAAAAAAAATCGCACAGCTTATAAAAACATACAAACATACATATGTATGTACATACACAAGTAAAGCCAAAACCAAAACCAGAAAGCGTACACACACACACACACGAGCAGAGCGCAGTAAGAAGAAAGAAAGAAAAAAAAAATATAATAAGTGTGTTAGCTTTGTTGCTGTTAATGTTTTAGTTGTTGTTGTTGCTGGCCGGCTGGCATACGCAGCACCGTTAACTTTAAAGACAGCCAAACAACATAAAATGGAAAATACATAGCATAAGCGAAGGGTGAGAAGAGCAGGCAAAGCAAAGAGAGCGGCAGAGCGAAGCAAAGCTTGCTGCTGCTGCTGCCGCTGACCAAATTGCTTCCATAGAGGGCGCCACCCAATGCTCAAAATTTTGTCATCAATTGGCAAAACAGCGCTCGGGTGGTGGGTGTGAGTGCAGCAGCAGGGGTTGGGTTGGGTAGTTTAGAAACAGTTTGTAAATGAAACTAACAAACTGTTGGCCATAAATTTTTAACAACTTATTTATTTATTTACATTAACTGTAAGCTATTTTTAAAAAACTTATGGACTACAGTTACTTTGCCTAGGTAAGTAATTTAAAAGCAACTACGAAGTACTCCCAATACTTGAAAGCAAAAAAAAATATTTTCGCTGTCGTAGTCAGAAATGGAGAAATTGCGTTTTTTGGGAAATAATGCACAGCTCTACGCCCAGCTCGTTAATCCTAACTCAAGAGAGGAGTGTTATGTATAGGGTATTACAGACTTAAAAGCGGTTCTTTCTGGGGTATTCCCATCTAATTTTTTTTTAATGATATAATGTACCTAGGATATATGAAAGTCTCTATTACTTAAAGACACCGCCGTTCGGATTCGGCTATAAAGTGTAGGTGCCTGTTCTATTCGAACAGTTATTAATAGAGATCCCCTATGCCCCCGAAAGGGGTCAAACAGGGAATTATTTTTATTAATGTACCTAGGAACAATTGGTAAAACTGGCAGATCTTCACCTTAGCACACTTTTCACTGAAATTAGTTGATAAGTAGCGAACCAGTTTTTACCACAGCGGCAATAGCGAGTTTTAAGCTCATAACCCTTTATCAAAAAATTTATAATTACTAAATTTTTTAAATCTAGTAGAATTTTTCGGGAAAAACGTTTTTAGGGAGCACAATAGATCCTACGGGTCGCAGTGCAGCACTCCCCATTAATAATATTACTCATTTTGGCAGCAATTTCACAAATAACGTCGAAAGTTAAAAACTCGAGCTAGCGTTCATTATCAATATAATCGATTGAAATTTATTTGTTTCTTTAAAAAGCATATGCCAAATTGTAAAGCTAATTCCACAAAAGTGCTCAGAATTCTAAAGCACTTTTTAAAGGAAAGCATTTTTTCAAAAAGAGGGAAAACTGTATAACAGCTTTTGATCGAAACATGAAAGACAATCTATACATTATACATGTTCTGGATTTCGATTTAGAATAATCGATTTACAAGTGTAACTATAAGACGCAATTGAAATCTACAGTAGGAGGACATTTACATCTTTAGAAAATACTTTAAAACAAAATAATATTGTACATGAGAAAAATATTACTGGTAGAGCTTCTATGCAACCCTAAGTATCAGCTCTGCTGCCTAACAGCCCTAAAGCATTTACAAAACCAGGATAACATCCCGCAACTTGATATGTGGCTCGCCGTTAAGGACTCAATAAGTACCACTGTATCTTATAAGGATTCCCTTCAAATCTTTTGCCTTTAACAAAATAAAATACTAAACTTCAAGTAAACGACAAGCTTTACTCATTTTATAACAAGCCAAGCAAGAAGATTAATTAATACAAGATTGGCGCCCAACGTGGGGCGCTAATTGTGTCATACAATATACATTGTGACAAAAAACACGGAATTCATTTTTCTTCGAGAAAAATCCTTCCTTCCTTCTTTCCAGAAGGACAAACGGTCAATAAGGAATATTATGTGACTGTTTTGGCGCCTCTGCGTGAACGGGTCCGTCGTATTCGGTCGAAAATGTGGGCAGACAATTCGTGGATTTTGCACGACGATAACGCGCCATGATTGTCAACGCATTTAAAGCAAATCACTCGATAAATATCATCGACCAGGCACCGTACTGTCCAGATCTGGTCCCGTGTGACTTTTTCCCCTTTTCAAAACTAAAATTGTCACTCTGGGACAGCCGTTTTGACTCCATACCGACTATAAAACAGAATGCGACGAGAGACCTGAACGCCATCTCGGCCAATGCCTATAAGAAATGTTTCGAAGATTGGAAGTAGCGTTGGCATATACACTGCCGCTCAACTGAATAGGTTCACGATTTCTATAAAAGTTATTGGATCATATCTTTTTAATTAATTGGCCGATTGTGATGAAATATAATTTTTTTTATAGAAAATTTTATTGTTAATAATAAACAACAGTTAGCGGTCTCTAACAATAGTAGAAGTAATTTTTTTTTTGTTTTCCAGTAACATACCAAAATTTTACTTTTTATTTTGGCTCAACAGAATAGGTTCAATAGTATTTGACTTCAATTTCTGAGCGACAGCCATAATTTAAAGACGTCAATTCTTAAGTTTTTATCAATTAAGAGTAATCGCAGCAATTATTATGTAAAATGGGCCGCGGAACTCAACTAAGTGATTTTGAAAAAGGTAGAATAGAGGGATATGTCGAATATGGTCTAAATCACCGTCAAATCGCAAAAAAAATTTGATCGAAGTCAAAATGTTGTGAGTATTTATCTTCGAAATACCTCGAACTATGGCAATAACATAAAAGGAGGCGCAAAATACGCGACAACGGGAACAGCCAGAAGACATATTATTAGAACTGCATCCAATTCAACTCGCTCAGCAGCCAAAATCAAGGAAGCATGCGGTGTTAAGGCCAGTCTGGCGACTGTAAAACGCATAATTCGTAGGGTTAAACATTTGAGGAGGTTGAAAATTAAAAAAAAACCACCTCTTAATGATGTGCGTAAAGCTGCACGCCTTCGGTTTGCTCAAGATCATATGTCATGGAAGTGGGAATGGAACACTGCCGTGTTTTCCGAGGAGAAAAAATTCAATCTGGATGGTCCGGAAGGGTATAATTACTAATTCCATCACCTACGAAAGGAATAATGTGTTTTAAGTCGCCACCACTCTTGTGCAGGTGGAATAATGGTGTGGGGAGGCATGTCCTATTATGGGACTTGTGAACTGCAGTTTGTTTCATCAAAAATGAATGCAAATGTGTACAAAACTGTACTACAAAAGAGTTTTCCACAATTTTCTAATGTGTTTCACCGGCTTCCATGAACATTCCAGCATGACAACGCACCCATTCACACTGCAGGAGTGATAAAACAGTGGAATGCAGACCAGAACGTAAGATTTCTCGAGTGGGCACCATACTCCCTGGACTTAATATTATGGAAAACGTTTGGGCGCTATTGTCTCGAAAAGTTTATGAGGGTGGGAGACAATTTAAAGACACAGAGTCCTTAATTGACACCATTAAAAACGCCTGGACAGAGATTTCTCTTGGAGTTATCGAAAATCATTATAAATCTTTGCAAATTGGATATCTATGAAGTTATACTAAAAAAAGGAGGGCATACTAATTACCAAATTATAGCGAAAAAGTATATATTTTTATTAAAAATAAACCATACTGTGAATAATAACTTTTTATATTTTTATTTCTTATTCGAATCTCTTGAACCTATTCTGTTGAGCCAAAATAAACAGTCAAATTTTGGTATGTTAATGGAAAACAAAAAAAAAAATACTTGTACTAATGTTAGAGACCGCTAACTGTTATTTATTATTAACAATAAAATTTTCTATAAAACAAAATATATTTCATCACAATCGACCAATTAATTAAAAAGATATGACCCAATAACTTTTGTAGAAATCGTGAACCTATTCAGTTGAGCGGCAGTGTACATATATATTGCTTTAGAAGGAATATGCCCCTTCTGAAGGAGACAAAATAAATATTGAAAAAGTTTAACTATTTAGAAGTTCCGGAAACTTTTTTGTCACAATTGTCATAAAATTTTTATAAAAAAAAAAAAAAAAAACATTTTGCTATGAGTCTTGCAAAATGCAAAAACGTATTAAGTAAACGTAGTACAAAATAAGCGCCCAATGTGGGGCGCCAGTTGTACATAAGAGTATATAAGAGACCATTTTAAACATTTTTTGCTAGGTATCTTACAAAAATTGCAAACAGATATCAAAATCGTTCTGTTGTACAGAATTGGAGCCCAATGTGGGGCCTATAATAAACACAGAAAACGGTTTTAAAAATCGGCTTTTGGTTTTTAATCATTAATGATTAATGAGACAATTTTAAACATTTTGCTAGGTATCTTACAAAAATCTAACAGACATTTTAAGATCGTTCTACGCAAAATTGGCGCCCAATGTGGGGCCAACACAGAAAACAGCTTAATCAAGCGCCCAATGTGGGGCGCTAGTTTTGCATAACATGCATACGACAATTTTAAGCATTTTGCTAGGTATGTTACCAAAATTCCGCTGTACAAAATTGGCGCCTAATGTGGGGCCAATTATAAACATAGGAAAAAAGCTGCACAAGATGATTTTTGAAGCTTTTTTCTATGTTGTGCTTAAAATAATTAAGGCCACTTTTACTTTTTTACAAATCATCTTCCGTAAAAACAATTTTAAAGCAGTAAAATAGACATATGCAAAGTATATATGTATAAAAAATAATAAAAAACAGATTTATATAAATCAAACTTAATAAATTTAAATTGCAATGCGGCTACAAAGTGGTTGGTGGGGCGGCGGGGGGGTTGGGTTTGCTACATATTGTAGCCATATGATGATTGTTGCAAGACCAAATTGATTATGTTTGAAGACCGACCGCAAAAGAGCATAATGACGTCAGCAATTTGCCGCAAGCTACAAAGCTAGGCTATGATTTTGAGTTTCTTTGGTTTCGATTTGGTTCTCTGTTGAAGTCAGCTCATGCAACAACAATAGCAACAACAAAAGCAACAACAACAAAAACAGTGCCAACTATGTAATTAACTTTGTATGTGTATTAGTATTAGTTGGTTCTGACAAGCGGGGCAGCCAACTGGGCGCTGGCATTGAGAGCGGCGCCCAGTGACAAAGTTGCCAAAAGCAAAAACACATACAAGCAAACAAATAGATAAATATGCATATATATATATATACAGTTACATTTGTATGTGTGTGTTGGTGTTGGTGTTGGTGTGTGTGTGTGTGTTGGTGTGTGTGTGTGTGCGTGGCATGCGACGGACTGAGCGCGTTTCATCGACCGATAAGCAGCAACAAACACAAGTGCCAAGCAAAGCAAGGTGGCTAAGGCATAACCAGTGTGAGAATCGCAGAGAAGAGCGCAGAGCGAAGAAGGGGCTCTGCCATATGATGTGAGGTCGGT
This sequence comes from Chymomyza amoena, assembly GCA_037043745.1. NCBI lineage: Eukaryota > Metazoa > Arthropoda > Insecta > Diptera > Drosophilidae > Chymomyza > Chymomyza amoena. The sequence goes on from JBAMAX010003980.1 coordinate 34,379, forward strand.
CGGTTGGTTGGTTGGTTGGTTGGACGCTTGGTCGGTCTTTGGAGGGTGTCTTATCTATGTTTTCGTTTTGTGCACGTTTTTCGATGGTCGTTGGCCGTTGCTTCATTTGTTGGCAAAATATGCCAACGCCGTGTGTCAGTTACGTTATTTGTTAGTTGTGTGTGTGTTAGTGTGTATCTGTGTGTGTGTGTGTGTGTGGGACAATGCCGACCAAAAGAAATTGGGGCATATTATACGGGGTCGCCAGCCATCATCAACGTGGCTCACATTTTCTGCGGTTTGTAAGTCGTCGTCGTCGTCTCTTCCTTCCTTACACTATAGACGTTTTTTTTTCGAGTTCAAGGCTGTAAATTTATTTATTAAATGTTGATTACTGTTATATCTAGACTTCCTTCAGTGGAACTGAGCAAGTCAGTCAGCCGTAAAGCAAGTTTAATCGTGTTCGTCAAGTTTTTTTGGCATATTGCCCCCATACTCGAATTTTTTGGCTATCATATAACATTTATATAAAAATTATATATTAAAACATGTTGGCATAACGTTTCTGAAGAAATAGCAGCATGTAACCGCAACCTACTGCCAAATCTTAAAAGTCTTAATAGCTGTCTCAAACAAATACACATTACCCTATCCCATCTCATCTAATTACGCCTTTTTCAGCACAAGACATTTTTGGAATACGTCATCTTTATACTGCATTTAAAGCTTGTACATTATATATTAGAGCTAAACTTAAATAAGGTTCAATTGAAAAAAAATTTTAAACGCAATTCAATGGAAGCAGAACTCTGAGTACCTTTGTGTAACTGACAGTTGCCGCTTATATATGTAGGGCGCTCACTGTGGGGGGTTCTCGGCTAGCGTTTTAAGCAGGGGTTATCCATGCCAATGACACGTCTGAACATACACATATACATATGTACAAACAGACGCCCGCCCGGCCACTTTGTTTGCGACACAAATACATTTTCATTTCTATATATATATATGTGTGTGCGTGTATATAACATGTATGTGCCGCTGGCAACTGTTCCTTGTCGCAGCATGTCATGATGGCATTTCAAAGAAACAGAGCCAGAGTGGCATTACAACTTTGCCCCAAACCTAACACTCGCATCCCTTACTTACATTTACACATAGATACATATTGCATATATATAGATAGATGTGTGTGTGTGTGTGTGTATAAACAGACATACACCTACATAAGATACGCAACAAGCAGCAATTTTTTTTTGTAGATGCCGTGTCAATTCCATTACACAAAAAAAAAAACAGTGTGAAAAATTTCCTAAGAATATGTAATACCCTAATATTGTATAAAAAACGATTTATATAAGAAACCTGACTTTGTTATGTATTTTATTTTCAATAAACTTCCCGTAGGCTCCACTGTATCTCAAACGCCCAAAATATGGCAAGACTGAAGACTGAATTTCAAAACTTTTGCTTCAAAAATCGTATCTTTTTGAAATATCAATTACACTTGAATACAAAATTTTATTTCCTCTAGCCCTTCCTTCACGAATCGTTTCTTTTAAAAAAAAATCATCTATACTTGCCTACAAAAATTTGAATTTCTTCAAGTACTTTGTCCAAATAAAAATATATTTCGAAATATGTTTAAAAAATATTGTTATTCGTTTCAAAATCTTTGCCCCAAAAATCTTATCTTTCAGAAAAATCAATTACACTTGCCTACAAAACTTTATTTCATCAAGTCATTCCTTCACGAATCGTTTCTTTTAGAAAAATCATCTACACTTGCCTACAAAAAATTGTATTTCTTCAAATACTTCGTTTAGATAAAAAAATATCTCTTTTCTTTTAGAAAAATCGTTTAGACTTGCCTTTCTTCAATTCCTTACTTCACGCAGCGTTCTTTCAAAACAACTATCTACACTTGTTTACAAAAATTTGCATTTCTTCAAGTACTTTGTTCAAACAAAAATATATTTCGATATATTTAAAAAAAATTATTATTATTATTTGCATCCAAAAATAGTTTCTTTTAGAAAAATCAACTACACTTGCTTAGAAAATTGTTTTTCTTCAAATCTATATACATAAAAGAAACCCATGTTTTACATGTTACGAATGTTCTCAAGAACGCGTCGATGAATTACAAATCTGATTTTTGTGTGTTTAAGAGGTTGTCAATACGGAGGTTTTAAGCCTACTGCGATGTATTTGTGTGTATTAGTTCGCGAGATATACATAAGAAACTTATGTTTTACGTGTTACGAATGGTTTCAAGAACGCGTCGATGAATTACAAATCTGATTTTTGCGTGTTTTAGAGGTTGTCAATACGGAGGTTTTAAGCCAATGTGTTTGTGTATATTGGTTCGTGAGATATACGCATAAATGTGAATATATATATATTGTAGCATAGTAGAAAATTGTTGAACACCGGGTATTGGACATTAAATGCAGACAGAAGCGTAGTCGCAAAGGATTTGAATTGTAGTTTCTGTGGCGCATGAATTCATTAGAGATGCGAGCTCTCTTAAGAATACTTAAGTTCGTCCCCAGGGCTTTTTAGAGAGCCATGAAAATCAACTAATCCAAAAATCTAATGATTGTCTAGATTAGCTAACTATAGAATCTTACGACGTTTAGACACTTTAAGACTATTCAAAAAGTTTGGGCAGGATAACGTCGCCGGACCCACTAGTAGAATATAAAGAATAGAAATACAATTTTTTTTATTTAAATTTCATAAAAAACATTCTCTATCCAATCAGACTCGCCGGAAAAAGCTATTTTAAACTTCCACAATTAGATACAAGAGAGATTTCTAAAAAATTATTTTAGCCTTTGTGCATTTAAAGAAATTATTTTCAAAATTTATGCAGTGGCCTTTAGAAAAAATTAAACAAGTAGCGGAATAAAAATATGAGATTATCCATTCAAGTTCAAGCTCTAAACTTGTAGATAATTACACAACACATGGCCAGATTGATTCAGCTTAAGCAAACGTAATTTATGCATAAAATTGAATCTGACAGATATGGTCAAATGCATTTGGCTACAATCCCACCCTGGGTATTTTTTCTTTTCTGAGGGTTGCAAAATGCCGGAAAAAACGCATATGTTCGCTCAAAAAGTAAGGGTACAAGCAGCAAATAGCCATAAGTAGTCAATACGCGGCGTTTACGGCGTTTCTATATATAAAAAGCAGTCAGTAGTTATAATTGTATGTGTATGAGTGTGTATCTTAACGCTTATCAGCGTATACATAGCGCTTAAAGCTGATAAGCAGAGCAAAATAACTTAATTCAGATGTGCAAATATTTTTGGAAAATATTTTAAATATTTTCAATTGATTGCCAGTTAAAGTGTTTTACATATTTTGAAGACAATTATATAAATATTTGAGTACAACAATAGCAATGAAACCTGTCTATTGTATATTTCTATTGTTCTAGATACAAATATGTTAAGCGCACAGATACAGATTTGTGTGCGTGTGTGTGTGTGTGGGTTGGGATGAAATGTTTTCATTGTGACCGCCGCCGCTGCTTGTGGTGCAATCGTCGCTATGTTACCGAGAAACGTTGAGATAGATGCGCAACAGCAGCAGCAGCAACAACAACAAAAACAACAGCGTATGACAAGCGCCGCCAACAACAACATGAAGATAACAGCAAAACTATAAAACAAAAAAAAAAACAAAAAGAGAAAAAGAAAAAAGCAGCGAAAACTAAAAAAGCGTCGCCGCCGCAGTCGCGAATTATTACGACGGCTACGTCACCAGAAATGGGGCGCTGGGTTACAAAATGTGCAAAGTGATTTTGCAAAGGGGTTGGGAGTGGAGTGGTGAGGTGGAGAGGCAGCGAAGAGTGCAGAGAGTGAGTTTGTGTGCAGTGCAAGTTAACGGTAGTATGTAGTAGGCTAGCAACAGTTTCAAAGCAAGAGAGCAGTTTGCTCTTTGTGCAGCAGCAAGTGCAAAGGAGAAGAAGCAGACAGAAAAGGCAAACAGCAGACACACTGATAAGCTGATGTTGTGTGTGTGTGTGTGTATATCGATAAACTTGGCTGTTGATCGGAAATGAAAGCAATTTCAATTGAGATACTAATGCCAACAAGAGCATAATTAATCATGCCAATTACAAGCACACAATCTATGTGCATGTGTATGATTGTGTGTGTGTGTGGAGAAAACCAAGCCAGACAGACGACAACAACGAAGCAGAAGTAGAAAACGGAAACGCAGCACAACGAAACGTTATGTTGAGGCACACAATTGAAAAGCGAAGCAAACGTCAAAAGGAAAAACTGCGCTGAATTAAGTTTGGGTGCGCGCGCAAAAATACAAAAAAGCAACATAATAAAAGAAAAAAAACGCGCTTAAATAGTGTGCGTGTAACGGCACTTTGTTTGTTTTCTACTTTCGCGCGTGTCTCTTACGTATAAAACGAAACGTATCAGCGCATAAGCTAAAAATGAAAGCAATATGTAGCGGGATGGAGGGGAGCAGGCTAAAACATAACATCCATATCCATGCATATACAAGCAAGCTTAACTATCTTGCGGATACTTTAGATTGCGTTTTATTTCGGTCCAACCAAAAAGGCATACAATTAAATAAGCCTACTACTAGTTAGCAATGCCAAATAAATGAAAAGTTAAGCAAAAGAAAAAGCAAAAATACAAGAAATAACATAAAATGAACTGCTGCTGCTGACGGCGCAGCTGCTGCTTATGCTGGCAGCGACGCTAGCGAACAGTGGGCCAAACTGTTTAACGGCGAACGTGCACAAAAGCAAAACAAAGCAACAACAAATAACTACAAGCTGTAACTATGTGTATGTTGTCTGTGTGCGCGTATGTGTGTGTGTGTGTTTGCAAAAGTCTGAAGGTAAGTTTTGCTGCGCTGCAGCGACTGAGCCGAACGAACCGACCATCCAAGCGTACATAGCGCAGCGCCTTATGCTTTTTATAGTATCTATGTGTTATACTTGTGTGTGGCTGTCTGTGTGTGTGTGTGTGATTGTTGTTGTTGTTGGGCCTGTGCTCAGGTAGAGCTGCCCACAGACAGACTGTTGTTGTTTTTGTTGTTGTTGCTTTTTGTTGCAAGTGGAACGTGATTATTTCAACGAGCGCAACGTTTTTAGCACACAGAGACACACAAACAAACATATTGTATCTGCTTTGATTACTTTTGCCATTGCTATAGTTAGTTGTTGTTGTTGTTTTTGTAATCTTTATAAGTGAAGGTTGTTTTATTGCCCATGCATTTTGTTCCTGTATTTTAATTTTATTTTATTTAAATTTTGTGCGTAATAAATTTGTCTGTATGTGTGTTGTTTTCTTTGTTTTACTGATTTACTTAAAACTACAACTAACTTATAATTAAACAAGCATAAACGCGCTTATCGATTGATCGTCTATCGATGTTGCTTATCGATTGCACATGTTAATATATGCGCGAGCTTTGACCTGTCATTTTGTTGCTGTCTTGCTCATCCCTAAAGCGGCTGATCAAAAGCATCGCATTTCAATTGTGACAATTGCCCTTCTTCTCTGCTCAAAAAACAACAACAACAAAAAAACAACACGCATACACACATATATTTTCTTTGTCTCGCTGCTCGACTGAGTGAGCGAGTGAGTGATGCGCTGCCAACGGACGTAGTGGGGGCAAAAATAACTAAACACACACACATACACACGCAGCTACACGTACATACAGCTACAAACAATTTTCGTTTATGCTTCTGTTGTTGTTGTTGTTGCTGTTTGATATCGTTTGTCTTTGTTGCTTTTTCTTGTTGCTGCTGCTGCTGCTGGCGTTGGTTTTAGTTTCGTTTTGTCGTTGTTGCTGTTGTTTATATTTTTAATGCTTTATGTCTCTCTAGTTATATGTATCTGCGTGTTGCTATGCTTTGCTTTGCTTTGGCCTGGCCTGAGCTTGGCCTGAATGTTGCTCGTTGCTCTGCTATGAAATATGCCGCTGCTGTGTGGCGTCATTAGCTTGCAACAACAAAGCCAATGGCATTGCACAGTAATTCCAAAAAAATAAAGAAAGACAGAAGAAAAAAAACCCCCCATCAAATGTATCTTAACTGACACAATTACCGATAACATGCATATACTAGCAAGTATTTTATCGATGCTTTATTGCACTGTATCTTTGTCTGATGATCACCCACGCGCAGTTTGCACAATATGCAAACGATTACAACTAAGCATCCCGCCGCCGCATGCCGCCCACTTGCTGGGCTGTGTGACATTTTCCAACGACGCGCCATTTAAAGGGCAATCTTGTAAAGAGCGTAGGCAGTGACGTTGACGCTGACGTCGCCGTCGGCGACCTCATTAAGCTTGATGCATGCCAAAGGCCAAGTTAGACAACAAGGCGACCGTTTAGGTCAAATTTTCGGTTATAGAAAATATGCGTAAGTCGGCATCGATAGTCACTAAAGTAACTGCTTAGCCTAAGTATCATAATTATAGGGTGTTTTTTTTTTCTTTTGTACTTACTTGGGCAGATTCTGCAGGTAGCGCATTTGTTTCTCACGTCGCAGCTCATCGGTTAGCCGACAATATGTATTATTTATGCAAACACTGCGTCTTAGATTCGCCTCCGAATCCTTGATGCGCTCCAATTTGTGCGCACATAATTGTAAGATGCGTTTACGTTCCTCACGTTGCCGCAACTTGGGCGAGATCATTGGCACACGGGATCTATGATGATGATAGCCCATGGGCGGAGAGCAGCGTGGTGGTCCAAACATGTCCGAATCATCATCGCCGCCGTTAGCTGTGCTTGTATTTGGCAAGGTCATTGCGCTCGGACTCAACGCCTCCTGTGTGTGTATGTGTGTGTTTGTGTTCCGGTTCCGGCTGCACTCCCCAATCGACGATCAAACAAACTCTTATACAGTTAAATGCACACAGATACAGCTACTGACTGTGCAGCACGCACACACGCATAAAACGAACAAAAGACAAATGCCGAAATTCTTCAACTTTATATGCTGACGACGCTGACAAGGTAAACCACAAATTTAGTACATATGTGTGTGTGTATATGTGTGCGTATGATTATCTCTGCCGCTGCTGTGCGCGCGTTCTCTCTCTCACACTCTCTGTGTCTCGGTCTGTCTCTTGTGTTTGTTTGTATTTGTGCAAGAGCAAGCGTCGTCCGTCTGGCAATGTTTTTCTTAAATTGATTTCTTTTTAAGCGACTTCATTGATTTTGATTTTCTTTTTTGTTTTGTTGCTGCGTTTGTCTGTCTGTCTGTCTGCCTGCCTTAGGAAGCAGCAACTTTTTGCATCACAATATTGTCTCGGGGGGCGGGCGCTCTCTTTATGTCACTCACGACGCTCACAGGGCGTACGTAGCGTAGCGTTAAGCGCGTGAGGTGTAGGACGTTGTAAGTTGCGTGAGATTTCACTTGACTGACCCGTTATCGTTATGTCTGTTGTTGTTGCCGCTATTATGTATTGGCGTTTATTGCATTGTTTACCGTAATGCACACAAACAAATTTTACACTGTACATACACATATACATATACTGTAGCTGTTATTATGCAGTTTGACCTTGCATTGAACTCTTTGCCGCTTTTTGTTTTGTTTTTATTTTCTATCTTATGCATGCAATTCAAAATAATCCAGAATTTTTGAATTCACACAAAGTTCACACACAGATAAACACAACAACAAAAAAGAAATCACACACACGCACACTCAAAACAAAAACAATTTGTACCAAACTTGACAAATATTTACGCTGGCATTTATTTAATGTTTAATTGTTTTTTTTGTTTTTTGTTTAATTAATTTCCGTATTTTATTATTATTATGTTGGGCGCGTGGCGTACGAGTTAGTTAGGGTTGTAACGATATTTAAAACACAACAAAAAAAAAACAACGTAAAGTCAAGACGCAAAAGTTCACAAAAGTATCTGCTGCCAGCGTCTACGTTGACGTCTTGACTACTATTTTTGTTTGATTTCTTGTTTTGCCGCCGCTGCTTGGGTTGCCTTAGCTTAGCATTGCATTGGGAGCAGCCAAAGACTTTTGCTGAGCGCCGCAAGAGCGTAACGTAACGTAACGAACGATGTACGTAATAAGTGAGCGTGACTCTGACTTGACTTGACGTCGTCGTAGTATCTTTTTAGCTGCTGCTGCTTGTTGTTGTCTGTGTTGTGGGTTTTAATGCCGTTTACCGCGTTTACGAGTCAAGCACGTCCACACGGTTCTCGCGTTCAAAATGAACTGAACTGAACGCAGCACTGAACAACTGAACAGACCGAGCACAGTGCATGAATGGCAGCAGCGCACGGCTACGACTGTATCTGTAGCTGCTGCTGGTTGGCTATGAGCGACGGCAGCGTCGACCGCAACGCCAGCAGCGCACAGATGTTCAAAGGCAGGCAAACGCAGTCGCTGTCGACGTCGCATATTTAAACGGAAGTAGCAGTAGCGCAGCAGCAGCAACAGCAGCAGCAGCAGCAAAGCGCCAGCCGAAGAGCATAGCAGTCGAAAAATAAAATAAAAGAGAGTGACAGCTCCAATGTAAGAGCGCATTGGCGTACGTGCGTGCCTCATCAGGCCGTAATGCGTGTATGTGTGTGTGTGTGCTGTGTCTTGATATGCAAGTGACGCAAAAAATTTGGTATTGGTGTATGGGGCATTTTTCTTGCTGTCGTTGTTGTTGTTATTATTGTTGCTGTGTTTTCTTCATGTTCCTCTGTGCCATTTGTAACGGAAGCGCGCTAGCTGCTGCTGGCCTGGGCCTAAGCATGTATATATGTATATATGGATAGGTATATTTGTATGTAAGCACACACACATATGTATTGTATGCCTGTTGGCCTTTGCTTGACTTGTGCAAAAGTTGTGTAGCGTTGTGGGGCGCGCGCAAAATACAAAAAATTAAGAGACTGTCTCGGCCGACGGCTGTCTTAGTGGCTGTTGCTTAGGCAGCGGCTGCGTCGCCGCGTCAGCTCCAGCAGCGACGCTGTGCTTGGCAGCAGCGGCCAATGACTATAAATTTTATGGTTTTTAATACAAAACATGCAGACACGTACTGGGCACGGGCACTTAAGCGATACCACATATCGTTATTTGCATGCATGCATACACACACAAACAAACACACACAAACACACATAGATACTTATGTATGTACGAGTATGTATGTATGTGTGTATCTATGTGCATATTAAGTTGTAACTTAGAATTGAAACATAATGAGTATATGCCAGTTTTGCTTAAGTTCTTGTAACTCTTTGCTTTATTCTACAATTCGCGCTATTGACAGCTTGTTGCTAAAGATTTAATCAGCAAAACGTAGATACAATGCAGCACAGTTAGGGCAACAACAAAAAAAAACAACAACAAACAAACAAATACACGCACACACACACACAAAGCCAGTGTTTGGTTTTACAGTGTGACGCGTTCTCTTATAAGTTGTACAAATTTTGATGAGTAAAATGCATACTTAATATTTAATTAAGTTAATTAAATGTTCCGCTTCCTGTGGGGATTACAGCACAAAATATTTTTATTTCAAAATTTAAATGCCATCTATAAAAAGTAGTAGGAAATATTTGCTACACAAATATTGCAACAAAAAAAGTATTCAGTAGTCAGAAATTAATAAAAAGTAAAAAATTATAATATTTTACAATAAAGCCGTAATGCTTTAAGTTAAGGTTTCTTTTTTTTGGTTAGTTTTTAAAATTGTTAAAGGAAATTCTGCGCTTCTGACTTCATACCTTTTTTAAACCCTTTAAACTTAATTTATGCAAGATAACTTCAAATCTTTAGGCTTTCACACCTGACGATAAAGAATTCATTCTACTTGAAGATCTAAATGCAAAGCATTCATTTGGGAATTGTACGACAAATAATTCGGCTGGGAACGCATTAAACGCCTTACAACAATCTTGTAACTTCTTTGTATATGGACCGGTCAGCCCCACACTATATCCCCATCAAAATCACCGACTACCAGCGATAGTTGATTTAGTCTTAAGTAACTCATCCTTAAACATGAGGCTGGAAACATTGGAGTATGAAATCCCTTCAGACCATCGTCCAGTTTTATGTACTATCGATTGCCAATCATTTAGCACAGCTAATCCCGAATATTTTAACTACAGTCAATGCGACTGGAGAATTTTTAAGAATGAATTAAATAGGAGTATTACATTGTCTATTGATTCTTAAGTTCTACTACAGCTATAGACATAGATATTGATAGATTAGTAAAAATTATATTATCTGCAAGAGACATTGCCACTCCCAAGTTTAGTAGCCTTAAAGATATATATTTTCCAAAAGATGTGAGAATATATATAGGCGAAAGTAAGAAATTCAAAAGGAAACAGCAACGGACAACAGATCACCGACGAGCAAATTTCTTTGAACAATGCATCGTATTTCTCAGCAAGTACATAAACCGAAGAATAAACACCGAAAGAAATACACAGTGGTCCAATCTGTTGTCTCGTTTGAAACCGGGCGATAAACGGTTCTGGAAACTTAGTCGCAGTTTAAGAGGTAAGCGTAGGAATCAAATTCCTCACCTACAAGTTGGAAACAAAAAACTTATTTCGGACAAAGAAAAGGCTGAAAACTTAGCAGATACTTTTGCACAGGTCCACAACCTCACGACCAACTCTTCACATTCTTTGGATTCAAAAATTGATTCAAAAGCATTTAAGTTCAAAAATGGCGGACGTAAAGTCGGGCGCGGACGACTTTGGGATACCCTGTACCACTAGCTTGTAATAAAGTCCGATTTCTTCACAAAAAACCAAAAACAGAAGAATTTTTAAGCAAAAATCTCTTTTTTGACCGATCGTTCCTATGGGAGCTATATGATATAGTCAACCGATTTCAATAAAATTTGACACAGTGCTTAGATACCTTAAAAAAGATATGAATGCCAAATTTATTTCAAATATCTTTACAAATATCTTTTGTTTACACATCGAATTTTGTATAAAAAACGTGTTTTTGGACCGATTGGTCCTATGGGAGCTATATGATCTAGTCAAACGATTTGGATTAAACTTAGTACAGTGCTTAGGAACTATAAAATACTCACGAATGTCAAATTTGGTCCCAATATCTTAACAAACAATCGAAACACAACAAATTTAGTTAAAAAATCGATTTTTTGAAGGACCGGACCTATGGGAGCTATATGATATAGTCAACCGATTTTGTTCAAATTCGGCACATTGCTTAAGTGGTCTAAAAAATTTCCAATCGCCAAATCTGGTTAGGATATCTTTATTAAAAAATGAAATATAGCGAATTTTTCTTTAAAAAAGTTATTTTGGCCGATCGGTCCTATGGGAGCTATATGATATAGTCAACCGACTTCGATCAAATTTGGTATAGTGATTGGGAACTATAAAACTATATATAAACTTTCGGATACCAAATTTGGTTACGATATCTTCATAATCAAACGAATTATTCATCTAAAACGTTTTTTTTTGTCGAGGTCGTCTCAAACACCCCCATGGGAGCTATATAATTTATCCCGATATCAAAAAAAATAAAATAAACTTGCCTCCTATGGAATAATATGGGATCTAATGTGAAAGTTTGGTAACTCTAGCTCTTACCATCTCTGAGATCTAGGCGTTCACACGGACAGACGGACATGGGTATATCGACTTCTCTATTCACCCTGATCATATTTTAGGTAACTTTGTGGTGTCTCCGACGTCTCCTTCTATATGTTACATACATTTTCGGCTTGCACAAACTTAATATACCCTTGGTACCATACGGTACAGGGTATAAAAAGACTGAGGTAGATGGTGCAGTTTTCTTCTTCTACCAAAGTAAATAGCCTGTGTTTTGGTGGTAATAACAAGAACATTCCATTTCCTGAAATAACTCAACGAATCGTTGAATGCTTGTTGGAGATTGTCAATGACAATTTGAGGAGATTGATCAGAAGTTAAAATAGCAGTATTATCAGCAAAAATGGATGCTGTACATGCGTATGGCTTAGGAAAATCAGATGTGTACAAATTGTACAGTACAGGGGAAAGACAAGAACCTTGAGGACAGTCAGCCGGAATGCTTATGCAGTCGGAGGAACTATTTCCCAAGTGTACTCTAAAGGATCTATCAGTAAGGAAGCTTTGAATTAATTTTATTAAACGAAGGGAAAATTTATGGTTGTACATTTTGTAAATTAAAGCACAATGCCAGACGGAATCGAAGGCAGCTTTGATATCAAGTAACAACATTCCTGTCGATTTTCTGGAAACAAAATTGATTTTAACAAGATTTCGAATTTTTGTTAGAGGATGTAAGGTACTGTGATTCTTACGAAAACCGAACTGAAAAGCAGGAAAAATTTGATTATCATCAATAAAATTCGTAAGCTCTTCTTTAATAATTTTCTCTAAAATTTTACTTAGGCATGACAATAAGCTTATAGGTCGATAAGAAAGGGGATCATACGCATGTTTGTTAGGTTTTTTGATTGGAATGGTTTTTGATTGCTTCCAAATATTTGGAAAGTACCCAAAAAGAAAGCAAGCGTTAAGAATAGTTGCAAAAAACTGCAGACCAACTCGTGGTAGATGTTTAAGAAAATTGTTATTGATACCATCAACACCTGGAGCGTTTCTTGTTTTTAAGTTTTTGATGATACTGCGTACCCTCTCTGTTGTGACATTAATTTCACTAGTTCGTGGTAAAGCGGAGGATGTTAGGTGCTGATTAACCCTGTCCACCTCATTTACCGTTGCTGCATCACTGAGGTTGTAAGAAAAAGAATGATTTAAAGCAAACTTGGTAGCTAATAGTTCACATTTTTCACAGTTTGTGATGAAACGTTGACTACCCTCGTTTAACGTTGGGACATTTTTGTTCTTTTCTCTTATAATTTTGGTTAGATTCCAAAATGGAGAGGAATTTTTATTCAGTGACATTACAAGGGAATTCCAGGATTGGTTCCTAAACGATTTTACTTCCGAAGAGATTTTCAAATTTAGCCTTTTAACTACAACAAGGTCGCTAGCATTTCTGTTTCTTTGCCAAACACGTCTAAAGTAATTTCTTAGGGTAATAAGGTTTTTGATGTACAGAGGAAGTGGTTTTTGAGAAACAATTGGTGTTTTTTTTTGGAATGCACACATCTATTGCAGAAGTAACAGCACTGGTAAATGACAATATCATCGAGTCGATTTCATCTATATTCGCGATTGAAGATAAATTGGGAACACTTAAATTATGTGATATTTGCTGACTGGTATTATTGGTACTACTGAATCGGTAGTCATTAAGAAGGGAGCTTTTTTGTACATAATTACGACCGGTAGGTGGTCGGAGTTAAGGTCTGTGGTAACAGTGGGATGTGAGACATGTTGAAAAATATTAGTGAGGAAGAAATCTAGGGTAGATGCCTGCCTATTAGTATCAGACGGAATATGATAGTCACAATTTAATAAAAAGTAAAACATTATTTTTATTATTTTTTTTTGGCTAGTTTTAAAAATTGTTAAAGGATATTCTTCGCTTCTGTCTTTATGCCCTTTAAACTTAATTTATGCAATATAACTTCAAATCTTTAGGCGTTCACACATTTTTGTATATGCTTTATTTAATAAATATTTTAGTAGTGGCCTTCGCCCCCTGCACGCTTCATAAGTCAACCCTTCTATAATATTTCAAAGCGTTCATTCAAAAATTATGAAAAAATTTTTATGTTAGGCATCTGTAATATTCACTCATGGCCAAAATAATAGGTGTGAACACTGTAACTTTTAATTTAGATCTTTAGGTAGAAACTCGAGGTACCCCCCGAAAAACCTCATCAGTGACCGACAATTACATTGTCACATTGGTTAAACGCGACCCGTTCCTGCCTTCCAGGAAAATCACCAGTGAAATTGGTAACCGTCAGGCGACGTTTAGAAAAGGCAAATCTACCAGGTAGGATTGCCCGTAAAGTACCATTGCTTCGATCTGCAAATTTAAAGATGTGGAAAAAATTTGCATTGGATTGCAAAACCTGGTGCAGACCGGTGGCTGAGAAAAAATGGCGAAATATACTCTGGAGCGATGAAACGAAGATAAATTTGTTTGGAAATGATGCCAAAAGGAATGTTCGGCGGCCTAAGGGAAAAGAATTCCATATTAGTAAAGCACAGAGGTGGCAGCCTCATGGTATGGGCCTATTTTTCATGGGAAGGTGTTGGTCCGATACATCTGATTGATGGTACTATGGACAGATTTGTTTATAAAGATATATTGGAGACGGTAATGCTAGCATATGCTGAGGATAACATGCCACTTTTATGGAAGTTCCAGCAGGATAACGATCCGAAGCACTCATTCCGATACGTAAAGCATTGATTCCAAGAGCATAAGGTGGACGTTCTCGAGTGGCCAAGTCAATTCCCAGACCTCAATACCATTGAAAACCTCTGGGGAGAGCTTAAAAAAGAAGTCGGAAAAACTGTTTGCCAAAATAAAACCCAACTATGGGAAAATATCCAAAGAGCTTGGTACAGTATTCCAATCGGAACATGTAGGAAGCTAATTTCATATAAGGATATAAGAGCATTATACCAAACGGGACCAAAACTGGCAAAATTTCGATGTAATTAATAAATTAAATGATTACACCTATTATTGTGGCCAGCTGAAATTGGCGTTTTTTATGAAATTAATTAATATTTATTTTATTTGAAAGCTTTTAAGGCCAATGATTTTTTTTATTATATTAGGATTAGTATAAGTTATGAAATTCTCATTGCGTTTTTTTGTATTGTTGGAAAAATATATGCAAAATAAGCTATTGAACACACAAAAAAATTCTTACCTAATATTTTGTCCATGAGTGTACGTGTTGACTATTTACTTTGGCTAGATCATTTAGATTTTCACGATTTCCACATATTTTCGGCTGAATATTCCCAAGTCTTAATAGACATTCTAGTAACCGCGGCGCAGAAAAATTCAACAAAACTTAGATCATAAAAATCGGTCTAGCCTAACTTGAGTTATAAGTAGTGTAATACCTTAAATAAATATTTATACCCTGTACCGTATGGTCCAAGGGTATATTAAGTTTGTGCAAGCCGAAAATGTATGTAACATATAGAAGGAGACGTCGGAGACACCCCAAAGTTACCTAAAATATGATCAGGGTGAATAGAGAAGTCGATATACCCATGTCCGTCTGTCCGTCTGTCCGTCCGTCTGTCCGTCCGTCCGTCCGTGTGAACGCCTAGATCTCAGAGATGGTAAGAGCTAGAGTTACCAAACTTTCACATTAGATCCCATATTATTCCATAGGAGGCAAGTTTATTTTATTTTTTTGATATCGGGGATAAATTATATAGCTCCCATGGGGGTGTTTGAGACGACCTCGAAAAAAAAAAGCGTTTTAGATGAATAATTCGTTTGTTTATGAAGATATCGTAACGAAATTTGGCAATCGAAAGTTTTTTATAGTTCCCAATCACTGTACCAAATTTGATCGAAATCGGTTGACTATATCATATAGCTCCCATAGGACCGATCGGCCAAAATAACTTTTTTAAAGAAAAATTCACTATATTTCGTTTTTTAATAAAGATATCGTAACCAGATTTAGCGTTTGGAAATTTTTTAGACCACTTAAGCAATGTGTCAAATTTGAACAAAATCGGTTGACTATATCATATAGCTCCCATAGGTCCGATCTTCCAAAAAATCGATTTTTTAACAAAATTTGGTGTGTTTCGTTTGTTTGTTAAGATATTGGGACCAAATTTGACATTCGTGAGTATTTTATAGTTCCTAAGCACTGTACTAAATTTAATCCAAATCGTTTGACTAGATCATATAGCTCCCATAGGACCAATCGGTCCAAAAACACGTTTTTTATACAAAATTCGATGTGTTTTGTTTGTTTGTAAAGATATTTGAAATAAATTTGGCATTCAGATCTTTTTTAAGGTATTTAAGCACTGTGTACCAAATTTTATTGAAATCGGTTGACTATATCATATAGCTCCCATAGGAACGATCGGTCAAAAAAAAAATTTTTGCTTAAAAATTCTTCTGTTTTTGGTTTTTTGTGAAGAAATCGGACTTTATTACAAGCTAGTGGTACAGGGTATCCTAAAGTCGTCCGCGCCGGACTTTACGTCCGCCATTTTTTTATATATTTTTATTAATTTAAAATAGTTATATGTTGTTAAAAACAAATGCTAAGTTTTGTTTAATAATTTTGGAAAAATAATCTCTAATTATTTTATTTAATTCCGGTAGAGCAAAAATTAGTATAATTTCTTGAAGTAGAAGGAAAATTTCTTCAAAGTAATTATGAGAGATTTCAAAAGTAATAGAAATTACAGTCGTAAAAATTTGTTCTAAGAATTTTGCACATATTCTCCTTTTTCTTATGTGGCCATAACAACCCGATTACCGGATTACGGAGGAGGATTGAAGAGGTCGCATGATAAGGGGTCGCCTTGTCTGAAACCTCGCACGGTATCAAAAGGCTCGGAGAGGTCCTTTCCTACCTTGACGGAGCTGCAGGAAGTATTCAACGTCATTCTGCAAAGCCTTATCAGCTTCGCAGGGATACCGAGCTCAGACATTGCGGCATATACGCGATCCCTTATTGGGCTATCGAAAGCTCTTTTGTAGTCGACGAACAGGTGGTGAGTGTCGACTTGATGTTCGTGGGTCTTTTCCAGGATTTGACGTAGTGTGAATATCTGGTCGGCGGTGGACTTGCCAGGTCTGAAGCCGCACTGATAAGGTCCAATTAGTGCCTTGGCGAGTGGCTTCAGTCTTTCACACAGTACACTCGTTAGGACCTTATATGCGATAGGGAGAAGGCTTATACCTCTGTAGTTGGCGCAGATAGTGGGGTCTCCCTTTTTCAACAGGACAGGACAGAGGGCACTGATCGCAGGGCATCGCTTCCTCCAGCCATATTCTGCAAATGCGCCGGTGCATGCACCCAACCAGCTCATCGCCTCCAGCCTTAAACAACTCAGCAGGTAGGCCATCAGGGCACATATTACTCTATATTAATACTATAATATATAATTATATGGCATGTCTGTATTTTATATTATAACTTTTACGATAGCAAAAAAGATACAAAATCTAGGAAAATGTATCTTATACTCTCATCCAGTAAATGACTTAATTTTTTTCTTGTATTTTTCGCACTGCTTCATTTTAATTTCGGGCACGAACCAATTATCAATAAAATACTTAACAACAAAAATTCGCAGAAGCAGCAAAATGAATGCTAAACGAAATAATCACAACAATAATAATATAATTATAATCATTATCATAATCATAATCATCATAACGATAGAAGCGAAGCTCATTACCTCGCACAGTGACGCAAAAGTTATTGAATAAACAAACTTAATAATGACGTCTAACTTTTTGAAGCGAACAACATGTTGACAAATATTTAATGCTAATTTCTGGACGAGATTTCTATCTCACTTGGGAACTTGGAAGAACTTTTAAATGCAGAGTAAGAGATCCGCGGCTTAACATAATATTTATTTAAAACTGCGTCTGTGGCAGGCCATTTATTAAGTTTACTAATTAAATAAAAATTAAAAATAAACTTAGTACAAATATAAATAATTAATACAAACTCAGCTGACTAACTTCTGGGGGGGAAATTTTTTCTCTCGTCATAAAAAGCTACAAAGTATTTTAATGTTTATTAATAGATTGCCGCCGCCTAATTTAATGAACGGCTTGAGGTTAAAAGTAAATAATAATTTATTTTTGGATTGATCGTGATATATTTTTTATTTTTTTTTAACTTTGCGGTTTTAAGTAAATAGCTTTCAACGGCAGGAGGTAGTATATAATGTAGAGTATATATGTATTCAAAGCAGGCTTTTTTAAAACTAGTGTAAATATGTAAAGCACTTGGAACACTTTTTTGTTCTTATCAAGCGTACAAAAATAGGGTGTGGTTTTGGGAAGCCCCTTGAGGGAAAAAATACTTTCCACTTATAGGGGCCGCTTTATTTAATATTTAAATAGTTATTTATACAAAATTATACAAAAAGTATAAATATAAAATTGTATATTTTGTCTAGTAAAAAATAAATAAATTATTGTGATTATTATTTATCAAAAACTATTTTCGAAATGTTTAAAAAAATTATTTACACACTAATAAATTATATGAAATAAAAAATAAATACTACAAATTTTTGGATAGGTTTTATTTAAAAATTTTTTTTTAAAATTATAATTTTAAATTTATTACAAATTAGTACGAAAAATAATATTTATATAAATTTTTATGAAAAAAAATGGCGGACGTAAAGTCGGGCGCGGACGACTTTAGGATACCCTGTACCACTAGCTTGTAATAAAGTCCGATTTCTTCACAAAAAACCAAAAACAGAAGAATTTTTAAGCAAAAATTTTTTTGACCGATCGTTCCTATGGGAGCTATATGATATAGTCAACCGATTTCAATAAAATTTGACACGGTGCTTAAATACCTTAAAAAAGATATGAACGCCAAAGTTATTTCAAATATCTTTACAAACAAACAAAACACATCGAATTTTGTATAAAAAACGTGTTTTTGGACCGATTGGTCCTATGGGAGCTATATGATCTAGTCAAACGATTTGGATTAAATTTGGTACAGTGCTTAGGAACTATAAAATACTCACGAATGTAAAATTTGGTCCCAATATCTTAACAAACAAACGAAACACAACAAATTTTGTTAAAAAATCGATGTTTTGGAAGATCGGACCCATGGGAGCTATATGATATAGTCCACCGATTTTGTTCAAATTTGGCACATTGCTTAAGTGGTCTAAAAAATTTCCAAACGCCAAATCTGGTTAGGATATCTTTATTAAAAAACGAAATATAGCCAATTTTTCTTTAAAAAAGTTATTTTGGCCGATCGGTCCTATGGGAGCTATATGATATAGTCAACCGATTTTGATCAAATTTGGTACAGTGATTGGGAACTATAAAAAACTTTCGATTGCCAAATTTCGTTACGATACAAACGAATTATTCATCTAAAACGCTTTTTTTTTCGAGGTCGTCTCAAACACCCCCATGGGAGCTATATAATTTATCCCCGATATCAAAAAAATAAAATAAACTTGCCTCCTATGGAATAATATGGGATCTAATGTGAAAGTTTGGTTACTCTAGCTCTTACCATCTCTGAGATCTAGGCGTTCACACGGACGGACGGACGGACGGACAGACGGACAGACGGACGGACGGACAGACGGACATGGGTATATCGACTTCTCTATTCACCCTGATCATATTTTAGGTAACTTTGGGGTGTCTCCGACGTCTCCTTCTATATGTTACATACATTTTCGGCTTGCACAAACTTAATATACCCTTGGACCATACGGTACAGGGTATAATAAGTCAACTCATTGCAACTCTAGTACTTAGTTTCATCTATAACAACAATTTAATCTAATATTACTCATCAATCTCATTAAATTACCTAAGGAAATAGTCAAAAAAATCTTCAAATTTAGAACGGAAATACAAAAGCTGACTTTTCCCTTAAAACTGTCAACATGTTCAAAGTCGTCAAAGGTCACGGGTAAAAGGTTTATGTAAATTCCTGTTTTGTGTGTTTTAAAAATAATTTGAATATTCAAAATAGTTGCATAATGTAACATTTTCTACATAATCGACAGCTTGGCATTCTCAAAAAGGGTAAATAGTCAAGTTAAAAGTTTTTACAAGCTACGCGCGGAAAACTGGTTCAATTTCGTATGATAACTATACGAAATTATGAGCCAATTTTGTTTAAACTTCACACAAACGTTTAGACCTAAAACATATAACATAAATTTGGCCAAGAAAGCATAAAAAGCCAATTTAACTAGCGTTTTTATGCGTTTTATGTTAGTCTACACATTTGTGAAAAATTTAATCAAAAGTGACGCGATACTTTATATAGCTACCATACAAAAAATTAACCTGCGCTCTCCTTTTAAGAGAAACTAAAGTTAGTCTTGAGCATTGCGTTACCTTCTAATGGTTAGATGTCTCCGACGACTGCTTCTATGTATTACATACATTTTCGGCTTGCACCAACTAAATATACCCTTTTTACCATATGATACAGGGCATAAAAATGTTTCGAGGATTGCATGAAGCGCTAGCACACTTCAAGTGCATTGCAGCCGATGTGGAACACTTTTGAAGGCTACAATATCGATTTTGACGAATAATCTTAAATTTTTAATTTTCTGAATAAGTTCCGAGAACTTTTTGTTCAAGGTAGTTCAGAACCTGGTATACAGGTACATCATATAATATTTATCAGAACCTGTGCCGCCTCTCAAGTACACTCAAAGAATATAAAACTGTAGCTCTATATATCTATATACATTCTTTGGTATAATCTACACGAACCTTTGCAACTTCGTTATGGATTATAAAATTTCTGAATTCCGAGAACTTTGCTGCTCATAAAAGATTTTCTATTACTAGTTTAAAATATGCATCCTTAATAGTTTGTGTTCGAATTTCTTGTTATCTGAAGATGTGAATAAAATATGAAGAAAAAATATATAAAAAAGTATATAATAAAAAGTACACCCATACCTCGCTTTACGGCCTAGAAACAGGATCGTTTTCAATGAGGATGTTTATTCCTTCTTCGAAATAGGAAAGAGCTTTCGAGAAATTTTTTGATGTGAGTTGTTTGGATACAACAAGCTCTGTCTTTTCATCAAATACCGATTCTGCTTGCAACTGAATGAGTTCCTCATATGAAAGCAGTTCCGTATCAGCTTCAAGTAGATCAATCATATCGCGTTCGTTCAAACCTTCAAAGCCGAGATCATGTGCTAGATCCAAAATTTTTTGCCTAATTTCAGGAAGGAAATTAACTTCGGCTTCAGGACTTTTTACACATTCTGGCCATTTTTTTTTCATACATGGTTCATTGTTGTAAACCTTAATTCTTTCCATGATTCGCTGGTGTTGTCAGCAGAATTCTTGATGTTATACTTTTTCCAAAATGATTTAATTGAAAATTTACCATCGGTTTCCCTTATAAGTTATCGGAAAGTTCGGAGTAGGTAATATGCCTTAAAAGTGGCTATTACACCCTGATCCATTGGTTGAATCAGAACTATTGTATTTTTCGGAAGGTACTCAATTATGACACCTTCAGATAGTTCGGGGGATGCCCTGGTGCATTATCCAAAATTAACAAATCTTTGTTGCTTAAGTTATTGTCTCGCAAATATTTTTTCACTTCTGTACTAAAGAGATTTTTGAACCATTCCTCAAAAGTAGCTTTAGTCATCCAAGCTTTCTTGTTGGATCTCCATATGACGGGTAATTGATTTTTACTTAGTTCTTTAAGAGGTCTTAGATATTCGGACAAATAAATTAAAAGTGGTTTTAGCTTAAAATCATTCGCGACATTTGCACCAAGTAGCAAAGTTAATCGTTCCTTAGAGACCTTATAGCCAGGCGCAGATTTTTCGGTTTTTAATAAAGTTTACGTGGATAAAGGCCTTGGAAGCCAACATTACTCATGATATTGGCCAAATACCAGTGGAAATGCTTGTACGAGTCATGGAAAATTGGACCTTCAGGATGGACCATTTAAAACGCAGTTGCGGCCATCATTTGAACGAGATTATTTTTAAAAAATAAATGCCATAAAATATTGTTTCGAAATCATAAATAAAGATCCCATCATTCCTTTGAAATTTGCATTTGCAAAATCATTAAAAAAAGGTCTTAATGAATCACCCATCGTGTCACGAATGGAACCTTGTAGAGCCCAAAAGAAAATCTTAGATGCAAAATCATACAACACCAGAGCAAGAGGCAGACCAAGATCGCGATGGATGGAAGAATTAAAGGAGGATATGGATAAGATTAAGATTAAAAACTGGAAAGAATCAGCAAATAATCGTGCAACTGGAGGCATTATGTTCAGCAGGCCAAAGCTCACAAAGAGCTGTAGCGCCAAACGACGACGACGACGAATCACCCAATATGTACAGGCATTCGCTTTCAAAAAAGCCCTGTTTCGTCTACTTTAAACACTTGTTCAGGTTAATAACCACCTCTTTCAATAATTTCTTTTAAAATATTGGGATATTCCTTAGATGCGGCCTCATCGGACCTAGTTTCTTCACCTTTAATTTTCAAATTATGAAATTACATATATTTATTAATTTTTTCAACCATCCTTGGCTTGCTTGGAATGTGATGTCTTTAGCAGATTCATCGATAATCTCATTCTTTAAATTTTCGAAATTAAAGCTTTTTCCTGGATAGACATTTGACTCATTGACATTCTCCGTTTGATATTGTCCTCAATCCATATACATAATTAATACGAGGGTGGATTGATAAGACCTGACCAAGAAAAACAACGTTTTTAAGAATTTATTTTTTTATTTCTCAACATAATCTCCTCCAAGGCTGATACATTTCTCATAGCGGTGTTCTAGTCTAGTAATGCCATCTCTATAGACTGATTCGTCAAGCTCCTTAAAATACCCATTTACAGCTTCAATGACTTCTTCATTGTCCGCAAATCTCTTACCGCCAAGCCATTTTTTGAGGTTAGGAAACAGATAATAGTCACTCGGGGCTAGGTCTGGAGAGTAGGGAAGGTGCGGCATCAATTCAGTTCTTCCATTTTTTCAATAATCGAGTTTCTTTGGCGTGTTAATCTCGAGACATTTGAAAAAAAAAAATAGATAAAAAAAGTTTTTGTGGCCGTTATAGCGAAATATATTAGCCCGTAAATCGAAACCATGCCTTAATTGTAGAAGGCAGTTATAGCGAAATGCCGTATAAAGAGCGGCCGTATAGCGAGGTAGAGGTGTATTATAATATACCAGTAAATCGTAGAAAGCCTGTTAGTTGATTTTTATGGCCCACTGTACGCAGATTTTTGCGACCAAGTGTATTTTTTTATATATATGTATATATACATAGGTGAAGGCAGCTTGAGAAGCCGAAAAGTGTGTAACTTGTTGTTGCCTCACTCTCCAAACCTACCCGCTCCGTTTCTCTCTCTCACGTTTACAACCATGAAGTAATAGCTCTTTGGGAGGGAGGGAAGGCCAAAGCTAGATTTACATCTAAAATTTGAAATAAGGCGCTGAAGTTGTTAAAGATTCCTGCCGCAAACTAACAAGTCCAATTATATATTCCTATGTACTTTGTTTAATTTAATTAGATATATGAAGTAACTTTAAAAGTATTGTTTCAAAACAAACCCTTTAAGCCATGGAATAGCTACACGTTATAACATTGTAGCACATATTAGCCATAAATACATACAATGCTTATGTACATACTCAATTATAGCTATTTATATGTATATAAATTGATGTTTCAAAATCAGAATTAAACACAAACATTGCAATGGGCTTAAGTAGGGAAAATCTTTTAGCCCTCCCAAAAGATAAATTTCAATGCAGATTAATGCATATTATGTAATTAGCAGCAGAGCAGTCGGCAGAAAACGGCAAACATCAAACTAAGCCAACAATTAAGTATTTATTGCTTTCAAATTACCTTGCACATACGATAACGGCCCAAACCAACACACACACACACACATACACAAGCTGATGCATCATGCATGCCTGCGCCTACCTGCGGCTACGACGACGTCAACGCTGGCAGCGGCAGCAACCGCGAGACTAAGCAAAAGCAAAAAGAAATCACCGCATTTAATTTTATTTTACTTTTTTTTCTTCCTCTCTTTTTGGCTGCGATTAGCGGGGCACGCGCTTTACCTTTTGCAGGTACCGCGAATTTTTAAGCAAACACAAAAGCAAAAACAACAACAAAAGGAAGTGAAAACGAAAACGCGTCGACGCGACGCAACGCGATGCGACGCGTTAGCGACGTCAATATCGACGTCGACGTCGAAGTCAACGTCAAAGTTGACAGCAAGGCGGCAGAAGACAACGACGCGACATTTTGTAGTGTGCGTATTTTTCTTATTTTTTTTGTTTTGTTTTTATATTTTATAAGGCGACTGCCTTATAGTTTTGGGGCGCCTTAAACGCTCCAATAAAAAGTTTTTTATTTTTATTATAGGGTCAAGGTTATTATAGATTTGTGGAATGTTTGTAATAGAGCAAAGGAAGCGTGGCAACAAAAAAAAATCCAAAATGAACACCTAGCCAACTAAATGATAACACAGACTTTAAAGCTAGAGACATAGAAATTCTCCCAAAAAGAGTTTATCGATAAATTTTCCGGTATAGCACTGCGTCAGTTCAAAATTTAACAAATAATTTTGTTATAAGGAATATTTTTTTAGGTTAAGATTGATGTGAGGATACATATTTGTAAGGTGCAGCCAGTGGCGTATGCATGAGGGGTTTTTGAGTGGAAAAATTGTGAATGGGGTGACCTTTATATACAGTATATGCACTTCGAAGTAAAAAACCCGCCGTAAGACCGAATCGTGCATACGCACAGCGCTACATTTATTCCTTATTTATTATCAGATATTACTTATTAAGAAATAAATTCGATACAATAATTTTGAAAGATTTTGAAAAGAAAAAAAAACTACTAAAGATACAGTGAAATACTGCAATAGTCAAGAAATAGAGCTCTGCAATTAAATTTAAAATTAAAAGGCATCAATATATTGGGTGATTCATTAAGACCTTTTTTTTAATGATTTGGCAAATTTCAAAGGAATAATGGGATCTTTATTTATGATTTCGAAAGGATATTTTATGGCATTTATTTTTTAAAAATAATCTCGTTCAAATGTTGCCAGCAACTGCATTTTAAATGATCCATCCTGAAGGTTCAATTTTCCATAACTCGTTCAAGCATTTCCACTGGTATTTGTCCAGTAACACGAATAATGTTGGCTTCCACGACCTCAATCGTTACGTTAACCACGTAAACTTTTGACTTTACGTAACCCCAAAGAAAAAGTCGAGCGGTGTGATATCGCACGATCTTGGCGGCCAAGGTACGGGTCCCGAACGTGAAATTAATCGTTCACCAAATTGGCCTCGCAATAGAGCCATTGTTTCATTGGCAATGTGGACCGGACCGCCATTCTGTTGGAACCAAATGTCGTCGAGATCACGCGCAACAATTTCAGGCAGCAAAAAGTCCGTTAACATGGTCCGATAGCGTGCGCCATTGATGGTAACGTTCGCACCTTTCTCATTTTTAGAAAAATACGGACTAATGATTCCACCAACCCACAGACCGCACCAAACCGTTGTTTTTTTTGGATGTAATGGCAGCTGGTGAACCTCTTCGGGTTGGTCTTCTCCCCAAATACGGCAATTTTGCTTATTCACGAAGCCGTGGAGCCAAAAGTGGGCCTCATCACTGAACAAAATTTTGGTCGAAAACAACGGATCTTCATCGATCTTACCAAGAGCCCATTCACTAAAACGGCGAAGTGCAAGAAGGTCATTCGACTTCAATTCTTGCCTGAGTTGAATTTGTATGCTTTCAAGCCGAGATCCAAATGTAAAATGCGCCAGGTGGTTGAATACGAGAGGCCAAGTTGTTGGGATCGGCGCCGAATCGCGGTCATCCTGAACACTGTCAGCTACCGCCGCTATATTCTCTTCACTACGTGCTGGATGTGGTCGATTTGGTCGTGTATTATCAAACAATGAATACTGGGTTTCAAATTTGGTGATGGTATTACGAATTGTGGGTTCGGTGGGTCGATTATGTTGACCATAAGTCGATCTCAGCGCACGAAAAACATTTTTGGCAGAACGCTGATTTTCGTAGTACAATTGTACAATTTGTAAATGTTGTTGGGATGTAAGTCTTTCCATGATGATTTGCCAATGAATACTGAACAACTTTGCCTTTCACAGTTGTCATGGATAACACGTGATCCACACGAAAATCCCTATTGAAAAAAAAGGTCTTAATGAATCACCCTTTAGTTTAGAGTAAAGGAATAAGTTGTATGAAGAAAATCCAAGATTGTTTCAAACGTGAATTTATAAGCATTTTTCAATCTCTATTTCCCTAGAACTAAGTATAATAACTACTCAGCAATTAGAAGGTGCTAGCAGTAAAATACGCATAGCTTCCTCCTAAGAACTATCTATTAAGCCAAAACACCAGACAGACCCCGAAACATATCCCGACATACCCGACAGCCCGAACAGAGCAAATAGACCCCAACGTTGCAGACAGATTCCGACAGCTAAGCTAAACTTTGACAGACCAGACAGACTTCCACAAATCAGACTTATTCCGACAAACCAGTTAGGCCACGAGAGACCAGACTGTTCCCGATAGACCAGGCAGACCAAACCAACTTATATAGACAATAATAGTAGCTAGCAGACCAGACAGTGCAGAAAATTTCCGACAGAACAGATAGATCCCGACAGTTCGAACAAACCTCAGCAGACCTCCACAAACCAAAAAGATCTCGACAGACCAGATAAAGCCCAACAGAGCAGACAAACTCCAATAAACCTCCACAGTTCAAAAAGTACCAGAGAGATGGATAAGGTGTGATAGAGAAAACTGACAAAACAGTCTCCCATAGTTCAGAAGGAGACCGCAGACTAGATAGAGCCCGAAAGATCAGATGGAACCCAACAGACCTCCACAGTCCAGAAAGATACCGACAGATCAGACAGTCTAGAAAAACCCCGACAGACCAGAGAAACCAGATAGATCTCCCCAGTCCAGAAAGAGTCCGGACAGGTCAGATGAGACCCGATAGACCATAAAGAAGCCGGTAGACCGCAATAGACCTCAGTTCAGAAAAATTCCGACAGAACAAATAGATCCCGACAGATCGAACAAACCCCACAAGACACTCCACAGTCCAGACAGTACCCGACAGATAGATAAGGTCCGATTAACAAAACAGACAAAGTAGTGTTCCATAGTCCAGAAGGACCCCAGACAGACCAGATAGAGCCCGACAGACCAAACACAAACCGACCAGATGGATTCCAAAAGTGTAGAAACACATTACAATAAGCACGAAACGCTTTTTAAATTCACTTTCATTTAACGAAAACTAAATGTTTTCGTAATAAAAACATCTGTCTACAAAAATCGCTTTTGGAACGGTAATAGTTTTCATTTCGCTTTTTTTTAATCTCAAAATTCTTAAAATTTTTCTCAGCATTCCCAAATTTTAGACCCGGTTTTTCAAATTTCTATTCATAAGAGTTAGTAATAATAATTAATTATGTATAAACAAATAAATGTGGACTTGGGCTCAAAAAGTCTTCTTTTGCTTAACTACTCTTTTCCTTAAATTATTTAGTTTAAAAAAAAAAGTTTTCTTAGGATAAGTGAGCCGGAAGTAAACCCAATTCTCTTCAATATATTCTTATTTATAATCTACAATTTAAAAATATAAATTAACAATTTAAAAAACCCCCGACACAAAAACTTAAGTAATTTCCCTTTAAAAAGTAAAAAATAATGAAAGAAACTTAATGTTAAAGTACCTAAGAATCTATTAATAATTCTAAAAAAAATACGTCGTGTTGGGGGACACGCGAGGGCAGACGTCGTTGACGGTCGTATCTTACATGCAATTTTTTTGAAGTAATTCTATGAAAGTTTTTGAAGTATTTTCTTAATTTTGTTTTTAAGTTCATCTTTGTTGCTTAATTATACTATTTGTATTTAAATTGTTAGTTTAGGAGCGGTCCTATATTATCTAAAATTTTGACTTGTATTCTTTATGTGTAAGGGTACTCCTTATAAAAATGGGTTGCGTAAAGTCGTGCGCGGACGACTTGGGATACCCTGTACCACTAGCTGGCAATAAAATCAGGTTCCTTCATAAAAAACCAAAAACTGAAGAATTTTTAAGCAACAATTTTTTTTACCGTTAGTTCCTATGGCAGCTATATGATATAGTCAACCGATTTAGTTCAAATTTAACACAATGCTTGGGAACTATAAAAAACTGTCGAATGCCAAATTTGGTTACGATTTTTTATTCGAGGTCGTGTGACCCATCCCTAAGGGAGCTATATAATTTAAACCTGATATCAAAAAAATAAAATAAACTTGTCTCCTATGGAATATTATGGGATCTAATATGAAAGTTTGGTTACTGTAGCTCTTACCAACTCTGAGATCGAGGCGTTCAAACGGACAGACGGACGGACATGGGTATATCGACTTCTCTATTCACCCTGATCATATTTTAGGTAACTTTGGGGTGTCTCCGACGTCTCCTTCTATATGTTGCATAAATTTTCGGCTTGCACAAATTTAATATACCCTTTGTAACATACGGTACAAGGTATACAAATTGCACCTTTCAAGAAGCGAGTGTCCGTCCTCATGAACTAGTTCATGGTACAGTGTAACTCAAAATCGTTCGCGCCCGACCTCAACATTATCAGTTTTATTTTTACCTGGCTACTTGAGTGAGAGAAGATAGAAAAATATTTATGATTTACAGAAAAACCTAATTTTTTTTGTAAAAATTGCTATAATTAATGCAAATATTATTGTTCATGAACTAGTTCATGTCACAGGGTATTTCAAAGTAGCTCGCTACTAAATTTTTTTTATTATTATTTGGTTGCTCGAGTAAGAGAAGGTAAAAAAAATAATGTACGAAGAAAATGATTGCGAGTGCTCTTGATCACGAACTAACATCTCCAAGTCGTTCGCGCCCGACTTGAAATCCTTCATTTTTATTATTTTTACCTGGATACATGGGTAAGAGAAGGCAATTGCATAAAATAAATAATGTTCGAAGAAAAATTTTGCACACTAAAAGAGGCGCGAATTAAGGCGCGTGTTCTTGCTCCGGAACTAGTTCATGTTTTAGTTTTTATGAATGCCTGCTTAAAAAGCCACACATGCTTAGGGCAAAGTGTTTCCTTTCATAAAATATATTTATTTGCAACATTACAGTGTTGTAACATTTTTTTTTTTAAATACTTTGAACTAGTGAAAAACAAAGTAAGCTGAATAATATTATAAGCTCCCATAATTTCATAAAATCAAGTCTGGCATAAAATCTAGTTCCCTTTGATTATTCAGCCAGACAACAAGACTGTGTTGAAAAATATTTTGTTGCTTAAAGATTCAGAAAAAAATTTTAAATTTAACTATCAAGAAAAAGCGAAATCCGTTTTACCAAAAAAAAAGTACTCTTCCGGAATGACCGTGAATTTCGACATGGATTTGTTTCAAAATATGACATCCGATGCTTCTAAAAATATCGATGATTTGCCAGAAGAATATGCTTCCGTAAGTAATGTAATAAAGACTTATATACACGAAACTATTGATAGTTTTTTTCAAGATGACTGATTTTATATTCCTTTTTATACTGATGAATTTTATATGTTCCAATGCAAAATTGATGTATAATGCTTGGCAGCGTCACATTGGAATGAAGATAAACCAATTGAATCGAAAAATATCAACGGGAAGAAAACTAATCCGGCAATATCGTCTGGAAAATAATCGGGATGGAGTTATACAGACATTACGGACACTAAATGAGCAGCTAGACGAGCTCAAAATGCTACTCATATTGGAATCCGCAGCTCAGTGGCGTTTACTGTTACACATCGTTGGAAATTTTGGAATCTTATTTTTGCAAATCTGTTTTTATATGTTGTTATCATATTTTTCGTCACCCAAAGACTTATCTATTAGTTACCATTTATTCATATAATAAAAAATTAATCTTGTAAGCTTCCCAACTAATCGTCTAAGTGTTGTATGGACTTGACATAACTATAGAAATGCATATGTGAGTACAGAAATCTTTTCATGTGAAAACTATTTTGTTGGAGCAACGAAGAACGGTATAATCTGACTAATGTAGAAACTAGTTTCATTTCATTATCAGTAGAGTTTTCCAAAAATGTAGAAAATCCCACTGGCGAAGATAGATTGTACTTCTTCCCTAACTAGACGCCTCATTGCTTCTTATCTCAGAAAATAACTTGCGAGTAGATCTTATTAAAGGTAAAGAAAAAATGCGAACCTCGTAATGCCCAAAAGAATGCTTAAATAATAAGTTAATGTTTCTTGAACACTACGCGGCAAATATAAAAGCAACCCTCGTTTATGCAAAGTATATCAAAGCAGAATTTTACTGTTCCTAAATAATTTTTTTCGAAGTGTTTATAGATATTAAATCTTGTACAAATTTAAAACATAGCAAAAGAAATGATGGGATCAGTTTTAAAGGAGTTGGGGATATATTTAAGCACTTAAGATCAGGCAAATGGGATGGGATTCAGCGAGCTCTGTTATTTTACATCGTGTTACACGTGAAGAGAGATTGAAGATAGAAGAAAATTTTAGTGTTCATATCTTTAAAAGTTTTTATACGAATTTAATGATTTTAGTATTTTTATACCCTGTACCGTATGGTACCAAGGGTATATTAAGTTTGTGCAAGCCGAAAATGTATGTAACATATAGAAGGAGACGTCGGAGACACCCCAAAGTTACCTAATATATGATCAGGGTGAATAGAGAAGTCGATATACCCATGTCCGTCCGTCTGTCCGTGTGAACGCCTAGATCCCAGAAATGGTAAGGGCTAGAGTTACCAAACTTTCACATTAGATCCCATATTATTCCATAGGAGGCAAGTTTATTTTATTTTTTTGATATCGGGGATAAATTATATAGCTCCCATGGGGGTGTTTGAAACGACCTCGACAAAAAAAAAAGCGTTTTAGATGAATAATTCGTTTGTTTATGAAGATATCGTAACGAAATTTGGTATTCGAAAGTTTTTTATAGTTCCCAATCACTATACCAAATTTGATCGAAATCGGTTGACTATATCATATCAAAAACACGTTTTTTATACAAAATTCGATGTGTTTTGTTTGTTTGTAAAGATTTTTGAAATAAATTTGGCATTCATATCTTTTTTAAGGTATTTAAGCACTGTGTCAAATTTTATTGAAATCGGTTGACTATATCATATAGCTCCCATAGGAACGATCGGTCAAAAAAAAAATGTTTGCTTAAAAATTCTTCTGTTTTTGGTTTTTTGTGAAGAAATCGGACTTTATTACAAGCTAGTGGTACAGGGTATCCTAAAGTCGTCCGCGCCCGACTTTACGTCCGCCATTTTTGACTATAACTTTTGCTGTATTTGTCCATTTTTGATTTTGTTCATTTTTGACACAGTGCGGATCAGGGAAAGGTATTGACATGATTTAATAAACTTCATCTTCTGAGAAAATATGTGCACCAGTTGGCAAAGTTTGGTGTCTGTAGCTCTTCTAGTCTCCGAGATCTAGAGGCGTTTATACAGACGGACGGACATGGCTGAATCGCTAGCCAAGGTTATGATAAGTATTTTGGTATAAAGGAATTGAGGTCTATAACAATTGGACCAGATGAAATAGCCCCGGAACTCATTAAATATGGTGGTCCAGAGATACAAAAATCCTTAACTGAACTGTTTCATAAAGCATGGGATGAAAATAGGATACCAACAGATGGAAAGTAAATCTGATAATACCAATTCACAAGAAGGGTAATAGGGTAGCTACGACTGTAACAACTACAGGCCAATAACATTATCACCTACAGTGTATAAGTTATACGAGGTGTGTTCAAAAAGTAAGGCAACTTAAGCAATTTCGCGGGCAACGTATTTTCGATTATAAATTGTTTTGTTTTGTTGTGTTGGTACACTCTTCCCGAACATCTGTACCAAATTTCAAGTGATGGCATTTTTTGTTTGGTTGTGAGAGGCGTAAGGTTATAAGTGTTTTGCGTGCTCGGCGATGTTTTGCTATCGAAAAATATGGATCAACGGATTTGCATCAAATTTTGTGGTGACGAATCATGGGTATATGGTTATGATATCGAAACCAAAGCCAAATCGTCCCAATGGAAGCGGCCAGAAGAGCCAAGACCGAAAAGGGCACGCCAAGTTCGATCAAATGTCAAAGTTTTGCTCACTGTTTTTTTCGATTGCCATGGCATGGTGCATCAGGAGTTCTTACTATATGGTCGTAGGTCAATAAACAGTATTATCTGGAAGTTATGCGCCGTTTGCGAGAAGCAATACAAAGAAAACGTCCAGAATTGTGGAAAAACAATTCATGGCTTTTGCATCACGATAATGCCCCTGCTCACTCATCTTTGCTTGTGAGAGATTTTTTGTCCAAAAACAACACCACAATTATGCCTCAGCCAGCATATTCACCGGATTTGGCCCCATGTGACTTTTTCTTGTTCCCAAAACTAAAGAGACCTATGAAAGGACGGAGATTTGCAACGATTTAAGAAATAAAGACTGCATCGCTGGAAGAGCTCAAGGCTATACCGAAAAGTGCTTATGAGAAGTGATTTGAGGATTGGAAAAACCGTTGGCATAAGTGTATTGTATCTGAGGGGGATTACTTTGAAGGGCACAACATAAATATTGATAAATAAATAAATAATTTTTCTTAAAAATACAAAGTCACCTTACTTTTTGAACACACCTCGTATATATATTTTTTTATTATTTATTAAACTGCCTATATATATCCTTATATATAAATGTCAACTTTTCGTCGCTTTTTATACTATAATAGAGAGATTTACTTATTGTCAAACAAAAGTCAGACTGTAAATAAAATATGAAAACAATTAACTCAAAAGAATCAATCATCTATTTTGGCTGAAATATTGAAAAATTGAATAAATATGTTTCATATATAATATTAAAAAATATATTAAAATGCATTTAACAAGCTTAACGTTAAACTCTTTAATGTTGTGACTTTTAAATATTTATCTTTAATAATACCATTGAAACATACACACATATTCTTAATTTAGTTTATAACATTTATTCCCATATAAATATTTTTATTGAATTGAGATTTGTGGTAGATTTGCCATCTATACTATACTATAATATGGTGCTTAAAGCCCTCTACCGGCTATAAATTTTTTCTTTTAAAACAATTATAAGACATTTGTGTAGATTTTTCTTTAAAACTTTTTAAGAAATCTATTATTCCAAGGTTTTCATAATAGTTTTCAAACAAACTTAAAGTGATTAAATATTGCAGCAAGACGTCCAGAAGCCATGAATAATTGACGGAAAAGTTTACAATTTGTTCTAAATAAGTTTTACATAAGTTTTACGTTTTAAATTTTGATAAGAACTGTAGAAGATACTTTTAGTTTTAAAATATTTGTAGTTTCTGTTGAAAAGTAAAACAGGTAATAAATTTAAATTGATTTAATACAACTTTTGACACCAGTTCCCGTTCCCACTAACAAATCTTTGACCTCTAACATCTTGAAAGCAGCTTAATACACATGCAAATACACACACACACAGCTACTTATATGTGTATATGTATGTATATTGTTTGTTTATGTCATCGCTTGGAAACAGTTTGAAAAAAAAAATAAATTAATTCAAAAAGTGTAAAAACAAATTTAAATTTGTCGACCATTGTAATTAAACAAATGTCTGCGCCTTTTTTTCAAAATGGTTCAAAATTGATTCAATTCGTCCAAACATCATCAAAAAAAAAAACAAAATCAACAGTAACAGTAACCAGCAACAACAACAACAACAACAATGGCATCAAGCGTAATTATCAATAACGAATCACACATATTTTAAATTTCATATGCTGCCTTCTGTGCTCTTCGCTTCTGTGTCTGCTGCTTAAAAACGCCGCTCTCACACCTCTCTCTTAATATGCTTGTGTTATTCTCTTCTCACTAACACTCGGCGGCAGCGTTACGCTCTTTGGATTTGGCAAGTCAGCCGCAAAGCAAACGTTTCGCCTTGGGCACAGTGGCACCCAAACAGCAGTCTAGCAGTGGCCAACATTTGATTTGTTCAAGTGGCTTTAAGCGCGTCTGATTGTTACTGGTTTTAGCTATTGTTAAATAATTTTTTATTATTTTTAAAGGGTTTAATTTAAAAAAACTAACAAATAATTAATGGCATTCATTTTTAATGTATACAGAGCTTAGCTATATTCTAAAATTTATTAAAAACGTTTTAACAATAACAAAAATAGCACTACGTTAGGAAAATTAGAGAAACAATCGAATGCTGTTAATGTTTTTGAGCTACTGATAAAAAAAAAGTAATTCCCTGTTTAACCCCTTAGAGAGCAGCAATTCATAACTGTTCGAACAGAACAGGGAACTACAGTTTATAGCCGAATCCGAACGGCGGTGTCTTTAATTGATAGAGACTTTGCATGGCAAATAACGATTTTGAGCAAGCGATGCCAGTGCTGTTAATATTATTTTTTATATTAATTCTAATTCTTGTTGAAATTAAAACTATTACTAGAGACAAACAATGAAATAAGCTTGTTAATGCACCTTAAAGAGCTAATAGAATAGAATTGCGTTTTTATGTACATATAGAAATATCAACGCCATTCTCGTCCTTAAGCTCGGTAGCAATAGCCCTAGCGGAAATTCGAGGATTTGCTACCAATTTCCTCATTATTTTTCGTTCCTCGCTGCCTGTAATTTTTCGGGGCTATCCACATGCCACCTTTGCTTCCAGCCTATGCTCCTGGTTGGCCCTATTTGAAATGTTGTAAATGGCTTGCCTTGTTAGGCAAAACATTTCTGGCAATTGTGGAACGGTTTTTCCAATCTGGTGATTGTAATATACCAGTTGGGCGATATCAAATGTAATTCTTTTTCCGGGCATAGTTTTCTTGCAAAAAACACAGATTACAGGTAAAATACATTAGCAAATGGGTAGCAAAATTGTCAGCACAATAGCAGACAGAGTGCATGGTAGAATAAATAAATAAAATTAATTCTACCATGGACAGAGTGTAGAAACAAGGAATGCAAAACAAACGGTAAAAAAAAATCGGGATCGACCACAAGGAATTCCAAAGAGTTGTAAAAACACTTTTTTGACACGCTTGAAAATGTGTATTTTTAGATTTTAGTCCTTTTTGTTAGGTTAGTACTTTGAATACTACTTTTGTATTATGTTGCTTAAAATTAAGTTACTAACCATACTGCATACTTTGTATTACTAAAAATTGATCAAAAAATATATATTTTTGCGATCAAACATAAAATTTGAGGTTTTTTCCCCTTGTAAAAACACTTTCTTGACAAACTGTACATATATTTGTGAAAAAAAAGTGATCCCAACATCTATTTTCGGTTTATGAATTTAAAGCAGTAAATCTTTCTTGCACTAATTAATCTATGAATTTGGTTTAAGTTTAACTCCATAGATTTATTACAAAAAAAGCCTATGATGCATATAGATATTACATATTGTCAGTATAAAGGCTTTCAAATTTTCACAAAAATTGTTTAACTATACAATATAGCTTCCATTAAGCCGATAGGCCAAAATAAAAGTTTTTTATATACAAAAAATTTTTCGGAATTTCTAAATAAAACGCAAAATAGTTAATCTTTTTCAATATTTATTTGCGCTCCTTCAAGCAATACACATATGCCAACGCTTCTTTTAATCTTCCAAACATTTTTATATAGGCGTTGGCCGGAATGGCGATCTCTCGTCGCATTCTGTTTTATGGTCAGTATGGAGTCAAAACGGGTTCCCCGAAGTGCAAACGCTTTAAAACAGTCACATAATACTCATTGAACGTTTGTCCCTCTGGAACGTATTCATGATGAACATTACGTATATCAAAGAAAAATTAATTCCCGAAACAATGTATAATTTTTTTTTTTGCCTCAAATCAGTATTTTCTTGTTATAACTGTAATTATTGCAGCTTGTAAGGCGTTTGTCCCACTGGAACGAATTCATGATGCACATTACGAATATCGAAAAAAATGAATTCCCGATACAATGTATAATTTTTTTGTGCCTCAAATCCATATTTTCTTGTTATTATTTCAACTTAAGCGTTTAAATATATTTAAAAAATGTTTTAATTAAATAAATAATAAAACTTATAATAACAATAAATATAAACATAATAGCAAACTCCATTGGTATTAAATAAGTAAAATCTTTAGATTTTGTTTACTTGCTTACACATCTTAAAAATATATTTTTATTTGCTCTCAAACAAATAAGCTTGTGCACAGTGTGCGCCGTGTGAATGAACGTATAAAAAGTGAGAGCGCATTGCGCTCATAAACGAAAATCAATGACTCCCAATGCGTCGCGTCGCGTCGCTCCTCAGCCGTTGCCCTTTGCTGCCACCGCTGCTGCTATCGTTGTGCGCCCTCTTACCCTCTTACCTCTTACTCCACTCTTCTTTCAATCATTTGCTGCATGCAACAACAAAAGTCGTTTGGTTTTCATTGTTTTTGTTGCTGGTTTTAGTTGTGACTATGTGGTGGCTGGTGGCTTCTTCTTCTACTTTATGCCGTTTAGCCGCGCGCGCGCCCGCCAAAATAGTATATAGTGGAAACACTTTGACTTTGTTGGTGGCGGCGACGCTAGCAGCAACGTCAGCGTCAGGGTGTCAGTGTCGGGGCAGTTAAGGGAATAAAACCAACCAAAAAAAAACAACAACAACAAAAACAAAAACGAGCCAAAGCAAAGTAATAGTAGCAACAACAATATCACTAACAAAAGCAACGCAGTGATAAATACGTCAGCGTCAGCAGATTCAACATGCATTGCATGTGCATATGAGCTTGTAGCTGTATCTATGTATATAGCCGCCTGTGTGTGCATGTGTGTGTGTGTGCGTGTCTATGTGCGTGTTGGCACATTGTGCGTAGTTGTAGTTGGCTGCTGTTGAATTTTGTGCATTAAAAATGAGTTGTGTTTTGTAGCATTGTTGGAATAGACACGACTCGACTTTGCTAGTTAAAGCCGCAGCCGCAGCGCACATACAAATGGAAATGGAGTTTGGAATTGGAATGAAGCTGAGGCTGATGCTGCTGCTGCTGAAGCTGAAACTGAATCTAAAGACTAGCCAGCGCGCGCCGGCCAGAGCAGGTCCAGTGTGTACACATTGTGTGCTGCTGTCGTCGTCGTCGTCGCTGTCGTCATCATCGTCGTCGTTGCCGTTGCCGTTGTCGGCGTCTGCCTTGGCTATGCCATTTTACAACATCGACGGCGCTGCCGACGTAGGCTGCTATGCCGCCTCTGCCGTCATTGCTTTTCATTTTGTGCCCTTCACAAAAAGTGGTTGCCGTTTTGTGTATTGCCATTGCCCAGTGCTACAATCTGCATATTTGTATTATGTGTATCTGTAAATGTGTCTTGGTGTGTGTCTTGATAATATGCTCAGGCACACAGTATCAATCTAGCCGTATTACCCGCTTTACAGATACACATACATTTACTGGGTTTATTTGGCAAAAGGGTAACGTTAATGTTAAGGCGGCCGGCGAAAGCATTTCACTGCCGCCTGCTGCCGTCGCTGACGCTTCTTCGCTCTGACGCGCGCGCGCTCTCTGGCGCTCTCTTTACTACTTGCTCTTTGCATGTTTATACTTTCAACATTGATACGTGCCACTTTTTGCTGCTGCTGCTGCTGCTGGTGCTGCTGCAGCGCACGCTCAACATGACACTCACAGAGAGGCGGCAGGCAGCATGGCGTAAGGGGCGCTGGCACAGACAGCTGGGTAAGTTTGTAATTAATTGCGGCCTTGCCACACACTCTTGCTACACACTACATGCATAGTTAAATATGTGCGTACATGCCGCCTGCCCCCCAGCCACCAATCCGCTCTCTATCTCTCTCACACCAAACAATAATAACTGCTAAAGTGAAGTGAGCAGCAGAAGAAAGCAAGTGAACACAATTCAGTTTGATGTCGCCTGTCTTTTGCCCCACTGTAATTTCTTTTGCATTGCAAATTGTCTGCGCGCTCTCTCACTCGCTTTGGCCATTTCACTAGCGCACACACACACACACGCACACAAAGAAGATGAAGCAATAGCAACCTGCAGATGGCAAAGCCAAAAGCAAAAGCAAACGGCTGCTTTATCGCGTTATTCGCCTGTAAAAATATTCGCGTGCGTGTGTGCCTGTGTGTGTGTGTTTATTTAATCTTTGACTTGATTGCTGCAAGTCCTAATCTTTAAGGCGTGAAAAGACATACGCCAGGCGTTAGAGGATTAGCGGTAAGTCTGATCTAATGTTTTTTTTATTATTATGCACATATGTTTGTAGAAACAATATGTTAATATTATAGGGGTACTCAAAAACATTTTTAAAACAATCGCAGTTATGAGATATGAGAAATTTTTGCTGGTTCCTGCCAGCATCTTTGCTTTCAGCTTGCGATCTTCACTACCCTCTAACAGAGTTAGGTAGTGAGCGGTAATCCTTTTAACGCAGGCAGGGTTGCCACAATAACCGCATTGACAACCCTAGTCCAAGTTAGCGAAGACGCTGAATGTTTATCTGCCATTACTTGATTATTTATATACATATATGTATAATAATATAACTGCTTATATCTTAAAACTGAGAGAAGTTACGAAATCGATTTACTTTTAAGAGAGAGAATCTATTATAACCTTTAACACAGTGCAGCACAAAAAATGGGAACAACTTATCTTTTCGCTTTTTTTGGAGTACATCCTGAAACTAGAGAAACCCCCAAAGGATTTTGCTCAAAGTCATCAATAAAGTAGTTTTTTTATATCCGCAATTTTTCCGCTCAAACCTGATTTTTTGGGAATAAAACCATTTTTATGGAGTCTACATATCGTAGACCGTCAAAGTATCAAAGTATAAAAATTGTAAAATAATTGTTACAAATCAATTTGAATTAAAAAATTTCTAAAGCACTCTTAAATTTAAATAAAAATTGAAAATAAAAATAATTGGCTTTGTATTTATTTCATTTCAATAGCTTTTGCACCAAAGGGTACAAATCTGTGACGTCACAATTAACATAACTCTAATTGAGCATTCTTTTAATTACTGCACCATAAGTAGCCGTTAAAGTGACAGTTGCATTAAGTTTTACTTGTTATAATCATTCGCCTAAGTGCAAAAAGGATGGCATTTACATACATACACTGTTAAGCGCTGAGCGCTTAAGAGAGAGTAGCATAGAAGGCAATAGAAAAAGAGTTTAGCAATAATTCGATATTGACTTTGTTGTTATTGTAATGTTGCTGTTATTAAAAATTTGTTTGCTACTCACGCTTACTAAAGTCAAGTGTTGCTCAGTGAGTTCGGGATTTGCAGCCGGCAAGGATCGTTTTGTTTGTGCTTCGGAGTGTGCGTAATTTTTTTTATAATATTTAACAGTGTGAGAGTGGTGTTTGTGTTAAATTTTAATGCATGCATATGTATGTGTGTATGTACATATACTTTGTCTTAGTTTGTTGCGCACAAAAAAAAAGTGAGACCGGAGGACGCATTCGTTTTTAAATAATGTTATAAAGCGAGATGACTATACTTGGTAAGTAGATCCGTTATTACTTATATTATATACAGCCATTTTCTTAAGCATAGCTGTTATTGATATTTGTGTGTGTTAGTCATTGGTCAGCAAATTATGCATATGCAATTTTTATACCCTGTACCGTATGGTACAAAGGGTATATTAAGTTTGTGTAAGCCGAAAATGTATGTAACACATAGAAGGAGACGTCGGAGAAACCCCCAAAGTTACCTAAAATATGATCAGGGTGAATAGAGAAGTCGATATACCCATGTCCGCGTTTGAACGCCTAGATCTCAGAGATGGTAAGAGCTAGAGTAACCAAACTTTCACATTCGATCCCATATTAATCCATAGGAGACAAGTTTATTTTATTTTTTTGAAATCGTGGTTAAATTATATAGCTCCCATATGGGTGTTTGAGACGACCTCGACAAAAAATAAGGTTTTAGATGGATAATTCGTTTGTTCATGAAGATATCGTAACCAAATTTGGTATTTTTTATGGATAATACTATTTTGTATTGTCAAATTACTTTTGTAAACTACCATTTATGAGAAATCATTTTTATTTCCTAACCTATAATATTAAAAATAATAAACTTATGCGTTTCGAGTAGCATATTTTATCATTATTTATAAAAAAAAAATGTATACATATAATCAATAAATCATAAGAAATTGCCAAATCAATTTTTTTTTTTACTTATGTCAAAATACTTTTGTCCACTAATGTATGTCGCTTTATATTGTAAAATCTTATGTGGGAACGAAGCAATTATCAACTTTTTAAAACTCAAAAGACTGATTTCTATGGCCTCGTTTTTCTCGTTAAAACTACCAAAAATTTAAATGGATTGTGACTTGAATTGCAATAAAAATATAATAATAAAAAGATGTAAAACTAAATAAAATCAGCTAAAAAGTGCAACTTTTTTTTTGGGATCGTTTATTGAATAAACTTTAAAATCTTATATTTAATAAACAAAACAATTATTATCTAAACATTCGCTCCTAAAGAGTTCTCAAGTGTATAAAGTAAAGTCAGTTGTGAATTGTAAGCCCGACAAGTTAAATTATGGCAGTAGCAACATTTGCCAAAAGTAATGAAAATATGATAAAGAGAGAGCATAACAACAAACACTGATGCACATAAGTTTGTAGACACATTCATACATGTATGGATCTAGCCATTAGTGCCGCATACCCTTCCTTGCTCACAAATTGTTTTAGTTCATTAAATTTGTACATAATTTAACGCTTTTACAGCTTCCAGTGTTGATCGCTTCGGGCTTACAGTACGCACATAAATTATTCGCACGACTTTTGTTTTGTTTGGTTTTTAATTATTTTCAAGTACACATTGGTAATTATTTCACTCACTATTTAAAAAAATTTTAACACCTTTTTGTAACGTGTTAACTTATTAATATTCAATTAAAGATAAAAATCATGTCAACTTAACTGCATAAATATGTAAATAATAACCAATAACTAATTTGGCTACAGGGCATCTCAACAAAAAAAAAAAAACACTGATTACACACACTTAAACAAAACACTCATACTATAACAGAACAAGCTGCTTTAATTCAACACACAATAGACATACCGTTTGCTTTTATTGACTTCATTGCATTTTAGAATAAGAAGCCAAAGAGCGCAAAGAGATCAAGTTTTGCACTCTACACACACACACATGCACACACACAAAATGTTAGCTAACATTAGAGCGCACTCTTTTACACCCACGCTCATTATACGAATTTTTAATTTGCCTTTTTACAGTTTTCATTGCCAACTGTTATGCGCATTTTATTATTATTATTACTTATTAAGCCGCGTTTAAGCTTATTATTTGCAACTATTGCTGTGTATTTAAGTAACTATTTTAAAACATTGTAACACATTTTTGAAATGCGTAAACTTATTAATTAAACATTAAACTGCAACGCGTGCCTACCGTGTCAAAGGCTCGATTTACTGATTTTTATTCTCTTTTGATTTACTTTAGTTTATTTATCTCTGTCTCTCTTCTTACTCTCTTAAAATTGAAGAGCTCCAGCTGGCAGGCTTACAGTAATATGTCGTAGCTTTGTTGTTGTTTAATTGGCTACAAAGTAAGATCGCTCTGCGTAAAGAATGTTACAGAAGCTGTCGTGTGGTGGGGTCCTTTGGTTTACGGAAGGGAGGGGGGTAGCAAAAAATGTTACCCACCGATTTCAGCAGAGCGGCAGAATATGCTTGTGTTAGAAATATGAGAGAATTACACAAACAATAAAGCCAAGCAGCATCACGTGACAATTACATTGATTAACTCTTTCTTTGTATTTTTTTTTGTCTAAATACAGTTGTAACATTTTGCAAGTCACTTACAGTTTGAAAGCCACTGCTGCTATATGTATGTATGTGAAGCTGATAAATAACCCTGCAGGAAAACATTACAGTCGCAAACTGGTTTTGAACCGCCCCGTTGTGCAACTGTTTGTCCGAAACCTAGTATGTTTGCTCTGAAAATTCTAGTATGTTTAACATGGGGCTGTCATTGCAGGCAACCAGAATTTTCGGGTATGATGTTCAACTGGTTTCAAACTGGTCCGGCGCATATTGAACAAAACTAGTAGCAGCTTATTAGAATGTAACAAGTCGCTTCTAACGAATTCAAAACTAGTCCATTTGATATAGAAAATTAATAGTTCTTTGCATTTAGTTGTAGGTTGGTAAATATGGTCTTTAATTTTACTAGTAATTTTTTTTCCAGACCGGAATATACTGCCCAAAAATGAAACTACTTTAAAT
Organism: Chymomyza amoena; assembly: GCA_037043745.1. Lineage (NCBI taxonomy): Eukaryota > Metazoa > Arthropoda > Insecta > Diptera > Drosophilidae > Chymomyza > Chymomyza amoena. Next base: position 76,499 of record JBAMAX010003980.1, read on the forward strand.
TTACAATTTGAACATTATTATTATTATTATACAAGTTACATAAATAAAATTAATTACTAAACAAAAATAATAACAATTTAAATTAAAAACATTAAAAATTATCTTAACATATAAACATACAATTTTACTTAAAATATTGAATACAATTAATTTTAAATACAATCAACCAAAATATTACATAACAAATAATTTATAATACAACTTAAAATAAGAAAATTATTATTACTTAAAAATACTATAAGGTAGTTTTTGTTCATTAGTTGCCGTTCTGGGGAGCTGTTGTCCGAGAGATTTAATATTGCCGACTGAATTTGTATTTCTTCTGTAAAGAGAGTTTTAATTATTATTTATTTTTTTAATCTCGTAATGAATAGTATGCTTACATATGCCACAAAAGTTTTCGAAATGGCTTAGAGACGTTTTCCCCAAATACATATGTAAAGCTCCATTAAAACGTCTTTGTGCAAGATCTCACACAAATATCAAAGCACGGAATGACGGGCCTGATTCCTCATAGCCATCAACTAATAGATGCAAGAAATGTCTCTATAGAGCACAAAAAACAATTTTTGTATAAATACGTTCATATTTATTTATGTATATTTAAACAATAAAAAAACAAATTATTGCTATTTTTACTTACCTTAGTTGACATGCGTCTGTGAGCAGAATTTAACTGCAGATAAAAAATTTTGTTACAAATATTACTTACAACATTATCTATGCACATGCAATGCAATTATATGTAATGTATCTTCATACAGTGTGCCACAAAAGCCATAGTACAGCAGGCGATTTTACACTTAAATGCGAATTCCTCCCAAATTGTTAAAATTTTCCAAAAACTAATGATGAGGTTTTCTTAAATTTGTGTATATAATGTCATAGTACACTTAGACGGTATACCGAATTTACGTTGTTGCAGCTGGTTTGTTTTGGTTTTTGTAACGGGACTTTTTTGTATATGCTTTGCTTTACTTTTGTATGCGCGTGTGGGAATTTTCCGCTGCCAAAATGTGCATTATTAACTGCAAACGTAGTTTTTTTTTTTGTTTATTATTTAAAAATATATATTTAAGAAAATATATCATTAGTTTTTGGAAAATTTAAACAATTTGGGAGGAATTCGCATTTAAGTGTAAAATCGCCTGCTGTACTATGGCTTTTGTGGCACACTGTATGTTTGCATAAACATAAATAGCAAATATGTAACTCACCTTGTGTTTTGGCAACTTTTCTTTTATTATATTTAAATAATTGTTTTTCTATTACCGCACTGATTTGCTTTTTAAATTGTTACTTATTTTAATTATTAAAACAATTGATTTTCAATATATTTACAACCGATCGCACTGATTTGCACCTTGTACTGACGCCTAATTTTTGCAGCAGCTTCTTTTGCCTTTTATTCCTTTGTTGTTTTTATGCATACACAAAAAAAAAAAAATAGCCACAACCCACCCTTAAAGAATGCTTGTTTGTTCTTGTTGCGTTAAAAAAATACAAAAAACGAGAGAGCAGCTCGCTCAATTGAGCGAACACAAATTTGAGAGCGTAAGCCGTGAGCGAAGCGCGCTCTCGTTTACCGCATTTTCCTATACCACAACAGTTCTTATTTGAACCATATAAGAACTAGTAACGTTTAGAGTAGTTGAGGCCACTTAAATGACACCGAATTCCTGCAGGGAAGAGTTAAAGTAATGTTTAAAGATGTGTTTGTATGAGTATTGAAGCTATGTATGTATATTGAGCTAGCTGTATTTTTAGTTAAAACTGAATAAAAAAGAAAAACGTAAATAAAAACTTTAAAATACAGTGGGTAACAGCTTAAATGACACAGTTTACTTTTTCAACTTTAAGGCGTCATATCTCCTTAACTATATGTGCTAATAACTTGGTTAAACGGTTTTTGATAAGTTATTTTATTACAATTTATTAACAATACTTAATAATTAAATGGGGCAAAGAAAACAGTATTTAAAATTTAATCGGTCATTTCAAAAACCTCATAAGTCACTAAATTAGAATTTTTCAGGAATCAATAAAAACTGTTTTATACACAAACAAATGAGTTTTAAATGCTTTTTTATGCTTAATTTAGTATTTGAGTGATAAAAAATTTAAATTGTGAATAACCTTAACAGCTTATTAATGAAAAAACCCCGAAAAATTATTTTTGACTTATGCTGTTTTAACAAGACATAGGATTAGTGGTATAAGTTTTAACCAAAACAATCGTAGTAATCATAAGTTTTATTGCTTATTATTGAAAATGACATTTGGAAATAACCTTATTAACATTTTATATGTATTAATTTGTCATGTTTTAGTAAATTTAAGGCACATAGCCATATTCTCCATCATTCTCATCTGAATTATCTTCAAAATTTGCAGTTGGCCAGCTAAAAATAACGGTTTAAAATAGCATATACTCGTCCAGAATCCTATTCTGGACTTTCTTTAAATCGTCTATTTTTTTTTATTTATTGGCACTTTTAAATCATAAGCCTTGGCTGATGGAAATGAAATCGAAGTTGTAAGGTTTTTTATTAATATGAATGAATGTTTAATCAGTCCATCAATATATTCCTACGCTGTGATAGTACCTTTGTTATTTGAATCATATTGAAACAGATGTACGCCGAAAGAGCGAATGATTTTTTTTGTTCTTTTGGGAGTTTTTTCCCATAAGATTCAGTTGACAAACATGTTTTTTTGTACAAATTTGGCCACTATTTCTTAAATTCCAAAATATCTTCATTTTTTAACTCTGTGACTGTAAATGTTGAGCTGGAGTTCGAAACCAAATCAATGTATTCTCCTGGGACGTAGATACTATCATGCTTTCCAACATTTGTTTAATGACTCCAAAATCACGGTCATTTGGTTAAAAGGAATGACCACGTATGGAAAAAAACTGATAAACTTTTAGATCTTGAAGCTACTTGTTTGTCTCGATAATTAGTATATGCCAGTACTCTAACTTTATAATTTTTTATAACATTTCTTTTATACTTTGAGGAATTACGCGTTCTCTTCTTTTTCGGCTCACCATCACTCTATGTTTCACTTGAGGATATTTTTAAACTTGAAATATTACTGTTCGCACAAAATGTCGGTTGACTAAAAGATACAAATGTGACATTAATAACGATTGTTGTCAAATTGAAGATTTGAATATTGTGGAACCAACAAAACTATTTTAAACTTCAAACTTAGTCATAAAATTACTCCCGCCATCTAGAAGTGCATGCAAAAACCTCATAAGTCACTGACTAATGTTGTTTTTGCAATGAACGTCTTTTTTACGGTATTATTTGAAGAGGAAGGATTGTATTCACTTATGTAGCTTTTACCCAGGATACGTATCTCCCTTTAAGGAACCATGTTCAGCAAAAAAAGCATGGTGCAAAAAAATGTAACTTATGAGGTTTTTGAAATGACCGATTCAATTCAAATAAAACAAAAACTCAAAAATTTCTTGTTACAGCTTATTTGATACACAACTCTTAAAACTAAATAATAATATTTTGTATGGTATCCTTTTTGCTCCCTTACCGGTGATATTTTGGCCCATTCCTCCGTAAGCGCCTGCTTTAAATAATTTTTATTGAAAATTGGTTTTCTGATCTTGTCATCTAAAATTGCCCATAAATTTTCAATTATATTTAAATCTGGGCACTGTGCAGGTGGAGCTAACAAGTGCGGACAACTCCAGATGCACCAACTTTGCACAATTCCTGCCTTATGCTTGGTGTCATTGTCCTGATAAACGAAAGGGCCTACTTTACACCCAATTCCTCGGCACTTTGATGCAAATGGTTCTTTAAAATATTGAGGTAATGCAATTTATCCATTATTCCATCTATAAAACCAAGTGTCCTACTCAGCTGGAGAGCTGACATGCAGGCCCAAACCATAACGGAACCTACGCCGTGCTTCATTGTTGGCTTTAAATTTTCTTTATCCAGTTCTTTATTTGGTTTTATCCATACATATTTCCTTCCATCAGATCCAAACAAATTAAATTTTGACTCATTTGCAAATTTTATGGCATTCCAGAATTCTGGACCTTTGACTCCATAGTTCCGAGCAAATACCAAACGAGCCTGTTGGTGCTTCTTATTAAGAAGTGGCTTTTTACGGGCTACTCGGCCATGAAAGTCATGTTCATGCAACACTCGGCGGACTGTATGATTTGCCAAAATCTTACTCAACCTCCACAGATAGTTTTGGAGCCGATAGCATTGGATTCTTCCGAATTTTCCGCACGATCAAGCGTTTTTCCTCTGTTGTAAAAATTTTGTTTGGTGCTGTTCGCCCTTTGTTTTCAATTCGGTTCTCATGTAAAAATCTATTTATTATTTATTTATTATTTACATTAACAAGTTTGTTTACTTGAACTTACTCTTAAGTTTTATTTCAGCTAATAAATTAAATTATTATTGTAATTTAATTTATTGCAGTTTAATTTATTTGAACCTTTTATATTAAATAATGCACTGCATATGATATCTATAAATTTTCTATACTATTTGAAAGTATTTGATGCACATGTAAATAGTCAAGAGTTTCTTTATTTTTCACTTTTTCTATTATAAATCAAATTTAGAAACTTAGCACAGTTTTTAGGTTTAATAATAATATAATAATAAATATAGAGATATATAAAACTGATCTGTTAAAAATCTGACTTATTTGTTACTTTCGAATTGTTGGCTTGAACATCCCATCGGCTGCAAGAAATTCCATTCCAGCAATTTTTACAGAGCCTCAAAAAAATTAAAGCTGTACGAATAAATTATGCGCCTACTGTATGTAATTTATTTGAGTTTCTCGAGCTCTGCTTTGAGCGACTGTTTGCTCACCTCTCACTCAGCTGAACTTATCACATAATCGCCTTGTATTGTCAAGATTGTACATATGTATATATGTGTGTGTGTATTTGTAGATACATACATGTGTTTAGATACACATATGCATCTGCAAGTGTATGTGTGTAGCATGTAATTGCCATTGCCGTTGCATTTTCTTCTGCCAATCAACATCAACGGTTGTTGCAACTGCTCTTGCTCTTTGTTTTTGTTTTTTTTATACTCTCACAGAGAGCATATGGCATGTGTATTAGTTTGAAACGTGTCGTACTAAAAATCTCTTGTGAATAAATTTGAATCAGCATGGCAGAAATTTCTTTTAGCCAACTTTGTTGCCATACTCAATCTTAACGTTTAATAGACAAATTCGGATTCGTACATAAACTACGGGGCTTGCCTCCTGCGTGCTTCGAAGTGCTAAGCTAGAGAAATCGTTTTAAGTTGGCTTGCCTTTAAAAATCTTGCTCAAGGGGCAGTTTTATAAAACAGAACATCCCACTGATTTTTACAAAATTCCTTTCCCTTTAGAGCATGTCTACCTACTGAAGTATCTTGCATCCAGTGGCGAATCGAGAGCGTTGAATGTGGGGGGTGATGAGCCTCAAAATGCCGATTCGACTCAACAAATTACCGACTGCATGAATAGTAATTGGGTAAAAGTGATTCGTTAATATTCGAGATTTTTTGATGTTTGGGGGGATGTCACACATATAAGAAAAAAATGGCGGACGTAAAGTCGGGCGCGGACGACTTTAGGATACCCTGTACCACTAGCTTGTAATAAAGTCCGATTTCTTCACAAAAAACCAAAAACAGAAGAATTTTTAAGCAAAAATTTTTTTTTGACCGGTCGTTCCTATGGGAGCTATATGATATAGTCAACCGATTTTAATAAAATTTGACACAGTGCTTAAATACCTTAAAAAAGATATGAATGCCAAATTTATTTCAAATATCTTTACAAACAAACAAAACACATCGAATTTTGTATAAAAAATGTGTTTTTGGACCGATTGGTCCTATGGGAGCTATATGATCTAGTCAAACGATTTGGATTAAATTTGGTACAGTGCTTAGGAACTATAAAATACTCACGATTGTCAAATTTGGTCCCAATATCTTAACAAACAAACGAAACAAAACAAATTTTGTTAAAAAATCGATTTTTGGAAGATCGGACCTATGGGAGCTATATGATATAGTCAACCGACTTTGTTCAAATTTGGCACATTGCTTAAGTGGTTAAAAAAATTTCGAAACGCCAAATCTGGTTAGGATATCTTTATTAAAAAACGAAATATAGCGAATTTTTCTTTAAAAAAGTTATTTTGGCCGATCGGTCCTATGGGAGCTATATGATATAGTCAACCGATTTCGATCAAATTTGGTACAGTGATTGGGAACTATAAAAAACTTTCGAATACCAAATTTCGTTACGATATCTTCATAAACAAACGAATTATTCATCTAAAACACTTTTTTTTTGTCGAGGTCGTCTCAAACACCCCCATGGGAGCTATATAATTTATCCCCGATATCAAAAAAATAAAATAAACTTGCCTCCTATGGAATAATATGGGATCTAATGTGAAAGTTTGGTAATTCTAGCTCTTACCATCTCTGAGATCTAGGCGTTCACACGGACGGACGGACGGACAGACGGACAGACGGACGGACGGACAGACGGACAGACGGACATGGGTATATCGACTTCTCTATTCACCCTGATCATATTTTAGGTAACTTTGGGGTGTCTCCGACGTCTCCTTCTATATGTTACATACATTTTCGGCTTGCACAAACTTAATATACCCTTGGTACCATACGGTACAGGGTATAAAGAGTGTATAAATATATTACAATAACTATTTTGATTTTATGCAAATTTTTAGCTCATCCCTTATAAAATATAATCGATTGTTTTCGAAATGGAAAGCCTTGTCTTCATGGATGAAAAAATTAGAATTAGAGAATCAAAAAAATTATAGGTTTATAAATATTTAATATAATTAAATAGGTTTTTTTTTATTCAATTTCAATTTTATTCCCTAACGTTGAATTTCTTTACAATACAGAGTTCAGGCTTAATTGATTATTTAATTTATTTTTTATAAAATTAAGAAACTCAGGCAAATCATTCGGGAATCCTCCTTTCTTGAACCTTATTTATAAGAAAATCATTGTAGTCTTTAATTAAATACATTTTGAGTTCTGTCTTTAATAATTATGAACCTGTTTTAGGGATAAGATGAACTTGACAAAAGGAAGCTAAAACTTGGTTATAGATTTTTCATTTTGTTGGTTCACATTTAGCCACTTTGCTTAGCAATGTCCAGAGTGTTGTCAGAGTCTTCCAATATGTTGCACTGGGTTAAGATTAAGTAGTTTCCTCAGGATCTCAGATTCAGCTTTTCTTTTTTTGATCCAAGCTTCTTGAGTGGTTTCCTTTTGTTTCCCTCATAGATTCTTTAGTGCAGCCATTTATCCAATGTACAGTGGCACGAAATGCTATTTTTGGTCATAAATTCGATTGGTATAACTTAGAAGGCCTCTAATTCGCTCTTAATTCTAAAAATTGCAGATTTTAAACTAACCGTGTTTCACTCTAAAAAACTAAAGCCTGCATATTTTTGAACTAATTTGATCTAAGTTGTCTATGGCTCTTAAAAAGTATTTTTTAATTCAGCACATTTTTTTTTAAATCCTTTCTATTACCTCAGTAAATAAGAAACTTTGCCAAATGATCTGAATGCCTTGTAGTTTGAACTGAATGTTATTGAAATAATTTTTTCATATAATATGTAGCTCTTAAAAAAATCATTTTTAATTATTTTTATTTTAAACAAGACATTTCGCTAATTTTTTTAAGATTCGCTTAAATTTTAATTTTTTTTTAAGAACTTTCTTTTTAGTCTAATGACTTTTAGTTCAAACTTATTCAGTAGCTTAGTCACAAAAGTGCTATGATAATAGGAATACCCTTCGGTAGCAACGGAAGGGTATTACTTTGAAAGGAATGAAATAGATTTAGATAAAGAAAGATTTTGAAAATATAAGAAAATTCACTATTCAATTTGATCCAGGTAGTATGATCTTGAAGCTGCAGACAAAAAAAATTATAGATTTATTTGGTTGCACATTTATCTTATGTACAAAAAATGCTTAATTAAAAATTAAAATTCATGCCAAAAAAGCAACATTTCGTGCTACTGTGCATTGTAAAAGTGCGTTAGTGTAAGTGTTCATAGAGAGTAGTGTGTGTTAACCCGTTAGACAACTTCTGTGAAATATTGTTATCAAAAATTGCAGCTTTGTTAATTTCTTAAATTAATTAAAAAAAAACAAAAGAAAACTATTTTCAGATAAACTTTATAAATGGCGCGCTATGCCAAGACTACTTATGTATGTATGCATGTACATATGCAGCATATGTGCATGCGTGTGTGTGTGTCTATGCATATGTGTGTATGCTGGCTGACATGATTTCCATTTTCATTTATTATGTTATTGCTTTTACTGCCGCTGTCGCAGTTACTCTCGCTGTGCGCTTGTGTTGTTCTTGTTGTTGTTGTTGCTGTTGCTCCTCTTGTTTTTGTAGACGGCCGCTACGTCTGTTATTGTAATTTGTGTTTGCCATTTGCGTAGTTTAAACCTGTTGTCATGTTGAATCGTTATCGTCATCGTCGTTGGCTTTTTTTTTTTTTTATTATTTTTATTTATTTTATTTTATTCTTTTTTTTTTGTATTATTTAGTTCGTGTTTGAAATGCGAACAACGCAAACGCAAAATGAGCACCAAGCCGTAGTAAAAGAAGAAGAAGAGCAAGAAAAATAGCAGAACGGCGGCAGCAGCAGCAGCAACAGAAACAGTTTCAAGCAGACGGCAGCGAGCAGCAACAAAAACAAAAACAACAATAACAAAGCAAACATTGCCAGCGACATCTGCGTTTGACTATGTGTGCTATCGGTGTGGCTGTGTCGTCTATGCGTGTGTTTGTGTGTGTGTACATGTGTGTTTGCTGTGATTTAGCAACGCTTCTCTCTTCGATATTGGGAATCTTAAAGTTTTTGTTTTTGTTTTTCTTTTGGTTTCTTTTATTGTGTTAAGGCCCACGCGCAGTGGCAAGAGATGCTTGCAAAATTGATGGCAATTGATAAAAAAAATGCCTTGAACTACATACATGCATGCACACATAGACATATACTCACAGACAGACAGTCAGCTTATACATGGATACATACGGCAAGATGCAAGGGTTTGTATGTATGTATGTACATATGCGAACGTTACAAGCTGTTGGAAAAGTTGAAATTAGTTCTTTATTTCAAGTTAGTTTATTTAATTTTTAATACCAAGTGGGGTCCTTGGATGCTCACATCAACTGATCAAAACGACTTTCAGATACGCTTCCAACAAAATTCGTTATATTTTATTTATTTATTTATTGGAGGAGTACAACTAAGAACAGTTGATCTAATCTTATAGAACAAAGGAAAATTTATTTAGAAAAGAAAAATAGAGGGTATAACTATTCCGCGTCTCTAGCCCGATGGGTGAACTTTATAATGATATGCGCCTTCTCACATCAAGAACTGGCCAGAACCTCGGATTTACAATATAAAAGTTGAAACAAGGTAACAAGATAAAAATTCAAAATTATATTACAAAAAGTGCCAAGGGATCATCGTTGACCAAAAGAGTGACTCATAATACAGAATTGGTCAAGGATGCTCGAAGTGGCAAGTCAAGATAACTTAAAATAGAAGAAGTTATAGAAGGAATATACCGTTCGAAAGAGGGGAAATTATAAAAGTTATTATAATTAGAGCATAAGACACGAAAAGGATCGGGTAAAGCATATTTAGATTTACAAAATTCTAAGGCTAAAGGTCGAAAATTACGAGTTACTCTATATTGTATGACAAAAGTAACTTGGCTAAGAAGTACGTTCGATAAGACCGAGTAACAGCTTATGCAAGAATAACACGCCATGGCTAGTTCTGCGATGATTTAAGGAAGGCAATTTTATAAGGCGAAGTCTATCAGAATTTGGCGGCAGTCGGATGTTTGGGTTCCAGTTTAAGCCACGAATTGCAAAAAGAAAAAAAATTGCTTTTGTACAGACTCAATCCTGCCTTGATAAAGGTAGTATTAACAATATTCTAAAATAGGACGAACGAGAGAGATATAAAGAAGTTTGGTTGTGTAAGGATCGTTAAACTCTTCAGAGCAACGCTTAATAAAAGCAAGAACACCTCTAGCTTTATTGACGATGTTGCAAATGTGTTTATTAAATTTAAGGCTATAATCGAACAAAAAACCAAGGTCGGCCACATTCTCCATGCGTTCTAAGGTAGAAGATTCTTAAGATTCATCATCATCGTATGGCCATTACAACCCGCTCTCGGATTACGGCCGACCTCAGCAGCTCTCGCCAGGCGCCTCTGCTTTGCGCGCGCCTTCTCCAATTAGAAATACCAAGGGACGATAGGTTCTCCTCCACTTGATCTCTCCATCGGAGTCGTGGTCGTCCCCTCCGTCTTCCATCGTCGGCTTTCGCTTCGAATACCTTTTTCGCTGGAGCATCATTATCCATAAGTACGACATGGCCGAGCCAGCGCAGACGTTGTATTGTGATGTGCTGGACAACATCCATGTCGTCGTAGAGCTCGTACAGCTCGTGGTTTATCCGTATGCGATAGCCTTCCTCAAAACGTACGGGACCGAAGATTTTGCATAGAATTTTCCTCTCAAACACATTCTAAAGATTAGGTAGCCAAAAAAGGAACAGAACGATAAAACGTAATAACTCTAGATTTTGATTTGTTGAGAAAGAGTTGGTTGATATTGCACCAAGTTCGCATGTTATCAAAATCATGCTAAGGAAGTAAGTGATGATTAATATCGGAGTAGGACAGACAGAGTTGGACATCATCCGCATACATAAGAATGCGAGAAGATTTTATTACTTGAAGGAGATCATTTAAAAATAAATAAAAAGAAGAGGGCCTACCTTGAGGTACCCCTGACGTGACCTTAATTTTTGTAGATTTGCAGCTTTTAAAAACTACCTTTTGGACTCGATTGGATAAATAAGACGATATCCAACTTAAAAGGCAAGACGGAAATCCCAGACGAGACAGTTTAACAAGGAGATGACTATGGTTTACCGATTCAAATGCTTTACAAAAGTCAGTATAAATAACGTCAGTTGGTTTTTTCGGTAAAAGCTAGATTTATAAGAGTCGTAAGTTCTTAAAGGTTAGTAGAAGTATACCGACATTTTGAAAACCCATGTTGGGAATCGGACATAAAAGAACGATAGTAGTGCTGCAATTGTGAAGTGACAATCCTTTCAAAACCTTTTGGAATTGTTGAAAGCTTGGCAATACCACGGTAGTTCTCAATGTTGGAATTGGAACCTTTTTTATGGATAGGAATAATATAGGATAATGCCCAGAAGACAAGAATATTTTAGTAAATTGCGGAAAAGAACAGATAATGGCATAGCAAGAGAGCGAGCACAATGCTTTAAGGCGCAACTAGGAATAGACATCGGGGCCAGGGGAGACGGATGATTTAACGGACAGTAGGGATTGCAACACATTGGTTTTAAAGATTTCTGGATAAGCAATAAGATTAGAATGAGGTAGGTTATACGGATAGTTAGGATACAACCAGAGATATTTGCTTTAAAGTAAAGCCAAAAATGAAACAATTTTTGGACTTTTTTTTAGGTTTTATCATGCCATTTTACTACGGAGATAAGTAAAACATGTTGAGTTTACCTAAAGTTTTTAAAATTTGCAATCTTGTAGAATTAGTTGATATTTTTTAAATAAAAATCTACGTGTCGAATAGGTTAAAACTCTTTCAAATTGTATAGATCAATTTTAAAACTTCCCAACTTCACGTATATCTGCAAACAAAAGTACTTTACAAAATAGTAGCATTTTTTTAGTTGCTTACAATTCATAATCAGTTTAAACAAATTTTGAGTAAATCAACGTTGCCATTTAAAAAATGTGTATTCTGTATTTGTATTTATTTTATTATTATATTATTAGTTGTTCAAAATAAGTTTAAACAAACTTCTGAATAAGTATTATTATTTTTTTTTTTATATTAGTAAAGTCACTACTCCTTTAATCATGCTGCTTTTTACGAGGAAACAACACTCTAGGGCATGGTTTTACTTATGTTTATCGGAATATCGATGAAAAATAGTAATTATCTACGATTATACATCGTGGGTGATCCAACGATCGTGTCATTCTGGCTTCAACAATTCATAATAGATAACACCACGTTACCCCCACCAAATACGGAGCATGGGCTCAGGTCCATGAATATTTGGCTTCGCCGGGCTTCAACCCTTGACTTTTTGCGCTTGGTATTGCTTCGTAATGGATCCACTTCTTCATCGCCAGTAACAATACGATCCAAAAAACGTTTTCTTTTCTGTCGTTGAAGCAGCTGTTTACATGACAAAAAACGGCGCTCAACGTCTCTCGGCTTCGAGCTGAGTATGGAGCCCAATTTCCTTGCTTTTGTATTATTCCCAAGCCCTTTAAATGTTTGGGAAAGGTTTATTCATCGACATTCAATGTTACTGCCAACATTTTGAGCGTTTGAGACGAATCTTTCTCGAGTAACTAGTTATTTTGTCATTTGGTTCTAAAGCCAACGTCTGTAAGAAAAATTTTAAGCTGATTTTTTGCGGAAAACCAAAATTTATTTAAATTGTTTCTTTCCCGAGTATTTAATTATTGACAATCAACTCGATAAATTTAAAAGGTTTTAATCTAATTATGGATAGAAAAGTAAATAGTTACACACAAAAAATTTCAAGTTGTAACAACTTAGATTCAAATTTAATACATTTGATGGGGGTATGCGAATAGATAGAGATCCTCCTATCTCAACCCATTGCTATCGCAATTAAAGCATAATTTCATGAAATGTGGTACGGATTGTATTTTTATGCGCGAACGTAACCAGCTGAAACTTACTCTATGAGGTAGCTACAACTCATACGATTTGCAGAATATTAGTTTTATTTCGATACGTTGAAATCGTGCAGGTTAAAAATAAAATCTGTGTAGTACCGATTGTGTTCGGATGCGTAAACGAATCGAGCTAAAAACTTTACTATGTGATAGCCACAACTCATACGATGTGTACAATATAAGTTTAACTTCTCTACGTTAAAATCGTGCAGACGAAAAATAAAATCTGTGTGGTACCGATTATGTTCATATTCGTGAACGTAACCATCCGAAACTTGTATTATATGATAGCCACCACTCATAGTATATGATAGCCACCACTCATACGGTTTGTAGAATATAAATTCGATACGTTGAAATCATGCGGGTGAAAACTCTGGGCAGGACCGACTGTAGCATGACAAAAGGATAAACATTTTGGAAATAAAGAGTTGCCTAGGGTACGTAATAGTCCGGGAAAGCGCTCAGATGGAAGCCCCCTAGTATAATATAATTATAATATATAAAACTAGAATAACGCCTTGAGTAACAAGGCAATAAAGTAAAAACGCCCAACTAACAATTTGAACAAAGTCATAATCAATGTGAAGGACAGAATGAATGTCTTAAACTTAGTATGTGATAGGAATTAAATTTAAATTAATTTCAAATCCTATTCTTGAGGTGTAAAAAGCTCCAAAATTTTGTATTTTTAAGATTTATCAAAAGCAAAAGATTAAAAAGCGCATATTCTAACTTAATCCGCTAAAGAAATTTCAAATCGTGATCAAAATCTTATATACGGATTGTAAACTAACGTTTTAGCGTTCAGCAACGAGCTCTGATATCTTTGTAAAGTTCAGACAATTCCATGCAGAATGGCAAAAAAAAATGTTAGACCAAATTTCAGTTTTTAAACTTAACGCGTTGCGGCTTAATTTTAAAAAACGTGTTTTTACGGGTATATAAAGGATTCATTCCAGATGAACGGAAGACAAGAATATTTTAATAAAGTGCGGAAAAGAACAGATAACACAGGTCTACAAATACAGGGGTCATGTGAGTTGTTGGAAAGCTAAGGGAAAAAAAAAAAAAAAAAAAAAAAAAATAGAATAAAAAAAAAAAAAAAAAAAAAAAATCACGTCAGGATTTTGAGATATTTGAGGTTATGTACCCAATTCAATATAAAATAAATATATATATAAATATATCAAAATCCTGACGTGATGGGCCAGTTCTGACGCCGGATTCGGATTCTACGCACCAAATTACTTCGGAAATGACTCTTAGCTTTCCAACAACTGAACCATGTTGACCTCGTGTAATCGCATAGCAATTATGGTATACAATCCTTTAAGACGCAAGTTAGGAATGGCATCGGGGCCAGAGGAGAAGCGATGATGTAACGGACAGATGGGATTGCAACACGTGGGTTTCAAAGATTTCTGGATAAGTAATAAAAAAGTAGGTAGGTTATAGGAATAGTTAGGGTCAATGGAATTAGGGTTGACAGAATAGGTAGTTTGAAAAAAGTTTGGCAAACAAGTCGGTGATTTCGGAATTACCTTCAATTTAGGTATCAGTTTATGCTGAATATCATCAAAATTCAATTTTTCATTTAAATGTCCTATACAAGTGGTCCACATTGTGCAGCTAAATATTTCTTGATACGCTTAGCTAAAGCAACAAATATATTTGTAAGATATATATAATATATAAGACATATGTATAGGGTGGTCCATATAAAAATTGGAATTTAATTTTGCTATAAAAATAAAACGGCTGAATATTTTTCAATGTTCAAAGTTTTATTTGAAAGGTTGGTTCATGACATTTGTTTTTCAAAAATAATTTTGGTCAAATGACCACCACGGCTGGCTTGGCAGTATGCCACTCGATCGGTCCAATTTTTGAGCACATTTTCGATTGTTTCGGGCCTTATCCTGGCCATAGCGGCTCCAATCTCGTCCTTCAGCTCATCTATTGTTTGCGGATTGTTGGCATAGCATTCATCTTTTACCGCACCCCAAAGATAATAGTCCAAAGGCGTCAAATCGCAGCTTCTTGGTGGCCAATTCACAACTCCATTTCGGCTGATTATGCGATTTCTGAAGATTGTTCGCAGAAGATCGATTGTGGCGTTCGCTGTATGGCACGGGGCGCCGTCTTGTTGCATCCAAATATCGTCGAAAGCTTCCAAATTCCATTTGTTCGAAGAACCAATTGGTCAACACTGCGCGGTAGCCCACGTCATTGATGGTTTCGGCGGTTCCTTCTTCATTTTCGAAGAAAATTGGGCCGCCAGACCCAATTCCGCACCAAACAGTCACTCTTTGTGGGTGCATTGGCTTCTCGTGAAACGCTTGCCCCAGATGCGACAATTTGGCTTATTAACATAACCACCGAGGTGGAAATGAGCTTCGTCCGAAAAGATGATTTTTCGATCAAATTCGCCATCTTCGTCCAAACTCAAGACTCACCACTTTGGAAATAAGCTTTTAATATTTCCCAACTTTCTTCAAGCGTATAACGTCCCATTTCGTAAAGGTCAATGTTTTTACTAAATAGTTACAAATATATGTATGAATGATATTTGACGTCTTAATAGTCAAATAATCGGTAGTTCAAATTCCAAACACTAGATAGACCACCCTGTATATGTCTTATAGTTAAAATACAACAATAAAATTAACAAATAATTAAGTCAAGTCTCACGCTAGCAGACTTAAGGTGTGTCCTATTCAAGTGACTAGAAGTGTAAAAAACTTGTACGCAAATGTAGTGTACTTGAAAAAATTCGTTATAGGCAAGTTCCACCGTATTAAGCCTACAAGCTTTGCCAATTTTCAATGTCACGCATCTGCATAACAATTTTTGATTGTTTTTTCTGCGCTTGCAGTAACTAAAACACTTGTAGATACATACAAACAGACACAGATACAAATAAAAAAAAGTGTGCACCCGCTTGTACACTTGTATGTACATATGTATGTATCTGTGTGTGTAGTAAGCGCTCGAGCTCGTCTTCATCAGCGACTTAATTATTAAATTAAATGCGCTAAATGGCAGCACACGCAAGTGGCAATAAACATGAAAGCCAAAAACAACAGCAATAACAAAAACAACCGAAAATGATTAACAAAGCACAGTACAAGATACGCACACACACACACACATGCAGATAAACTTAGGCGCACGCAAATACGCACGACGTCGCGTCGGTAAGAGCAGCGCCACATGCTTACAACCTTGTCCGTTAAAGCCTCCACTTGAACACCCGCGCGCACTCACTTATTCACTCACACCCACACAACGGCTACAGCGTTAACATTAAAAGCAACAACAACAACAAAAACAACTACAGCCAATACCTATAAAACAGCTACAGCAGCAGCAACAACAACAACAACAAGCAAATCAAATAAAATTGTCAGCGAGTGTACGAAAACTCGCACAGAAAAGCGTGAAACCAAAGCCAACGTCAACGCTAACGTTGACTGCGACGTCAACAGCATTGCCAACATTGTGCGAAGCGTCGCTCTCTTTAGCTTGCCCACTGTGCGTGCATGCGTGTGTGTGTGTCGGCGTTCTTATGCGTTCATTCTCTTTGACGTTGTTGAATTATCAGCGTGCTGCCGCTGCTGATGCCGTTGTGGCCTGACTATGCTTTTTATGGCTTTTATGGTCATAAAAACGGCTTTGACTCTTTATGTTTTTTTTTGCTGTGCTGCTGCTCTCAAATGCGAATGCTGCCCAAGTGCCGCCAGCTGTTGGCTTTGCTGTCGCTGGCTTCACACTCTTCAACAAGAACGCACAAAAAAAAAAAATAAATAACAATAACAACAGCAAGCAAGCAACGTCAGTCAGTGGCCTGGCAGAGCTAAAATGGAGGTAAATGACAACATATGCACATTCAGCAGACACACAGGTAAAAACATGCACACACACACACACTGCACATAATAGCACATGTATCTCTGTATCTTTTGTGGGCCCACAAACAAACAATCAAATGTAAAAAGCGCGCGCGAATACAGGTCGACGAGCTCATTGCTCGTCCAATGCGTCGCATCGTTGCCGCCGTTGACGTTGCCGTTGACGTCAGCGTCAGCGGCGACGTCGTCGTCGTCTTTGGCGTACTTTGTTGCTGTGCTGCTGTTGTTGTTTTCGTTTGCGCTGTTTATGATTTTCGGAAATTCCATTTCATGGCAAGCATTTTGTGTTTTTGTCTTTGTTTTTGCATTTTTGTTTGTTATGGAAGTTTTTAAATTGCAATTAAATAACTAAAAGCTCTCGCTCGCTCTCTCTCTGTCGCCCTCTCTCTTTCCCTCAGTTATGCCAGATACACTTGTGTCAATACGACTACGGCATCTTAGGAATCTAAAGAGTATCCTAGCAGATAATTAAATTGTTGATATCTTTGGCAATAGTAGAGAAAAAGAAGAAGCAGCAGCAGACAGAGCGAGCTTCCGCTTTGTTTTACAAGTTTGTATGAAAGTTGGTTCGCTTAGTTATTGAACAAGTTTCTCTCTTGTTCACATTTATGCCTTTTAAAGATAAAGTATCTTCAATTTCAAATTAAACAAAGTTTTTGACTGAAAAGTTTTTATACAACTTGACTGTCAAGTGTTAATCCTGCTACTGTCAAGTTCAAGTTCCAATTTGTGCTATTTATCTTAATAATATATAATATCTTGTGTAGACCTTTTCCCCCCCACGAACATCAAGTCGACACTCACCACCTGTTCAAGTCGACTACAAAGCAGCTTTCGATAGCCCAATAAGGATCGCGTATATGCCGCAATGTCTGAGCTCGGTATCCCTGCAGAAGCTGATAAGGCTTTGCAGAATGACGTTGAGTAATCTCCTGCAGCTCCGTCAAGGTAGGGAGGCACCTCTCCGAGCCTTTTGATACCTTGCGAGGTTTCAGACAAGGCGGCCCCTTATCATGCGACCTCCTTCAACTTCGTCATGGAGAGCGTTCTGCGGGGGGGCGGCGTACATCGCACTGGCACTATCTTCTACAAGAGTGTCCTTGAGTGCTCCTTGCGTACGCCGACGCCATCGACATCATTGGGCGTAGCAAGCGAGATGTCTACCGCGGCCTTCATGCTATCGAACGGGAGTCTGCGAAAATGGGTCTGGCGGTAAATGAGGGCAAAACGAAGTATATGCTGTCGTCGTAGTAGGGAGCGTGCGGCGGCTTGGGTCCCAGATTACGGCCGACAGCCATACTTTCGATGTTGCCAGGCGAATTCAGCTACCTTGGCACCGCCGTTACCACCGACAACGATGTCAGCCTGGAGGTCAACGCGCAGAATCACTCTTGCCAACAGGTGCTATTTCAGGCTCAATAGGCAATTGAGTAGTAGAGACCTCTCTCGCGCGACAAAACTATCACTCTACAAGGCACTCATCCTTCCAGTGCTTCATTACGGCGCGGAAGAAGGAAAGTACTGCGCAAGATGTTTGCTCCTATTCGAGTTGGCGATGACTACCGCATCCGCACCAACCAGCAGCTGTATGAGCTCTTCAACGACATGGACGTTGCTCAGCGTATCAACATCCAGCGACTTCGCTGGCTCGGACATATCGTTAGGATGGACGAGGATGCTCCAGCTAGACGTGTGTTCGATGCGGTAGTCAGCGGCCGTCGGCGGAGAGGACGACCGTGTTTGCGTTGGAAAGACCAAGTGGAAGGGGCCCTGTCTTCGCTCCGTGTGACCAACTGTAGAAAGCGCGCGCGCAATGCAGAGGCGCCTGGAGAGATGTTTTAAGGCAGGCCGTAATCCGGTAATCGGGTTGTTATGGCCACATAAGACGAAGAAGAATATATAATTTACAATATCTTTCGTAGACCTTTTCCCTAAAGCTACTGCTGATTCATCAGCCTTGAACCAATTTCAGATAAAAAAAAAGAGTATTTAAAAAATACTAGCTACCGATTACACAAGCTTTAAATACAAAATGCTGTTGAACTTTCATTTTAATTGTGCTCAAGCAATCATATTTGCTTTCATGTGTTAGTATATATAAAAAATTTCATATAAAAAGTTCACTGTGTGTTTAAATCAAGTTAAGATATCTTGCCTTATCTGCAATTAAAAGAATTTTCCTAATCATTAGACAAAAAGTTCAACAAGCGATTTCAAGGCCTGTTTAAAAATTCGTGTGCTGGGCATACACACACAGCTACAGATACTTAATAAAACGCGCACAGATACGTATGGCCTCTCTTTACAATATGTATCTACAAGATACAAGTCTATATGCACAGACGTGGGCACAACTGTTGAAATAATTTTGTCTCTTAAATATATTTTCGTAATTTTAGCTACAAATTTATTTGTGACAAACAAAAATTTGTAAATAGTTTATGCACATTTTGAAGTTAAAGTGAGCTTAAATATTTAGATAGATTTTTGCAGTTTGCACTAAAATCAAAAAAAAATACAAGTGAAGTATATTCAAATAAATTGAAAGCAAATAAAGTTACTTTTGGCCAACGCATTGGCACTGAATTAATCGAAAGTGTTCATTCTCAATGTGATTTAAAATTGCAAAGTATCTTATGGATACTCTCGTTACTAAGGTATTTAACTCTGACAAACAGCAATTGTTTAAACGCTATTTAGATACTCTTTTTCACATTTTTATCCAAAAGTCAGCCCTGCAGAGTCCACTAAGTATCCAGATCACATCTGGACTCTTAGCAAGTGACACTGGTCATGCCGCACTTATATATTCCCTTACTGACGTCTGGATCTGTTTTAGATCAGATCTTATGATCACGAAACTATTTCATAACAAGAAATTTACATCTCTTCTCCCATGTCGGGAGTCTTGGGCTGTTGGCAGCCCCTGTGGAAACCTCCTGTGGCAACAATGGTTCATGGATGGTTCCAAAACTGAGCAGGGTGTAGGTGTTGGAGTCGTTGAACCCAACACCAGAAGCTCTACCGCAAGGGGCATCTGGCCCAGCGTCTTTCAAGCAGAGATTCATGCCATAGAGATCTGCGCCCTTAGTATCCTTCACAAGGGAACTAGGGGAGCAAACATCTGTATTTACTCAGATAGCCAAGCTGCCATTAGGGCATTATTATCTTGGAGCATTTCCTTCTGGATGGTTAAAAAATGCCAAAATTACATCCAAACCCTGTCCTCCCGGAACAAAGTAGTGCTATCTTGGGTACCTGAACACTCAGGAGTGAATGGTAACACGATCGCTAACGATCTAGCATGGCAGGATGCCTCCACCCTGACTACATCTCCTGCGCCTTTCTATGGTATTGGCTGGTCTACAATCAAAACCATGATAAAGAAAAGGGCTGCCGGAGAACATAGGAGATACTGGTTCTCTTTACCGGGGATGCGTCACGCAAAAGCGCTTGTCAAACCTCTGGATATGATCAAGACAAAAGGTTTTGGCAGAGCGCACTGAAAACTCCTGGTAGCATGCCTATCTGGCCACCACACTGTTAAATACCATTTACAGAAAATTGGACTATCGGACTTTTCAGAGTGCAGACTCTGGATTCTCAACATGGATTTGTAAAACGTTTGAAAGGGTTGTCACTTCACAATTGCAGCACTACTATCGTTCTTTAATGTCCGATTCCCAACATGGGATTTCAAAATGTCGGTCCACTTCTACTAACCGTTTAGAACTTACGTCTCTTATTAATCTAGCTTTTACCGAAAAACAAACCAACTGACGTTAAACTTATATTCTACACATCGTATGAGTTGTGGCTGTCACATAGTTAAGTTTTCAGCTCGATTCGTTCACGCAGCATCGGTACTACATAAATTTTATTTTTAAACTGCACGATTTCGACGTATCGAAATAAAACTTATATTCTGCAAATTGTATGAGTTGTAGCTATCTCATAGAGTAAGTTTGAGCTGGTTACGTTCACGAATAAAAACACAATCGGTACCACATTTCATGAAAATAAGCTTTAATTGCGATAGCAAATTTTTGGGTTAAGATAGGAGGATCTCTCGCATACCCATCATCTGGAAGTTTTAGTGTGTTGTGATTTACTTTTATAATAATATTAGATTAAAACCTTTTAAATTTATCGGTTGATTGTCAATAATTAAATACTCGGGAAAAAAGGAATTTTAATAAATTTTGGTTCCGCAAAAAATCAGCTTAAAATTTTTCGTTAGACGTTGGCTTTAGAACCAAATGACAAAATAACTAATTACCAAATATCTTTATTTTTACATGTAAATAAAGGTTGTTAAATAAAAAGTTTTAAATAATTAATATTTCTTAATTTTATTGGATCACCCACGATGTATAACCGTAGATTATTATTATTTTTCATCGATATTCCGATAAACACAAGTAAACCATGCTAAATTGTTGTTTCCTCATAAAAATCAGCAGTTAAAGGAGTAGCACTTACAGTAGACAATAAAGTGGTCCTGACGACAAAAATATATAATATAATAAGAAAAGTAATAATACTTATTCAGAAGTTGTTTAAACTTATTTTGAACAACTAATAATATAATAATAAAATAAATACAAATGTAGAATACACATTTTTTTTAATAATACTTGTTGTTTTACTCAATATTTGTTTAAACTCATTATGAATTGTAAGCAACTAAAAAATGATACTATTTTGAAAAGTACAGGGTGCGCCATTTGAATGTGGTCGATGGAAATATTGAAGCGGTACCAGTGACATTGTTTATTATACAGTGCCAGATATGCGTGAAATGGGCCTCACCGGTCATTAAAAGTTCACCCCCAATCGTCGGGCTCCGATCTTAATGAACATTGTCACTATTTCCGCGCGTTTTTGGGAGTCAAAAGTGAAGTCGATATCGATGCGTTAAAATTGCAATGCAACAACCTTTCCAAAATGTGTTCGACGACGCCAACTCGGTTGAAATCGGTCAAAGCCATTCTAATGGTTCCATCGACCACGTTCAAATGGCGCACCCTGTAAATAAGTAAAATGGGATTATTTGAGTAAGGAAAACGCGTTGTGCTTGGAAGAAGAGCACGAAATATTACTTCAAAAAAAAGCTCCAAGTAAATTTGTTGCCTTGGAATAGTTCGTATCTTCTTCTGCAGACAGAATATTCGGGCCCCTAGGGAAATCTCGGTTCAGGACCCCTATCAATTTTTCTTAATTCATGAAATTACGTATAATTGTTGAAAAGTGTGAGATCTTTCCGAATGAGTCTCGAGTCCGGGCCTTTCCGAGACCTCCGGACCATGGGAAAAAAGTCCCCGATCCACCCCCCACTCGTCGGGTCTGTTCTTCTGTTTTCATTGATTGCCAGTAGGTCCTCGAAGGATAAGCTCGTATATGTTAAAAGCATATTGCTTCTATGCTCAACAACTTTTAAAAGTTCAGTATTTTGTTGAAGTACAGTGTGACCAATTGTTTGCTTTCTGAAAAAGTGTATTAACACTTTTCGATATCTGCTGTGTTTTTAAAAAATAAATAAGCTGTTTAAAAAATACAAAAGCTCCTTAAAATAAAAAATAAATTTTGTTCGGCTTAATTAATAAGATCAAAAGGCGGCTTTCATGAACAAGTTTAAGCTCTGGCTTTGGTTTTATGGGGATTTTGTCAAGTGCCAGCAATTCATTTGAAGATGATACTTCAAATTTGAAGGTGCCATCATTTTCAATGACAGTCATTTAATGGCTTAAATGTTTTGCCTGTGTGTATATATAATTTTTATTTTTTTATATGTAAATAATTTTGAAACGTATAATTATTCAATGCCGCCTATGGTTTTGGGCGCTGGAGTTCGTTGCGCTGTTAATTGCAGCAAGTTATGTTTGTCATTGGCTAAAGGGTAGTCCAGACTTAAGGACAAGTAATGCTAGTCACTAGCTAAAAGATTTTTTTTCGTAGTATGGGTTCCTCACAAAGAGGTGGGGCACTGCGACCATAAGATCTTTTGCAACATACCCATAAATTACGGCAAAAGACTTTCCGCCTGAATAGCAGTAGATCTTTTGTTAGTGTTGACCTAAGATGGAAGGGACTAATCCGTTCTTTTCCCATGTGAAAGGCTCTGCCCCATACCTGCGCTGGGCAGTCACAGAGAATAGGTCTGGGGGTTTCATCGTTTTCGAGACAGAGTCTGCACTCTGAAGTGTCCCATAGGCCAATTTTCTGTAGATGGTATCTAACAGTGTGGCCAGAGAGGTATGCTACCAGGAGTTTTGCGTCCGATCTGCCAAGACCTTTTGTCTTGATCATATTCAGAGGTTTGACAAGCGCTTTTGCTTGACGCAGCCCCGGTAAGGAGAACCAGTATCCACTATCTTCTCCTGCAGCCCCTTTGTTTATCATGGTCTTAATTGTGGACCAACTAATACCACAGAACGGCGCAGGAGATGTAGTCAGAGTGGAGGCACCCTTTCGAACTAGATCACCAGCGATCGTATTACCATTAACTCCTGAGTGTTCATGTACCCAAGATAGCAAGACTTTGTTCCGGGACAGGGTTTGGAGGTAATTTTGGCATTCTTTAACCATCCTGGAGGAGATGCTCCAAGATGATAATGCCCTAATAGCAACTTGGCTGACTAAGTAAACACAGATGTTTGCTTCCCTAGTTCTCTATAGCATGGATCTCTGCTTGAATGATGCTGGGACAGATGCCCATTGCAGTAGAGATTTTGGTGTTGGGTCCAAGGACTCCACCACCTACACCCTGCTCAGTTTTGGAACCATTTGTGAGCCATTGTTGCCACCGGAGGTTTCCGCAGGGGCACCCGACTTGAGAGAAGAGATTTAAATTTCTTGTTAAGAAACAGTTCCGTGATCATAAGATCTGATCTAGAGCAGATTCATACCTCAGTAAGGGAATATATAAGTGCGGCATGACCAGTGTCACTTGCTAAGAGTCCAGATGTGATCTGGATACGTAGTAGAATCTGCATGGCTGTAGCTAAAAGATCATCTTCAATTCCTTTATCTCCGGTTGGAGCGTAGGGTTTATATTATAGGTGAATTTCTGTCAATGTGACATGAATTTTGCACCTCCAAATCCGATGTGCAGGCTGCCGGAGCAGGGGGATTTCTCGAAACACGATTACCCCTTGGAGACTTTTTAATCATTACGTTTTGATCCATGTTTAAATTAACTCTTATTCAGGTTGGCAGTTTTTCCTCGATAGTTATAAGCACAAAACGGAAGCTTAGTAGGAACTACCATCCTCTGATGGCTAAGCACATGTTGGCAGTAAACTTCAGGGAAGTCTGTGGACGCTATCGTTGGCTCGCGAGGAGCTCCTCCGCTACTGTGCCTTCAACACGAGTCTGCCAACTCACGTGGGGGCTTGCAATGCATTAAAGCAAAGGTTGTTAGCATGATTGGTTATTGAATGGCGCCAAATCACTCGCCATGACTCTAGGAGAATCTTAGACACTCAAAAATTATAAGGAGTTCGGTGCCACCCAATAACGTCTCTGAGACTTTCCCCTCCTAGCTGCTGAACGCTGTCCGGGACTGCTTATTGGTTATTCGCAGCAAACCTTCATATCTGAAGGCCTTTCACTATCCGCAACCTGTGACCCGTCCGGTTGCTAAGAGTTCTCTCAGATGAAGCACTTAATACGACTTAGGTACTCTAAATCTGCATTTAACCTTAACACATCTTCATAAAAAATAACAAACTATTTGCGCCCAGTTTTGTAGCTACACTTTAAGGGTGCATAGCAAAAAGAGAACAATAAATAAAACCATTAATTATAAAAAAAAACACTTTACGCTTAGCTATGCAAAAAATTGTTGATCACGTGACGTAAATGCATTTACTCCTGAATCCCATTTGTCTTAAAAGGGAGTATTACGCTGCGGCTCTCACTCTAACTCAGATTCGTAGCTCAGTTTAGTTCGGTATCGTGGACGAAAAAGGGTGTCCCTACAGCTGATTTAATATTTGTGTTTTTTTTTTGCTCTGCTCTCTCCTTTCTCTGTGCCATAACATTGAGAGCAAACCTATCTTGTAGATACTTTTAACCAAAGGTAGTTGTAGTTGACAGGACAAAATATCATAGTTTTTCTCGTTGACAGTGGAAGATTATGTCTGCTAGTGTTGGATAATATTTATTTAAATATAATAGACTGACATAGGGTTTAGAAACAAAGCTTTTTGGACAAAAAACTATATTTCATCACGTTCACATGAGTCTATACACCCAAAATTGCTCATAAAGTGTCAAAACTAATATTCCTAGCGATTTTTAACTAATGATTAAAACAAAGTGTGACCAGCTTTAATCAAATTTTGCATTAACTAGCACCTCTATTAATATGAGATACATTTTATTTCATTCAACGTGCAAACAAACATATTGCCCATACATATAAATGCCCAATGACGTCACAAGTATTTTAACGTAAAGAAATTTCATGGAATTTATTTTGTTAGGCTTTAAAAATTACCGTAAAACTTCTCATTAAAGTTTCGTTACCTTATTAAAACATTAAAAACAGTTTACTGTTTAATACTGCTGCTGACTCTTGTGCGTATGTATGTGTGTATCTATTGCCTTTATTGCCTATGCCAAATCTTAATTGTAATAAACTCACTTATACACTCACACACACGCACACATACATACAAACGTTAATTCCATGACCTGCTCTCAAGCGTATTACCGCCGCCGCACCGCGCAAAAATAAAAGAAACAAGAATGAAAGAAATGGTGTGCAAAGAGGGTCACTGGTCAATATTATCTTGTCATCAACCACCGCTTTTGCCCTTTGCTAGCCGCTGCTGCCATTTGCAAAGTACATACCTACATACACATACACACGCACGCAAACAATTTGGTATAGCACAGACATACATACAACTGCGTATTAATGTGCATCAAACACCCGCACGCTTATGGCTCTTCTTGCTCTAACAAGTTTACACTTTTTACGGTTACAGTTACACGTGCGTGCTAGCCGACGCTAACGTCGACGTCAAGCCAACGTTTGCGTCGTTAACTTCGCCCTCTGTTAAAGCAACAGCAACAACAACAACACAACGAAACAGAGCGCACATAAACTGTTTATCGCTCTCACTCACGCGCCGCTAGCTTACACTCTTTTGCTCTTTGCTGTGCTCTGCTGTGTTGCTCTTAGGACAAATTTAAAGTTTGCGTTGGTTCGTTTCGATTTCGGCTTCGCTTGGCTTTTTTTTTTGTTTCGCTTAATACCACTACAGACTTTCGTTGAGTAGCCGCTAAGCTAATACTCTTACTGTAAATACACTGAACTACATGCATACATATATAGTACTAGGCGTAATGCAGCTGAGCGAGACACGCGCTAAGCATCCCCCAGTGGAAAATTGCAATTGCATGTAGGCGGCTAAGTACAAAAATAGTAAGCCAGCTTATTGTTTGTTTATTTTAGCACCTGTATGTTATATACTATAAATAACTAAGTTTTTCTATATAGCATATGTATGTATGTGTAATAATTTAATTTTCTTACATTTTTACACTGGGGCTCGCATTAAAGAGCATACAAAGTTCGTTTTGTTGCATTTAATTTCTCTCATTCATTTTGTTTATTGTACTTCTGTCTGCGTATGTGTGTGTGCGGTTGTGCCAGCCAGCGTGTGTTTATTTTTTTGTTTATTGCGGTTTTGCATTTAGAAATTGATGATGGTTTTATTTTTTAGTGTGTCTCTCTTTCGGTTCGCCTGCTGTGGTCTGCGTGTGTGTGTGTGTGTGAGTTTGTGGGAACGTTTTTCTTTTTATTTTTTAATTGAAACTGTAACAACAAAATGTTCATCTTTGTTGCATGCACAAGTTTATATGCTTACATATGTATGTGTGTGTTTATTTTATATAGTTATTTGTTGTTTCTTTTAAGTGGCTTTTAAATGCATTTTTATCAAGCGATTTGTATTGCTTATGTGAAATTCTTAACATTTTGTTTTTGCTTTAACATATTTTTTATTGTACACGCTTTGTTCTTATTGCTTTGTTGTTGTTTTTTTTTATGTGCTTATGTGCTTGCTGACAAAGCTCTGTTTGCTACGTAACTTAAGCTTGAAGATCTGCAAGTGTTTACACAAAAAAAGAAGATATTTTTATTTCTTTGGGCATAAATTTATTATTAATATTGTTGTTGTTATTGTGAATGTTATGTTTGCTTTGTTTATTTACTGTAAATTCAAGCGATTTCGTTGTTCGCTTCCGAAACTGGTTTTTGGCTGTTGTATATTTATGATTTTTTTCTATTTTTTTGGTTTTTCATGCAATGCGCGAAAAGCCTTTTCAATTTATGTACAGTTGTATGTGTGTATGTACATACATACATACTTATGTATTGTTTTTTTGTTGCTGCACGTACAACGTGTCGCATTGACAACGATAACAACAACAACAAAACACAATAAGTAAGATGAGCAAGAAAATGCCGGAAGTTAACGACACTGTCAACGTAGCAGCCACTGCCACTGCCGCTGCCAACGTCGACGTCAGCCTCAGCTTTTGGCTTTGATGTCGCGCGTTAAGTGGATTGATTGCCAGAGGCGGTGGTAGTGGCAGCAAAGGCGACAGCAAAGCGTCAACAAAAAGGCGCTAAAGTTGTTGCTGCCGCTGACAGACGTCAACTTCGCATTGTTGTTGTTGATGCTGACGACAGCTAGGCGGCAGCGACTGCGACGCTAACGTTGACGTTGACGCCGCTGTTGCAGCAGCAGCAAACGTTGAAGCTTGTTGATAACAAGCACAATGTTGTTGTTGTTATTTTCAATTTTTATATCTTCTACCAAAAGGGACAGGGGCGTATAATAGCACAATAGATTTGTG
>JBAMAX010003981.1:0-20244 GCA_037043745.1 Chymomyza amoena
TGGCCATAAATCCGAAAGTCTAGAATATTGGAAACCTGTATGCCATTCGAAAGGGCTGCCTAGAGCAATTTAAAACACCAAGGCTTTTCGACTTTGGGCCAATATTTTACAAGTTATGTCTGAAATTTAGACTAAAATTGTGTATAAAAATCTATCGTTTTACATACCTTTGCATTAAAGGAAAGTTTCCAAGCAGCACGCTTATACTTCCAAACTCCACTATATCCTTTAAAATAACAAATTCTAAAGTCTCTGGTCGATTTGTTTTTTACACCTCTTTGAAGAGCATTTATTGAACAAATTCGTGGCCAAAATTTTGAGTAACCTAATTTAGAAAAAATGCTGGCGATGACAACAACTCACTTACCGATAATGACGGTCCTGCTACGGATTCACAAGATGACCAGCCACTGACTAAGGACGACATCAAAGAAGCTATTAACTTTAAGAGGAACTTTAAGTCGCCTGGTGAAGATAATATTACGAATGAGCTATTAAGGAACGCAGGCACTAAATACATCGATAGAATGCAACACCTTATCACATTAATTTGGAATGAAGAAGCAATGTCAACAGATTGGAACACAGCAGTAATAATACCGATTCTTAAAAAAGGTGACAAATCAAACTGCAAAAATTATCGAGGGATATCTCTTTTGAGCACGACGTACAAAATATTCGCAAGAATTTTTGAGCAAAAGGCTTTATAAAGTACGCTGAAATGGTGCTTCCGGGAATACCAATGCAGATTCAGGCCAGGAAGGTCAACATCTGATTAAAACATTTACTTCAAAACAGTCAATGGAGAAATGCTATGAACACAATATTGACTTACACATGCTCTTTATCGATTTTAAACAAGCATTTGATAATATTAATCGAAAAGATTATTCCCATCGTATTTAAAAAAGATGCAAAATCCCAGATAAATTGACAAGGATTGTCATGATGACTTTACGGAATACCAAAGCAAAAATAATGATACAAGACTTAAAAATCGGAGGCCTTTCCTATACAAACCGGTGTAAGGCAGGTGCGATACCCTGACATTTACAGTTTTCAACCCCTTGTTATGCAGCGCAATAGACGAAGTAAGTGATGCTAAAAGAACCGGACATATTCTAAATAGGACAACCCAAATATACGCCTACGCCGACGACATCGCACTCATTAGCAGGAACAAAGCCGATCTATCACGAACGTTCTACGATATCGAAGCAGCGGCAGAAAAAATAGGGCTGAAAATCAATGAAGAAAAAACACAGTATAGTGCTGATGTCAAGGAATAAAAGCAAAAAGGCTGCAAACACAATAAAGATGGGGGAATACGCTTTTGAAGCGGTAGAATCTTTCACGTATTTGGGCTGCAAGTTAAGCAGCGATAACGCAATGCATGCCACAATTGACAGACTCGTTCGCATCCACTTATAAAACTCTTCAAATCACGGCTCCTCAGTAGAACATGTAAATTAGCGCTATATAA
The DNA here is from genome assembly GCA_037043745.1 of Chymomyza amoena. Lineage (NCBI taxonomy): Eukaryota > Metazoa > Arthropoda > Insecta > Diptera > Drosophilidae > Chymomyza > Chymomyza amoena. Next base: position 1,484 of record JBAMAX010003981.1, read on the forward strand.
AACTGTAGTCAGGCCAGTAGTATGCTACGGATCTGGATCTTGGACGCTGAGTGAAAAAACAAATCCAAAGCTAATGGTATTTGAAAGAAAAATTTTGGCGCTATTAATGACAATGGAGAGTGGCGAATTAGATGGAATGACGAACTAGATCAGATTATTAGAGGAGAAAACATTGTACGTTTCATTAAAGCACAAACACTAAGGTTGTTAGGCCATGTATCACGAATGGAACCTTCTAGAGCCCAAAAGAAAATCTTAGATGCGAAAACTCATACAACACCAGAACAAGAGGCAGACCAAGATCGCGATGGATGGAAGAACTAAAGGAGGATATGGATAAGATTAAGATAAAAACTGGAAAGAATCAGCAAATAATCGTGCAACCTGGAGGCATTATGTTCAGCAGGCCAAAGCTCACAAAGAGCTGTAGCACCAAACGATGATGATGATGAATTTAGAAAAACACAATTTCCACATTTATGGATGGATTTGGAAAATTCCTAGTGTTTTAGACTCGTATTATGAATCACTATTATTCTGCATTAAAATTTGGAAATGTTGAAAAATTTCAATTTTTTACAATTTTTTTGGTAAAAATCACAAAAATTTATGGCCATAAAACCGAAAGTCTAGAATATTGGAAACCTGTATGCCATTCGAAAGGGGCTGCCTAGAGCAATTCAAAACACCAAGACTTTTGACTTTGAAGGTCAGTATTTAAGAAGTTATGCCTAAGATTAACACAAAAATTGGGTAAAAAAGAATCGATCGTAATGCACACCCTTTGCATTAATGGAAAGTTTCCAAGCAGCACGCTTATGAATCCAAACTCCACTATGTATAAGAAAATTGGAGAATTGGAAATCTTGCAGGTATAGTGCGGTCTAAAGCCAAAATTTGTTGGCTGAAAACATTTTTATAATAATCATTGTATTAAGAAAAAAAGTTGTGTAGTTTTAATTTCCAGCGCACAAAAGCCTTTATTATTTTTCCAGCAGGATATGGAAGCTGGATTTATTAAAATTAGTGCTTAGGTGATACGTTTAGTGGGCTCTTGCTCTGATGCATTAGGAAGGTTACATAAACTCCAGGTACAAAAGTACTCAACCAACAGGTGGCCCACCCTTTATCTAAATATGTGATTTCCAACAAAAAATATGTTTATTTACAAAATAAAAACTTGGTTCCAATATATTTTATAAATATTCAATCATTTTTATCAATGTTGAAAAATCTTGGTAATAATACAGTAAACGAAGAGTTACATCTGAAATTAAAAACTTTTAATTGTAGAAAAGTGCAGCAGGTCTTATTTTGCATATAATTCCAATTACATACATACTTTAACAAAATATACTGGCTTCATTTATTGCTGACATGACAAAGAGTCCAGAACGTTTTTCCAAAAGATGAAACCACCGCCAAGGTTGTTTGATGGGTTGGGCATCATTTGGCTACCAGAATCGGAGACCCATCTGCCAAATTACCACCCGTAGGAATTCGAAAAGCTACATTGAATTATTGGATGAACTTCTTATTGGCTTTCTGGAGCACTAACCTGACCAAAATGCTATTTTTTCAGCAAGATAACGCTGCGAATCATATCTCAACGGCCAGCCATGGTTGGTTCCAGGACATGAAATGCCCTTTGAAGGTGGTTCTTCCGATGCCAACCCGAATTTTTGAGGTAATAAGCCAGCACAACTTTCCAAACAAGCACCGGTGTTAGGCAAGGATGCCCCCTATCACCACTACTATTCAACATAGAAGTTGACGAGGCTATGAGAGATGTATGCAGGTCTAGGCGTGGGATTACATGGAGTCTCACCCGTCATTTGAAAGACTTGGATTACGCGGACGACATTTTTCTCATATCTCATAAACTAAATGATATCCAAGCCAAAGTGAATGATCTCGAGATCTTGGCCAGCAAAGTTGGACTCTCGATAAATGCATCCAAAACCAAAGCGATACTCTTCAACCACACCAGCCAAGGTAGCATAACCATCTGCGGGAACACTATGGAGGGGGATATAGAGAATCGTCTAAGCAAAGCATAAGCAGAAGAACAAAGCTGAGGATCTTCAATGCGAGCGTCAAATCCATCTTGTTGTATGGCAGAGAGACGTGGCTGGCCCCGCAGAGAATGATATTGAAACTGCAATCATTCGTCAACAAGTGCCTTAGAATTATATGCGGGATATTCTGGCCCAACTGGCGGAACTTTGGCACTGTACAAGTGAAGTTCCTATCTGCACTCAGATAAGAACAAGCAAGTGGCGTTGGATCGGCCATGCTCTTAGGAAAATCGAAGCAGCATTGTCAGGATGTCTTTGGAATGGAACCCCAAGGAACAGGAAGAGTGGGAAGGCCAAAGGCAACCTGGCGTCGTACAACACTCAACGAATTGTCCCAACGCAACAATAGCTGCGACACAGCAAAGCAAACTTCGCCAGACAGAGTCCGGTGGAAAGTTCTTGTTGAAGCCCTAAGCTCCCTGGAGGAGTACTAAATGGAAAAAAAATCGGGACTTACTATTAGTTAGTGTTTTTCCTAACCTTTGAAGAAAGTGCTCCCCTTATTGAATTTCGCCATATAAATTTAATTTTTTTAATGCTATTTAAAGCTTTAAGCTTCCTTTTTGTTTAAATTCGAAATAATTTTATTTAGTGTCAAATGCTTTTTAAATAACTTAAAAACTAAATATTTTTAAATAATTGATTTTCGGGGGAGTTTATATTGTAATTATTCTCAATTCAACAATATGGTGGTCAGTAGTCTAAATCACCGCTTTGAAAAAAGCAGCTAAAGTCATTTAGATTTCACCAATTGTTTTTATACTATATTTAAATTATTTCAAGATCAAGACTTAAAACTAAAAAACATTCAATTGCTGAATAAAAAGCCTTTCAACTGGGAAAACTTTCATCATTTCACATGAAATATCTATTTCACCGTATCACAAAATATATTATCACAATAATAAATAAACAAAAACTATAAAAAAAAGTATAAACAATTACAATAAACAATCTAAGATGGTGACACCTCAGGCAATATCTGATTGAATGAGTTGTAATTATGGGGATTTGGAAAAATTCTTTTTTTTTTTTTTTTTTTATTGATAGTAGGAGGGGGAAATCTTCAGAAAGACACTCCGGGAGGGTAGTGTCGGATTCGCATTCTGCGCCTACCGACTAAAAACCCCCTCCTATTTGGTTGCCAACCTTTACGGTTCTAAACCTTAGAGGGATAGGAGTACCATCAGAGGGTGTATGAGGGGGTGCGTGACGCGGTATATTATGTATGATCGGTTGAACCGATCTCGTTTATGAGAGGGGGTGCGCGAAGCGGTATATTGTATATGATCGATTGAACCGATCATCCTTGCCTAATTGGGAAAAATTCTAATTGGTCTGCTTGGTACCGTAAACTTCGTTTAAATGAACTGTGAATCAGAAGTTTTCAAAAGTTAAAAACGGCCTCTTAGTGAATATTTTACTTTATTTTATTGAAATACATTTTTATTGTACTTTGTTCGTTTTCTCATATTTTAAATAGTATATCTTAAAGTTATTATATAATATTATGAGCAAAAATTCACAAAATAGTATTCAAAAAACTTAAAATAAATAAAAGTCTTTGATTGTAAATAAATTGCGAACAACATGCTTAAATAATATTCCCTTAAATCAAGATTAAATTTTCTTACACTAAGACTTGTAAAGCCTTTAATCAATGTAAAAAAAACCTAAAGTTTAAAAAAGAGTTTTGATTATAGTAATTCTTAAAATAAGAATTAAAGAAAAAATTTACCAATTTTAGATTGTTGAAAATTTGAAAATGATCCTCTTAAATGTGCAGTATTTTATGCATAGACTCAGTATCAAAATCTCACATTAGGATAGCTCAGTTGGTTGGGTGTCGGCCTCAATACTTAACCTCACTTCGTCAAAGGACGAAGGTTCGAGTTCCAGTCGAGGTAATTTTTGTCTTTTTTTAACTTTCTTCATTATTTTTTTTGGCTCTATTTTAAAACCAGATCATATCAATTAAAAATATTGGCACGTATGCAAAGAATTACCATAGCATACTATATAAAAAACGAAAGAATTTCAGGAATATTATATTAACAAATGCTTAGCATGACTATATAATTTTGGGCATAGCCATGATAAAATGGCATTAGTTGCAAAAAGTTATTAATTGAATCCTTATCCTACAATGATTTTATTGGATCATTCCTAGAAGTTAGCAATCAGTTTAGTGATAGTATAGTTCACTATATCGCTCTGGGACAGGTTCCTTTTTATTTTTAGTTGAGCCAGCACCTTAAGTTTCTTTTTCATTTCTATCAGTTTTTAACCCCGACGCAAAAAGAGGGGTGTTATAAGTTTGACGTGTCTGTCTGTTTGTTTGTCTGTCTGTCTATGGCATCGTAGCGAACGCATGCAGTGATTTCAATTTAGTTTTTTTTGTATTAAAGGTGAATTATGTGCGAGTGTTGTTAGACATGTTTGATGAAAATCGGTTGAGCCGTTTAAAAGTTGTGGGGAGTAAAAGTGGGGAGATTAACCGAATGTCTGCAAATATACAGCTTTTTCAACTGTCGTCCTTTGCAACTTATGTGCTGTAACCGCCCAACATAAAATGATAGGAAACATTGTTCGTAAAACTTCATAAAACGCCATATATATTTCGTCTATCACAAGTCCACCAAAAACTTCTTGAGATATTTTTAATTCTTGTAAACGTAGATGAATACTTCGTAAACCTTCATAAAACACCATCGATATTTCGCCTATCACAAGTCCACCAAAAACTTCTTGAGATATTTTTAATTCTTGTAAACGTAGATGAATACTTCGTATAACTTCATAAAACACCATCGATATTTCGTCCATCACAATTCCACCAAAAACTTCTTGAGATATTTTTAATTCTTGTAAACGTAGATGAATACTTCGTAAAACTTCATAAGACACCATCGATATTTCGTCTATCACAAGTCCACCAAAAACTTCTTGAGATATTTTAATTCTTGTAAACGTAGATGAATACTTCGTAAAACTTCATAAAACACCATCGATATTTCGTCTCTCACAAGTCCACCAAAAACTTCTTGAGATAACACCATATATATAGTTGATGAATACTTCGTAAAACTTCATAAAACACCATATATATAGTTGATGAATACTTCGTAAAACTTCATAAACCACCATCGATATTTCGTCTATTACAAGCCACCAAAAACTTCTTGAGATATTTTTAATTCTTGTAAGCGTAGATGAATACTTCGTAAAACTTCATAAAACACCATATATATAGTTGATGAATACTTCGTAAAACTTCATAAACCACCATCGATATTTCGTCTATTACAAGCCACCAAAAACTTCTTGAGATATTTTTAATTCTTGTAAGCGTAGATGAATACTTCGTAAAACTTCATAAAACACCATATATATAGTTGATGAATACTTCGTAAAACTTCATAAACCACCATCGATATTTCGTCTATTACAAGCCACCAAAAACTTCTTGAGATATTTTTAATTCTTGTAAGCGTAGATGAATACTTCGTAAAACTTCATAAAACACCATCGATATTTCGTCCATCACAATTCCACCAAAAACTTCTTGAGATATTTTTAATTCTTGTAAACGTAGATGAATACTTCGTAAAACTTCATAAGACACCATCGATATTTCGTCTATCACAAGTCCACCAAAAACTTCTTGAGATATTTTAATTCTTGTAAACGTAGATGAATACTTCGTAAAACTTCATAAAACACCATCGATATTTCGTCTCTCACAAGTCCACCAAAAACTTCTTGAGATAACACCATATATATAGTTGATGAATACTTCGTAAAACTTCATAAAACACCATATATATAGTTGATGAATACTTCGTAAAACTTCATAAACCACCATCGATATTTCGTCTATCACAAGCCACCAAAAGCTTCTTGAGATATTTTTAATTCTTGTAAACGTAGATGAATACTTCGTAAGACTTCATAAAACACCATATATATAGTTGATGAATACTTCGTAAAACTTCATAAACCACCATCGATATTTCGTCTATTACAAGCCACCAAAAACTTCTTGAGATATTTTTAATTCTTGTAAGCGTAGATGAATACTTCGTAAAACTTCATAAAACACCATCGATATTTCGTCTATCACTAGCCCACCAAAACTTCTTGAGATAACAAATTATGCAATTAGATGTACGTATAGCCATATGGAATGCCAAAAGGCTTGCCAATCATTTAAATGAAATAAAACTAACTTAACCTAACCTACCTATAAAAGTAGGAAATAAAAAATTAAATTAAAAATTTAAAAAACCCCCGAACTTAAGAATTCATTTAAAAAGTAAAAAATAATAAAAGAAACTTAATGTTAAAGTACCTAAGAATCTATTAATAATTCTAAAAAAATACGTCGCGTTGGGACCGCTACTAAACTAACAATTTAAATACAAATTGTCTAATTAAGCAACAAAGATTGACTAAAAAACCAAATTTAGAAAATACTTCAAAAACTTTCATAGAATTACTTCAAAAATTTGCATGTAAGATACGACCGTCAACGACGTCTGCCCTCGCGTGTCCCCCAACGCGACGTATGTTTTTTAGAATTATTAATAGATTCTTAGGTACTTTAACATTAAGTTTCTTTTATTATTTTTTACTTTTTAAATGAAAATTACTTAAGTTCGGGGGTTTTTTAAATTTTTAATTTAATTTTTTTATATACTATTTATACTACTATTAAAATATGTTAACTTGAATTTATAAAAAGACCTTTTCTTAAGTGTTTAAATAAACCAAAAAAAAAATTATATATTGAAACTAAAAATCTTGCAAAGCAAAATAAAAAAATTGTCAATTGTTATAACGTTGAAGAAAAGAAATAAAGATTTTAATTCAGTAATTTACTACAAAGAGACAGGCCTTAAAGCTATTGTAAATTGGTTCAAAATAAAGCTAAAATAATCTAATAACTTAGTTTTACAAGGATGACGATAGAATCAGGAAAAGATTATAGTATCCAAAAGAAATTACACTATCTAAGGGATATGGTAGTATTCATGAAAAAAAAATAGTGTTCAAAAAAGATGATAGTTCTCAACAAAAATGATAGTATCAGAGGAAGATGATAGTATTTAAAGAAAACGATAATATCCAAGAAAGATGATAGTAACCACGGTAGCTAAAAGCTTTCAAAAAGGATCATCAACATCATTTCCTTCTATTTTCAAAGCAGATGATAGTATCCAAGAAAGATCATAGTATACAAAGAAGATGATAGCATTTGAAGAAAACGATAATATTCGAAAAAGATGATGGTATCCAAGGTAGCTTATAGTATTCAAAGAAGATCATCATCATGATTTCTCGCCTCTCCCATTGGTACATAGGGCTTCCTTTAAAGAAGGCGATAACAGCCAAGGAAGATGCAAGCGTACAAGAAAAATAATTCTATCGAAAGAGAGGATAACATCCATTGGGTGATAGTAACTAAGGAAGGTGATAGCACCAGAATATATTATATTATAAATTATATTTTTCAAAGGTAATAGCAACGAAGAAAGATGATAGTATCCAGAGAAAATAATATATAGTACAATGAAACAAAGGTTTGTTAATAAAATCTATCGGTTTTATAATATTTAAAGATTTAAGCGTGTAGCTTCGGATACGTTTCAATCGCAAAAAATACTCTTCTGTTTAGCAAATATTTTGGTTGGCAAAAATCCACTCAGTTGTACCCTCCACGCGGGTGCCGACCGGGCAATGGGCATTTGCGACTATTACTTACTGAGTGGTGCCTGGCGGTAGGCATAAAACGCTATGGGGTGCGCTCCCCCTGAACTAAACAATCAAGCAAAATGGAGGTTGAACAAGATGAAACGCGAACTGGGATATCAGTTCAAACGTCGGTGGAAGGCGTGACTGCTACCACCGGCGGGCGCGACGACATAAGTCGCGTCGCCAGCGGTCACACCTCTGCTGGGATTGGAGCAGGTCCCAACAGTTGTACTGCTACTGCCAATAAGACGACTAGAAAGATGCTCCGATAGGCGATAGCATCAACACAGCGGATGAAGACGCTTTACTGCGCTCTCCAGGCGATGACCGAGGTACCATTTCTGCTCGCAAGAAAGGGCCGAAGTCAAAGCCGAGCAAGAAGGGGCTTAAAGCGAAAGCTCAGTACAAGGCTGCGGTCAAGATCTGCGGTAGGCTGGAGAACAAGTGCCACCTGATGAAGGTGAAAGAAGAACGGTTGGCTTGGGCGAAAGATACGGTAGAGAAAGGCTTCCTTCGGCTCACTTCGCGGCAAAAGCTTGGTGGGCTCCGACGGACTCGAAATTTGCAAACCGGGTCGAGGAGAACCTTGCCGTGAACCGACAAAGATCCACCGAATGCGAGGTGCAGTCTGGAAAGCGGTAGAAGTATAAGGAGTTGAATAGCGCGAGCAGTGAGAAGCCCAGCAATTCGAAGACGTCGACGGCTACGGCTAGTGTAGTGGTCAAACGGCACTTAACCGTGGCACTCATTGACCGTAGCCAACCGCAGGGGAAAATGACGCAGGAGCAGTGATCGGCCGTGGAGATGAAACTCCTGGAGGCCATGTTTGCCAAAATGAGGGACGAACCAACGGCGCCGATGCCGTCGTTTGATGGCGCAGTCTGGGTCGACGGGGTGAAACTCGTCAAATGCAAGGACCACCCGACCCTCGAGTGGATAAAACGGCTGTCGAACTCCGGGGCCTATGGGTAGGGGCTTCTCTCGAGTTAGTAGACAGGTTCAGTGTTTCGTCGTTACCTAAGGCGAAGGTTCTAATACCGCGCGTGGTGAAGCCGGAAGATGCACTCTGTCTACTACAGCGACAGAGTCCTGATGTGCCGACGAACGACTGGAGGGTGCTGCACGTTTCTAAGCCAGCTAAGCTTTGCCAAAACATAAGTTTACAGAACCCTTACCAAAATTAATACACCCCAAAATTAAGTTAGTAAAAATGTAGTGTGTAGTTAAAATACACATGGCTGCAGTTAAGAGTTCTCATGTGACTGCGACTACAACTGTGTCATCCACAATTTAGGTAAAGAAATTTACCGCGCGGGTGTGGGAAAAGCTTAGGAAAAAAAAAAACCCAAACTCAATATAGAGAGTTCTTCACTCACGATAGATGCTCAACGGCAGCGCTTTACTTGGCGGCTAAGGTGACTACGATGACTATGTCAACATCGAAATTGTTGGCATTGTCTTGCCGCAACTTGACATGAGAATTAGGCACACCAACTAAGTTAAAGACGAGAGCGGAAAAGATTGAGACGTGCAATCAGACCGAGACACGGAAGAGTTTGCACTTTTTATACACTTAATCCATAGAATGGCCAAATAAAGGGTATATCAGCTTTTAACAACGCTTTGAGGAATATAAAAGATATTGATATTGGCATAGGGCTATCAGTCCTAATAAGATTAATAATAATATAGAAGCGAACTGGGTTAAATATGTGTATTATATAAATTTCACCTTTTCACCTTATCATCTTTATGTTTTATGATAAAACTATAAAAATCCAAAATTAGTGTGGGAAAAAGTAGTATCAACCCATTAAAGCCACAAAAGATAAAGATTATTGTCTTTTTCAAATATGTAAGAACTAATATTATCACTTGTTCATAATACAAAATACATAAGCTTTTTTTCAAATCCCACAAATAACATAAAAAATCATCTAAAAATGGTATTAGATTTGGTTTAGATTATCTAAAAATGTGCCCAGATACGGCAATTTGGTTTAAATAGATGTTCATCAAAAAAAAAAGTATCTCCTCGCTGAAGATGATATTTTAATTAATTTATTTTTCTTTTATTTTAACTTAGTTAATATTGGATGGTATTGCTTGTCATGATGATGTGTCTTTAGATTCTTAGAAATAAAAACCCTCAAATAACCGGCAATGAGCTGTTTAAATCTGTCGGTGCCAATATTAAGAGATATTAAGAGCTCGAGAATCGTTCTTGAGAATAGAATTAGTCATTGTAATGTTTGTTTTTTTTTTAATTTGGATAAAAGAACTAGATGTTTTTTTATGTATTCCGTTGGTAGTCAACGAAATAAAAAACAAGTATCATTTTGTCATTTATCAAAAAATAAGACAGTGAAACTATATATATATTAATTAATCAGCGATGTATGAACTTTTTAACGATATGCCATATCGATATAGTGAACCGGGCTTTAGCAAATTTGGCACAGTTTGGTAACTGCCATAAACTTCCGGTTTAAAAAATTGGTTAAGAAATCTAGTCAAACGAAACAATCTAATAATTTCGTTTTATAAGGAAGATGATAATATCAGAGAAAGATTAAAGCATCCAAAAGGATGACACTGTCTGGCATATGACAATATCCATGAAAAAAAATAGTGTTCAAAAAGATGATAGTACTCATGAAAAGTAGTAGTATCAGAGGAATATAAAAGTATTTAAAAAAAACGATAATATCCAAATAAGATGATAGTAACCAATGTAGCTAATGGCTTTCAAAAAATATGATCATTATAGCAGAAAATGAGAGTATTCAAAAAAGATAATAATGTCAAAGAAGATGATAGTATTCGAAGAAAACGATAATATTCAAAGAAGATCATCATCATTTCCTGTCTCTCATTCAAATAAGGCGATAATAGCTAAGGAAGATACAAGTATACAAGAAAAAAGATTCTATCAAAGGACAACAAATTATGCTCTCAAAACGTTTCTTTTTTTCACCAGTATATACTCAACCGATTTGAAACAATCGTTGGATGTCTCAAATATCTTTTTAATAACCAAATTAGATGACGGTATCTTCCTTAATAGAGTAATTATTCCTTGAGAAATTAAGGCAGAAAGGGTCTAGCTGGATGTTTTAAAATTGTTTGGCAAAAATTATATTTTTAAAACCAAACGCGTGGTCTTTAAAAAAATAAAGTGAAATAGATATGTTTATATAGAATACATAATATATAATGATAACATATCCGAATTCCTAAAACCTCCAAAACACTTTAAACTGACAGAACAATTAAACAGTCCCTAGTTGGATATATTTTAACAGCTTTTGGTAAACACTTAGAGCGTGTTTGTATGGGGGTTAGCCCCCGTTAGTTTAAGTATATGACTCATTTCGTTGGAACTTTTCTAAATGCAAAATTCTGGAAAACTTTAAAATTACGCATTAAACAAAGGAATTCATTAGTTCCTCAATAAGCTGCAACTTAAAAATTGTATGGAATCTAAATGTCAATTTGGGTTATTCTAGCTTTTATAGTTTCCAAGATTTAGACGTTCAGACGTACGTATACGAGGTGTGTTCAAAAAGTAAGGTGACTTTTCAAATTTCGCGGGCAACGTATTTTCGATTATCGATTTTTTTTTGTGTTGGTACACTCTTCCCTGGCTACCCTAGGAGAACCAGCGCTTGTCGGTCTATAAGAGGTGGCCAGGCTGCAAGTTGGTCGTCTACTTAATTTCGCCAAAAAAGTAAAATTTTTAACCGACCATCACTTCGCATAATAACCTCTAATCCGGCACAGCTAAGGACCAAAAGGTGTATGCTAGGCTGCACTCTGTTGTGTGGCCAGCCAGTGTAACCTAACCTAACCTAACAATCTTCCCGAACATCTGTACCAAATTTCAAGTGTATGGAATTTTTTGGTTGCTTGTGAGAGGCTCTTTTGGCCGCTTCCATTGGGACGATTGGGCTTTGGTTTCGATATCATTACCATATACCCATGATTCGACACCAGTTATGACCCTTTTGAGTAAATCTGGGTAACAGCTCTTGAGCGATGCTCATGCGACGGTTCTTTTGGTCAAAATTTAGCAATTTCGGAACAAAATTCGCTGACACACGTCTCATGCCCAAAACGTTATAAAAAATTTCATGGCATGAGCCAAGCGATATACCGACATCCTCAGCAACTTCTCTGATAGTGATTCGACGATTTTCCAAAACAATTTTCTTCACTGCTTGAACGTTTTCATCAGTGGTTGACGTGCTTGGGCGTCCAGAGCGAGGCTCGTCATTGGCATCTTCCCGGCCATCTTGAAAGAGTTTGTAGCACTTGTAAACATTTTTTTTACTCAGAATAGTTTCACCGTATGCTACTGTCAACATTTCAAGTGTTACGGAGCACTTAATTTTATTTTTTACACAAAATTTCCGTTGATCCATATTTTTCGATAGCCAAAAATCGCCGAGCACACAAAACACTTATAACCTTTACGCCTTCCACAACCAAACAAAAAATGCCATTCACTTGAAATTTGGTACAGATGTTCGGAAAGAGTGTACCAACACAACAAAACAAAAAAAAAATCGATAATCGAAAATATGTTGCCCGCGAAATTTGAAACCTTGAAAAGTAATTATGAACACACCTCGTATGTTATGTTTCTAACACCGACATCACAATAAACCACATCTTATTATCCTATCCCAACCTTAACCAACTAAGAAAACAACTTTTTACATTTCATAATCCAATAGATATTCTTGCCACCCCTACCGCCGAAAATATAAACTCAAAAGATCTAACCTTGACCCCAAATTACCCTAAAAAATACTTTTTTTAGAAAGGTTCACTCGATGACCCTTATATTTGTAAGTTAGTGTAATCTTATTGCCAACTGTTGCTGAAATTTAGAACTAATGGGCTGAGATTTTGGGACCAGCCTAAGTCTGACTGGAAGTAATAGTAAACAACACAGCAACGGTAAAAATATAACAGTAAAGTCGTATGTTCTGATCTCCGCTTTGTGCATGCTGTTCTTCGAAAGCTCGCTACTGAACCAACGAATAGCAAGGTCTTGAAGTACATCATACAGAACTGACCAGCCAATGGCAATCGTCAAAGCTATAGAAACAGAATTAATTTGTATATCCTATACCGTATGGTATAAAGGGTATATTAAGTTTGTGCAAGCTGAAAATGTATGTAACATATAGAAGAAGTCGTCGGAGACCCCTCCAAATGTACCTAAAGTATGGTCAGGGTGATTAGAGAAGTCGATATTCCCTTGTCCGCTGTTCGTTCGTCTGTCCGTATGAACGCCTACATCTCAGAAAAGGTTAGAGCTACAGTAACCAAACTTTTACATTAGATCCCTTATTATTCCATAGGAGACGTTTATTTTACTTATTTGATATTAGGTTAACTCCTCAGAGCACCTCGAAAAAAACAAAAAGTTTTAGATGGATAATTCGTTTGTTGGCAAAGATATCGTTATGAAATTTAGCTCTTTTTAGAGTACCTAAACACTGTACCAACTTTTATCAAAATCAGTTAACTGTATCATATAGTTCCTATAGGACGGATCTGTCAAAAAATCGATTTTTAAACAAAATTCGGTATGATTCGTTTGTTTATAAAGATATCGTAACCAAATTTGACACTCAGGAGTTTTTTTACAGGTCTCAAGTACTATACTAAATTTTATTAAAATCGGTTGTCTATATGATACAGCTCCCATAGGACCAATCGGTTTAAAAAAAATTTCCTGCTTTAAAATTCTTCTGTTTTTGGTTTATTATGAATTTTTTTTGGAACCTAATTTGGCAAAAATATGTCTTTGGTGTTTTTAGGCAATGTACCGGAAATTAAAAAATTTCTTTATATTAAATGGCCTAAGAAAAATAATAATTATTGTTAAAACTGAATTTTGTTAATCTCGATATAATTAAATTCATAAATGCAAATGTATATTCAGGCCTGTTCTAGATTTCGACTCGTTTTGAAAAGTCATAACGAGTGCATTCCGACAAATGGTGTTCTAGATTGGGACTGAGTTCGAATCGGCTTCGAATCGTTTTCATTTCGATTGCTATCGATAATCATTTGTATAAAACAGCTGTGTGAGAAGTTTGTTTACCTTTTTGATTTTTTAAATTTAAATTTTAAATATAGCAAAAAAAGTTAAAAATGCCAGCGGTCACAATTGTTGGATGTGCGGAGGCCAAAACAGTTAAATTCCACGTAAGTTGTAATCTATGTTAATATATAAAATTTCCCTGTCACAATGTTAGTTACCGTACTCCTCCGAATCGACTTTACAGATCTTTACCAAATTTTATATGCGTATTCAGTAGGTCTGAGAATCGGCTAACATCTATTTTTTATACACAGGGTTGCCCAGGGTTGCCAGGTTCTAGAGATGTGAGCTCTTTTAAGAATACTTAAGTTCGTCCATACGGCTTCTTAGAGAGTCATGGAAGTCAACTAATATAAAAATCTTATGATTGTCTAGATAAGCTAACTAGAGATTCTTGCAATTGATTAAGTAACTATTTTAACGTATATAAAAAATGAAATTTTTTTTAATATGCATGTTTAAACATTTTTTTTATGTTTGTTAAGAATTTTTGGTATTTTTTGGTGCGAAATAAGGTTAAAGCCACTTGACGTTTACTACATGAAAACAAATGTTATTTACATTTTTATTCTTTGTGTTTCTCATATTTCGCTGTTATGCACCTTCTTGATTCTGGTGTTATGCACCTTCTCCGGCGTTTCCTTCAGCATGTTACATACACTTTCGGCTTGCACAAACTTAATATACCCTTTGTACAATACGGTGCAGGGTATGAAAGTGTTGCGATGATTGGATCCTACGTTGGATAGATAAATAGACAGAGTAATTTTATAACCAAATCTTATATATTTCACCCTCAGCAATTAACATAAAGTAGTCAATACTAAAATAATATTGTTTACCAAAACATAAAATCTAATAAATGCTGCACGGCTTAAGCTTTCTGTTGTGGAGCAGTGTCCTTGCAAATCGATTGTGCAAATCGTGGCAAAGTCCAGCCCATTAGTAACCATGACATTGGTAGCATCAATGTCCACCATCAAAGTCCACTGACCACATGGCACAAGCTCGCGTAAAAATGCAGCAGCCTTGCAGGGGCGACCGCCACGCCCAGCTTGTTTACCAAAACATAAAATATTAAAAATGCTGCACGGTTTAAGCTTGGTATTGTGGAGCAGTGTCCTTACAAATCGATTGTGCACCGAACTCGACTAGCGTTCGAGTAGGCCTTCCAGCCATGCCACGGCGCAGATATTCAAAGTCAAGGCCATTAGTAACCATGACATTAGTAGCATCAATGTGCATCCACTGACCACATGGCACAAACTCGCGTAAAAATGCAGCAGCCTTGCAGGGGCGACCGCCACGCCCAGCTTGTTTACTAAAACATTATATTAAAAATGCTGCACGGCTTAAGCTACGTGTTGTGGAGCAGTGTCCTTGCAAATCGATTGTGCAACGAACTCGACTAGCGTTCGAGTAGGCCTTCCAGCCATGCCACGGCGCAGATATTCAAAGTCCAGCCCATTAGTAACCATGACATTGGTAGCGTCAATGTGCATCCATTGACCACATGGCACAAACTCGCGCAAAAATGCCGCAGCCTTGCAGGGTCGACCGCCACGACCAGCACCATAGTTTTGTACGTCACTTCGTGGGCCTTTGGTTACAGCGTTGGAGTAATAATCCCATAGAGGAAAACGCCATACACGATCGCCAGTATGCATGCTGGCATGCTTGACCTGCTGCCAAAGTATTTCGGAATTTGTAAAAACTCCGCATGCAGCCTCATCCAGTGCCTGACGCATATAGCCCGATGTAGTGCCAATATCGATAACGCAACGCGGGCAAAAGTTTTGGGCATAGAGCAGTGCATCAGCTAAAACCAGCACATCCTCATGGTCTGTGCATTGTACTTCAATGTGCTTGCCGTTCATAGACTTGACCATGTCTCCGGGTCGAAATGCATTGCAGCCAACAACATTCTCACACAAAGGTATGAGTCCTCGAATATTAATTGGCAAACGCATCTTGGCCACAGCACGCATAGTAGCCACCACAACTGCTGCTCCTGTCATATCAGCCCGCATATTGAAGAGCTCATTCTTCTGCTTGATGCATAGTCCTCCTGCATCAAAGGTTATGCCCTGACCGACCAACACAATAGGTCGCTCATCGGCACAAGTACCATAGTAACTAAGCTCCAGGAATACGGGTGTTTCGCAGGAGGCCTTGGCGACTGCTAGAAATGCATGCATAGATTGTGACTCTGCCCAGCCCTCAACTTTGACTTCCACATTTACGCCAGATTTACATAGTAAATCCACGACATGCTGCGCAAAAGCTGTGGGCGTTAATAGATTTGCTGGCGTCTCCTGCAGCTGCCGTGTGAGATTTTGTGCCGCCGCTTTTTGTAAGCCAACACGCCAGCCTTCAAGATCGCAAACTTCATCAGGGAAGGCATACAAATCTATTGTTGGTACATAGATGCGCGACTTGGGTTCACGCAGTTCTTGGTACGCCCAAGTACCCAAAGCTGCGCCCTCGGCAGCCGATTCAGCATGTCCACAACTCTCCACTTCAATGCGATTGGTATCCAATTCGGACAACTCACGACAGGCCATTGCTACAGAGCGCCGTATTGCCTCCTTTTGTTCATCCATCGCCTCATAGGGATTATAGCCGAGACACTCTTTGCCTAAACCCACAACAGCAACCGACGAGAACTGTGGTTGTTTGCTGGTTTCCACGCCAAATAATAATCGTGCCTCGCCGCGTTTTGGCATGGGTCCCGACATTCGCAGCATTTCTATGAGGCGATTTTTGGTGACATCCACATTGTAACGCCAAGCGGTTGGAGTTAGTATGCCTGCATCGGTTTTATCCTCCTCATCTGCATACACGCCTAAGACCAGTCCACGAGAAGGCACCTCCGCACAAGTTTCCATACTTTTCAGATGCAACATAGAGGCCATAGCTTGTGAGGCATATGGACGTATCTGACAAGTCCTCAATACTCGATAAAGCCCATGCGCATTTGACAATAGTTTCTTTGGCATTGCCATCTTTCTTTTGTTATTTTGCTGTAAAAATTTGTATCCAAATGTTTTTATTTATAAAAAAACTAAAATTTTATTTCTGTTTAACTTGAGATTTGGTGTTTACTATGCGAAATATATTTTATTATGAGAAAAATGTAAGTTAAAATTGGGTATGTCGATTTTCAGAAAAAAAAATTAGCCTACTTAGGCAAACAACAAACGAACATTTTTTAAACCCTGCACAAACTGTGTAAGTTTTATAGAATTATATATTAACAATGGCGCATTTTTTGACGAAGAGAAGAAGATTTCAGGGTATCTAAAAGTCGCCCACCCGATTTTTTTTTTCTGGACTCCTAAAAGGTGCGGAACCTCAACAATCAACTTAAATCTAACTTTGTTATGCGCATTAACATTGACGTCATTGCATGTATAATGTTCTTTCTGCTTCGATGGTACGTCTCCATGTCCTAGCGGGCGTTCCTGGACGTCTAGAGCCTTGTGGGTTCTAGCGGAGAGCTTGTCGGGCGATGTTGTTATTTGGTCGTCTTACTGTGTGTCCGATCCAGTTCCATTGACGGCGTTTGATCTCATATGCTACTTGTGTTTGCTCGGTGCATGACCACAGATCATTGTTTGAAATTGTTTTGGGCCTCCAAATTCGCAGAATTCTTCTTAGAAACCGGTTTACAAGCACCTTAATCTGAGAATTTATGCTGGATGTTGCAAGATTCGCACAGACTTCACGTTAGAGTTGGATATGCGAAGTTTCGTTTTGGTGGTAAGTTGACTAGAATACCATATGGGGCCCAATTGTGCAAAAGCAGATCTCGCCTGATTTGACGTCTTCGTCCGCACCGCTTTTGTTGGTAACTACGCTGCCCAGATACACAAAGGATCGAACGCTATCCAACCTTTAATTCTTCTTGCCTTGGAAATCGGCGCACTTATGGCATAATAAACATAGATCGTCTGCGTATTCGAGATCTTGCAACTGATTAAACGGTCTCCGCTGTATGCCTTTGCTCCCTGTGAGTGCAGATCCTAAGTATCTCGTATAACGCCAACACGAAGAGTAAAGGCGATAGCACGCATCCTTGCCTAACTCCAGTTTTAATTGAAAAAGGATCAGAAAGTAGACCAGAATGGTTGACCCTACATGTGAAATTATTGTATGTGGCTTTGATCATGTTGATAATCTTTTCTGGCATGTCTCGGTTGAGTAAAGTGCTCCACAGAAAAGGGCGTTTCCAACTAACAAACGCTTTCTTAAAACCAACGAAGGCTGCTTAGACTGAGCTTTGAAACTCGTTGCGTTGCTCAAAGAGAACTGCGAACTGAATTTATTAAGTCTATACAGGAACGGTTTTGTCGAAAACCAAATTGGTTTTCCCGGAGCGTACTTTCCACAGCAAGAGAGATGCGATTCATAATCAGCGACGTTAAAATTTTGCTCGGAACCGAAAGAAGTGTTAACCCTCTACAATTGTTGCAATCTGAGGCGTCACCTGTGTTGGGAATCCTAACAAGAATCCTTTCGTTCCAGCTTCTCGGAAGTAATTCGGTTCTCCATATCTCCTGAAAGAAAGGTAACCAGGTGTTCGCTGTTGTATCAGGATCACTCTTTAAAAATTAAGCATGAACATTATCACTCCCAGGGGCTTTGTTGTTCTTAAGTGTCCTAATAATAGCTTAAATTTCATTTTTCGACGTCGGATCAATGTTAACAATGGAAGATTGGTGGCTCAGTCGGTGTCTCTGGGTATTCTTCGAACTCTTCTAAGCCCAGCGGAATGTTAAGAACTTCGCAAAAATACTTAACCCAAC
>JBAMAX010003982.1:0-22434 GCA_037043745.1 Chymomyza amoena
TTTTTTATCGGAATTTTTGGTTGTATTCTTGCACCAAAGCAGCAACAAAATTGCAATCCGAATTGCAGCCAAAAAATTTTGAGCCATCCTAATATATTGCTTTCTTTTTCTAATTCAAGATTTTGCTTGGAATTTTAAGTCAAATTTTTTAATAAAATTTAACATTTTCATAGTTTTTGGTTTTAATTTGGTACAAGTTAATGCGATTTTATTGCTTGATGGACTGGCGCAGGGTAAGAAAAGATATCAGAAAATACGCCTACAATTGGGGAAATGTCGAGTACAATTTAATTTTTCTTCCAATCGAAGTGCATTGCTTGTAATATTTTGGATTTAAGAGTGTAAATTGGGAATACATTTGTATAAGGGCTATTTTAAATCCGTTGAATTTGAATATATATAAAGATGTTTCGGTTCGTCCGTATAAACACCTTTTAGATGAGTGGTGGTAACAACTGGAACAAACAACATTTTGAATTGGATCCCTTGGGGTTCTATTAAAAAGCATTTCCGAGCCTTTCGAAAAAAGTTGTGCATGCGTAATTGGTTTCCTTATCAAAATAAGATAATCAAATTTTGCACTTGAAAGATTTTAAGAGTTCTAAAAATAATTTAAAAAAAAATATGGGTAGACTATACCAATTAGTTTCCAAATAAAGAATCGGTCGACAAAAAGTTTTTTCGTGCATAATTGCTTAATCGTTATACTTTCAGGCTGCTCCAAATGCTTTGCTCTAATCACAATTTAAATTTTTATATCATTCTCTTTTATGTAAAAAATAAAGTTAAAATTAAAAAATTTTGTCGTTGATTTCAGCGTCAATACGATACAAAATTTTAATGTGCTACAATTATACATAATGAATCAAGCAGAACAACGAGGCAATGCTGAAAATCCGGAAGGAGAGAGACCCGTCATATATGTCGTTGATTCCGAGTTCGCATCGTTTTTCATACGTCGGGCCTACCTTTATACCTTTCTATTTATCGGCTTTACGTGTTTTGTGTGGATATTAGTGGCGGCTACTTCCGCTGATTTTTCCTCTACTGGTATCCCAGCATTTCTATGGCTACTCGCAGCCATGTTTTGTATGACAATTCAGAACTGTTTTCCAAGAGCCCGAGCGTCATTTCCCTGCAACTGGATTCTGACTGGGATCATTGTCGTATGTATGACGATACATGGCGCTTACTACATGCATAAGGTGAAAGTGATGTATTTGTTTGTGGCTATAGGGATTGTCCTCTTGGTGATGTTCGTCTTGCATACATTCGGAGCTAAGTGTCCTACATCTTTTTTGCCAAATACTATTTGCACTGGTTGCCTAATATTCATACTCCTTATTGCATCGATTGGAGTTCTTATTGCGGCTTTGGTAACGAAGAAGCTGGAACTGTGGTTCGCCCTGGCGATAATAATGCTGATTATGTCGATTTTTGCAACACTGTATCATGCACAGTTTATGCACTTTCGTCTGGAGATAGTGCCTTTCGGCGATACCCTTTCCTGTGCACTTTCAAATTATATACACTTTATTGTCCTATTTTATTGTATAGTCTTTATTCACTTATACTGCACAAAGTCAGTTCCAGAACCTGAGGACGATAAATAAATATAAATTTTAATTTTGTTTTATTCAATTTGGATGTTCTCACCTATCATATAAAAAACTATGCTGTCAAACATATGATAATATTTTCCTTAATTTTAAAAATTTTAAGCTTAATCTTCTCTAGATCTTATCTAGATCAGATCTTATGATCACGTAACTTTTTCATAACAAGAAATTTAGATATCTCCTCCCAAGACTTGGGCTAATGGCAGACCCTGTGAAAACCCCCTGTGGCAACAATGGTTCACGGATGGGTCCAAAACTGAGCAGGGTGTAGGTGTTGGAATCATTGGACCCAACACCAGAATCTCTACCGCAATGGGCATCTGGCCCAGCGTCTTTCAAGCGGAGATTCATGCCATAGAAATCTGCTCTCCTTCTCAAGGAAACTAGGGGTGCAAACATCTGCATTTATCCAGATAGCCAAGCTGCTATTAGGGCGCTATCATCCTGGAGCATCTCCTTGAGGATGGTTAAAGAAGGCCATAACTACCTCCAAACCCTGTCCGCACGGAACAAAGTCGTGCTAAGTTGGGTACCTGGACACTCGGGAGTGGATGGTAACACGATCGCTGACGGTCTAGCCCGACATGCAGGAGAATATACCACCAACACCAGAATCTCTACCGCAATGGACATCTGGCCCAGCGTTTTTCAAGCGGAGATTCATGCCATAGAGATCTTAAGGGAACTAGGGGAGCAAACTTATGCATTTATTCAGATAGCCAAGCTGCTATTAGGGCACAGTCATCCTGGAGCATCTCCACCAGGATGGTTAAAGAATGCCATAACTACCTCCAAACCGTGTCCGCCCGGAACAAAGTCGTGTTATGTTGGGTACTTGGACACTCAGGAGTGGATGTTAACACGATCGCTGACGATCTTGCACGACATGCAGGAGAACATAGGAGATACTGGTTCCCCCTTCCTGGGCTTCGTCAAGCAAAAGTGCTTGTCAAACCTCTGGATGCGAAAGGTCTTGCCAGAGCCGACCTAAAGCTCCTAGTAGCTTACCTATCTGGCCACCACACTGTTAGATACCATCTACAGAAAATTGGCCTATCGGACTCTATCAAGAAGATGATGAAAGCACGAGACATATTCTCTGTGACTGCCCAGCGCTGGTATGGGACAGTGCCTGTCACATGGGAAAGGAACGGATTAGTCCCTTCCATCTCAGGGTAAAAACCAACAAATGACCTACTGCTATTCATGTGGAAAGCGGAATATCTTTTGCTTCAATTTAAAAGTATGGTACAAAAGATCTTTTGGTCGCAATGCCCCACCTCTCTGTGAGGAACCCTTTTTCGGAAAAAAAAAACATAAATAGAGGTAATCTCTTCAATTATCAATCAGCATAAAATTTTTTTGATAATGTACTATTCAATTTTTGTAGATAGTTTCGGAAAAAAACACCTTCCAGAAGCATAAATAAAAACACCTACTTGAACAGTCGCCTAGCAAACAAAGCCAAAAGCGAAAAAAAAAATCCCTCATACGCTCATGTTTTGTAGCGTGTGTCGTTTGTGTCTCAAATAGAATGAAAAAGTTTTCTATTACCTCCATTACTGATGTCCTCCATTACGGACCTCCAACAGCAGCCAAGAGCAAACAGAGTGAAGCACATTCAGAACTTCAGCTGCAGCCCGTTAAAGTCAATTGAAATTGATCAATTTGGCAGTTGAGGGCAAATTGTTGACAGCAGCTTTAATAGATTGTTTCCCATATGCCACCAATGGGATTGTACACAAGCCTGGGAGCTTGGGACGTTTGGCAAATTGTATCAAAAGATTAAGTAAATATGCTTTTAACTGACGAAATTTCTTAAATCGAATAAAGTTTGCTTTAATGTCAAAGCTGTATTGCGAAAAATCAAGCACAAACTTTTAAGAGTTTTTATTATTATAGTGATATGTGTGGGGCAAACGAGGTTTGTAACTTAATACATCAAAATATTTGGTTTGCTTTACAAATATTAAGTATACGTAATGGCACATATGCATCAAATAGCTTGAAATCTTAGATTAATTTAATTTTCATTCTCACTGATAAGCTCAATTTAATTTTCACGCAAAATATCAAGTATACGTATTAATGTCAGCACATATTAAGCATTAGCAATACAGCTTTGGTGTTCAAGGGTCTTCAAAGTCAAATAGAAAAATATTATATATATTATACAAAAAGTAAATAGTTTTTTTATTTCAATAAACTAGACTAAACTAAATTTCATTCACATAATTCATTTTTTTTTAAGCTCTGCTAAGCACAAATTTTTTCAACCCATATTCTAAAGATTCATGAAATCCACAAGCTGCATCCTGCTTATTTATAATCTTACTAATCTCAAGATCCCCATAATTTAGTGTCGAGTGAATTTGAGCCTAAAAATGCGCTCAAGCATTAAACTACTGCTGCATGCTAAATTGCAATTGCTGCATTGTGTTTGTGTGAGTTTCGTAGCAGGCAGCTTATAGCAGCATTGCTCAGACCATTAACGCGAATTTTCTTTTGCCATTTCTTAATGCCTTATTGTAACTGTACTTGCTGGTTGTTGTTGTTTCTATTTTTGTTCTTATTCTGCATTTTTTAATCTCTGCTTCAAACCAACTTAGCTGTCGTCGCTGCATTATTTCCAATTGCTCTCTAAAATTGCGCTGCAAATATATAGAGTATATATAAAAAAAAAAAAAACTAAAAAAGAAAATAGCACAAAGAGATGAAAAGAAGAATAACAAGCAGCAAAAGAGGAAAATCTGCCTAATTCAAACTAAAGAAGAAGAAGCAGCAGCAGGAGCAGAAGCAAACGAACGGAAATAAAGTGGAAAGTGTAATGACAAAAACCCGGATTAAGAATGTGGCGCATACAAGTTGCACACTTGCTGGCCTTTCTTGACTATCCTGAAGCCTTTCGTAGTCTCCCCTTTTGGCGCTTATCCATTGCAAGACCGCTTAGTTGCTTTGTGCAGTGTTTCTTCTACCTACTAGCTGTACAGTGAAAACACGCATGTTGCGATAGTCATTAAATGCATAAACTCATTAAAACTTGAAATGTATTAGTATTATTATTAGGAACATATTCATAATTTAAACAAAATATAAACTTAGTCATTCACATAAGTTATTAACAAAGGATTTCCAGTGAACTCTGTTTCGTGCCTTTGCTCGAAGCTCGATGATGGATTTCCCGTTCTTCCTGTTGAGCGTTCTGCGCCAGCTCATTTGAGGTCTGCTTCTGGATCGATTGCATTGTGGGTTCCATTCCTGAACTGCATGCGGTATCTCATCATAACCAACCGTATTTGCGCTTGCAAATTTCATTTTCGATTGTTTTTTGTTCCCAAAAGCGCATATTGCTAATGGTTCGGGGCCATCATATACGTAATACGCTCCTAGGACATCGATTGACAAATTTTTGGGGCTTCTTGACAATAATACTGGTAATGAACCATGTCTCACAACCACACAACAGAACCGACTTTATACCTGCGTTGAAGACTCTTATTTTGGTTTTTCGCCGGATATTCAATTCTCGCCGGAATCTATTTAATTGTCCAAAGGCAGCTCTGGCTTTACAAATTCTGCAGTGTACATCGTCCAAGATAGTCGAATTTGTCTACGTTTTCAATATGCAAGTTGCCGATTCCATTGTCGTACTCTTAACCTTTTTCGTTTGACATAAGTTGTAAAAGTTGAAGAATTGTTATCCGAGGCTAATCTTCTTGTGAATACGCGAATCAATAAAGCTCAGACGCATTGATTGATTATACCAAGGCGTCCACCTGCCGGCAGATGTGCTACCTTCATAGCCGTTTTTACTACGATTAGGCTTCCAGACTTGCCTAAACCGTGAGGCGAGTATCTATTTTTTTCCCTAGAATGCTGATGTTGTGCAGTTATCCCGCGGTATGCTCGGTCGCAATTTCCTCATTAGTGAAAAACAGAGGGCACCACAAGAAGGTTGAGGATAACATTTGTTCAGAGAGGCTATTAGAGACGCATCATTCACATTACCCCCTCTTACTTGAAATGTATATGGTGGACCAACTGTTTGTATGGTTGTTGAAAACTCATATTTCAGAATATATGCAAAATATATTCAAACCGAATAACACTTAAAAGTGGTATAGGCTTACTAGGACCACTTTGCGTCGAATTTTCCATACGGATCTGCATTTACGCGACTTACAGGATTCACGATTTATTGAATTGAAACCCCCGATTTTTCGTTGGATGGCCACAGTCATTAGTGCAACTTCCATCCACATTTATCGGCCCAAAGACGCGTAGGAGGATTTTTCTCCAGAAAGCCCCTAAAATCGCCTTATCGGATAATGAGGGATTTGTCTTTAACCCTTTGGTTATTTTTCTGAGTCGAGAGAGGGCTTAACTCTTAAATTTCCTACTTAGCCTTAAGTAACATCGATTACCAAGATAAGTCCGTTGACGTATTTCTATGCTAGCGTACATTTTTGTATCGTTAATACTGGTTAGCAAGTACACGGAATCCTTTACAACTTAGAAGTTATTTCTATCTATTCCCGGTGGTGTCGTCTTCTCACATGTAGATAGCAGGTTTTTCGTCTTGTCCAGATTGTGTGACCATATTTTTTGACGAATAAACTGCATTCAACACATAAAAGAACAGATGGCCCAACTCATATGACCAGATATGGGTTAATGCTGGCATCTGTAGAGTCAGACGCGTTGGCCCTTTGGGCGATATCATTTTACATACATAAAAAGAAGCTTCAAACTTACGTTTGGGCCAATTTTTTTTTTTTAAATATACGACCAGATATGGGGTGCTTCTGGGGTGTTGATGTCTTCGATGGTATCCTGTTATTGGCAGACTCTCTCACTCAAAACTACTCTTAACTCCACGTGGTGCACCCTGGTAGCCTGAGCAACCTCGATGAAGATACGGTTACCAACCCGTCAGCGCTAACAAGAGAGGGAGCTCTCATGTTTTAGGCCATTCCAACATACTTGGCTTAAGGGTTAAAGAGAGTACGCATTGAGAGGCGGATGAATTGCATCGTCAATTAACGGCAATCTTTGTATAATTTGTAGCGTCTGCTCGCCAGTTTAGGCGCGGCTGCAAGCCGATGTCTCGGATCGAACGGCTCGCTCTGCATACGTGTTAAGCGTACCGTCCTAGGCCTCATCACTCATCGAATTTAGCACCAATCGCTGTTCAGGCATGGAAAGTAACAACAATGGAAACACTGCTTCAAAAGGTTATCGTCTTAATACGAGAAATCCTCCTGCTTCGGTAGCTGGCACAAGGATTTTGGAGGCGCCAAATCCACGCGAACACATCAAGATGAATGAAACCAAAGAGGCCCTATGCTCTTCTGGGATTCGAGGATGACAGAAGAAGAAGAGATGATCAGATATGGGTTATGCTGGCACTATTTTGGTTAGGTTTTTACCAATTCGATTACCGAACTCAATTTGAGTTGAACGAAATTGGATAATTGCATTTTTAACAATTTTTTTCACTTAATTTTAAATCGCATTTAATTAAGCCTCTTCCTCGACTCTTCTATTTATTTTTAAGAAAAAGAAAATGGATTTGATTTTTTTTTAATGAAAAGCAGACAAATAATTCTGTTGCCTTGGCGCATTTTTTCGAAATAAAAAATACCCATATGATATTGGTTAAAGCTGCTTAGCGTAGCAGTGTACTTGGTTAGATTTTTACCTATTTGGTTCCTGGATTTTTCCATTTTTAACTATTTTGTCACTTAGTTTTAAATCTAATTTAATTGAGCCTCTTCCTCTTCCAATTTACAAATAAAATGGGCCGTCGCCCACCCTATATGATCAGCTATCTGATCAGCTGGTTAGCGTAGCATTGCACTATTTTGATGAGATTTTTACCTATTATTTGGTAGCTGAACTTAATTTAAGTTAAACAAAATTCGATTATTCTATTTTTAATTATTTATTCTTTTACTTAATTTTAAATCAAATTTAATTAAGCCTCGATGCTTATATTTTTTCCAGAAGAAAAAGAAATTTAATTTTATTCACCTATAATTCTGTTGCTTTGCGTTTAATGCTCAGTTGAAGCTTCACTGTAAACCATATCTTAAAATTAAAATAAATGCATTTTACGACGTCCGACTGTAGTTATATATATGTACTATTTGTACAGTACGTCTAAATACATATAGACGTATATTTTAAGCAAAGCTTATCTTATCAAGCGACATAAAAGACGCCTTTCAGCGGCAAGTGCCAAGCAGAGCCAGTGACGACGACGGCGAGGACGAGCGTTGCTGGTCAGCGGAATGTGGAACGCAAAGAACATGGACAGTACATCTAGGATGAAGTGTGGGTGAGATTGGATTTCCAGCTGCCCAGTGACAATTGTTGTGGGTCGATGGTTGTTCGGTTGTTGGGTTGTTCGGTTGCTGCTTGGTCCGGAGGGCAATGCACACAGCTGGACATTCATTACAGAAACGGAAACACTCACACAGTGACAGAAGATAAATGGACCTGCACTTGTCCGTATATGTGTATGTGTGTGTATCCGTGCGTGTATATGTGTGTAATGCCTTTTGTGTGTCTGTGTATGAGTGGTTTTTATTTAGTCGCTTGTTTTATATCAACATCTAAAAAATCTTTGATGCTGCAAAATGGAAACAGCTTATACTCTTCTATTTTCTATATAGAGTATAAACACACACACACATACACTTTCATGCACATATATACAGCAATACATATGCATGCATATCTATTTGGTAGATGTGCTGCTTTTTAGTTTAGATTTTTAATCTCCGCAACGTTTTTATTTTTATTTGGCCATTTTTTATTTTTTATATGTATATGTATTTTTATTTGCCTTTGTTTTAGCAACTTCAACGAGAAGAAAAACAACAACAAAAAACCAATGCTTCATATTCATCTGGTTTTGTTTCATTTGCTGTCATATTTGCATTCAGCTCTGGCTCTGTCTTTACTGATATTTGTACTTTTGATTTTTTTTTGGGATTTGGATTTGTTTTTTTTTTGCCTTTTTGTTTTGATTGAGATATTTATTATGTACATTTTTTAGTTACCCAGCGTTCCTGCTCTGTCTCGTTGTTCTTATCTATCTATTACGCTCTATGGCAGCACGTACTGAAAGAACCTTTGTCCCAAAACATTGACAACAAGGTTTTTGTTTCGGTGCAATTTTCATTTAAAAACTTTAACCATTTGTTTTTTGATGCACAAATTTATCAGCTATTTTTACGCCATTTTTTGGCCAGCTTCAACTCTTTGTTGCTGTGTTTGTTGTTTTTTTCTTTATTGCTTTGGTATGTATGTATATGTGTCCTTGTGTGTGTGGCATTCATCAAAAAATTTTATTCTGGCGCGTTTCTAACTTGGCGGTTTTTTATAAGCGCACTTTATGTCAAAACCACACCGACACCAACACACCAACACACCAACACACACACATAAAGTAACACTCACTCACACACACATTGAGACAGAAAAAAGAAAAAAAAATTTGCAGCCACACTAAAAAGAATGCGATAAAATATTTTGCCCAGTGCACAACAAAAGACAAAAATCCAAAGCAAACTACAAAAAATCAAAAAAATTCGAAAATAAGCAAAGTAAAAAAAAAATTTGTAAAAAAAAACTGTCAACCAAGTGAAATAAATTAACAAAATGGCGCTATAAAGCTAACATATGAGCGAGTGCTTGATTTTTTTTTCTTTCCTATTTTTCGGAACTAGCTGCTTGCTATTTCTATATAAATTTTATTTTTACCAAAGACGAAAGCATCAAATCTCTATGTGGCGGGTGCCCCCTCCCAAAATATGGCCAAATATGTGAGTGTGTGTGCGTGTGTTGTGGCCCTCTCGGTCGTTCCCGTAATAACTTTTCAATTATTTAGAAATAAATGTATATGACAGCGATAAAACAAGCAACAAAAAAAGAGAAAAAAAAAATATTGCTTGATGTTGGCTAAAGTAGTTGGCTTTTTGGTATACCCTGTAGTTATAATGGCCAATGGGATATAATCGATTTATGCTTGTTTGGAGTTCATGAATTTATTATATATGCTATCAGTTGTGAGAGACGAGTTTTTTCTAATGGATTTTAAACTTTTTTTTGTGCAGACATAAGATAATTTTATACTCTGATGGGTTTTAAGCGTATGTTAGATTTTCTATATCGCTAAACGTGGCCAAGGTATTTATAGTAATTTTGAAGGATTCCCAAATTTTAGTAGACTTTTGAATTTATACAAGAACCATTGCTTAGTAGGGTCAGGGCCGTAGAGAAAATATCCGAGCCCCGGGGGAAATCCCGGATCCCGGCCCTTATAAATGAAGAGCCCGAGGGAAAAAGTCGCCGATCCCCCCATCCAGACGGGCCTCAGTATAGTTTATTGGAACTCATCGTTTGAAAATCCATTCAAGCAGTTCTAACTCACAGTCCTGCGTGCTATGAGATATTTTGTTTTATTAAATTTTTTTTTAGAAACTGGCCGATTGTTTCGTTTTTTAAAGTACAAAAGCAAAATTGTTAAAAAAACTTTTTCTAGTTTTTATCCAGAAATTGCAAATAAGAGTTATGGGTTTAAAAAAAAATAAATGCGAAAAAACTGCTTTGGGCTATTTAATAATTTTTACTAAGATCGAACATATATCCGAAAAAGATACATTTGCGACAATTTTGCAGAGAATATTTTTCAATTTTACAAAAAACAAATAAAATCAAAATTCTTTTCAGATTATTTTTAAATTTTGCAGGAGGCTGTTTTTAGACATGGGCATAGTAAGTTTGGCTGGATGGAAACAATTAAAGGTCCCCTCCGTCTAGTTTTTCTCAAAATGGCTTTGACTTTTAATAATTTTAGACATTTTCGTTATCTTGTTGGAAATCAAGTGAACAAATTTTTCCATTCGTGTTCACCATACCTCATCGCCAATATTCCATCTGGTAGTGAGTCTTCTACTTTCCAATCTGGGATCGACTTTTCTCTTTTTAAAGTTGAAGCCCATTCGAATCAAGTTTTTGAGGGGGTATAAAGTGGTGGTCTATAAACGTTATAGAGATAATTCGTTTTTTAAATATATATGTATATAGCTTACTAGTTAATTTTCTAAAAGTAAAGGTAGGGGCAGTGGCGAAGCGAGAGCTTTGAATGTGGGCGGGTGATGAGCCTCAAAATGCCGACTCGATTGAACAAATTACAGACAAATACCCGATTCTGAATTTTTATTTCTCGAATATTGCGTAAAATATCCGAGATTTGCCAACTGATGGATGTTTGGGGGGTGTCACACCCCCCACACAACCACCTCGCTACGCACCTGGGTAGGGGTAGGCAGGTTAAGGCGGCAGTTGCAACTTAGCGTGCCAACTCACTTGGCCAAGAGCAGGCCTTTGTGATACCAATAATGGAAGTAAGTGATTAGGATATAGAACAAACAGAAAAAATTAGGGAAATAGGAAAAGTGGAGAGTGCAGAACCATTCTTAGCGTGGGATTAGAAACCCACAATCTCTAGGATGATAGCCTAGTGCACTGTCAAAGGAAAGGTAAATGGAACTATATATTTTTAGCGAGGACGACTGTGAGATACCAATAACCATCCAAACAAATAAATAAACATATTAACAAAATTTAATTCAATCAGGCTAAGTTTTAGATACTCAAAATAACATTCGATTGTCTAATTTTATTACCTTTATAAAATTCAGTAAAAAATTTGGGCACAATTATAGCCGCCCTTAGATTTTGTTTACGACCAATTGGGCTAAAAGCGAACCTATTTAAATATACTAAAATCGATCGAATTGCTTGGAGGTCGACAAATGAATAGTACCCTTATATTATCTTGACATCGAAAAAAATAGACTCGAATTACGTGAAATAATAACATCTGGCTGCTGCAATATCTGAGATGTTGGCGTTAATATGGAACGACAGATAGACAGACATATCCATACAGACATATCCAAATCGACACTGATCATACTTTAGCTAACTCTCTGTATGTCCTAAGTAGCTTTCAAGAACAGGGTAAACAAATAACTCAAGTATATTTTTCCTTAAAAATTTAATAGATTTCGTAAATCTTACCTCCATCGATGTTAATAAAGTAAATTTTATACAATACCGCTTGATCCCAACCAAAAACTTTACTAGGGAACGAATGACACTCCTTCGTTAAACGGCATTGTGAAATGGCTTATATATCCCAGAGCTGAACCTAAAATATTAATTTTATTCTGATAATTTTTGTTTCACAGATATCGAGGAAAGTCATATTTCTTAAAGTCTTGAACACATGCTTAAAAATTTTAGCAACTTAAAAAGTTAATGCTGAACACAGAATTGTAACGTGAATCATCGATGGCGATTAATGTTTTTTATCCGAAGCTTTTTGGATTCTTTCGTAGTCATTGGGTTTGAAAAGGAAATGACGACTGACTGGGCCTTCGACTTTCTTTGAATGGTAGTAGATGTCCACTTGCGCATCTATTCAAAACGCAGATCGCTTGATGGGCCACCTTCTCACATTAGCTCTACCTTGGAAAGGGGTATCCTGGAGCTAACCAGGGGGTACCTAGCGTAAGCTGGAAGTTTTGAGCTACTTTAATCGGCCAGTTAGGGAATCGTCGCTGGTCACTTCCGTGTGACAATCAGACAACTTTTCGCGCAAGCGCACCCCAAAGACCGATCCCATGATTGATGTAGCAATAAAATTATCTTATGATCATCTTAAGTGCTACCCTGACCAACTAAACAGGGGTATCAAAGACCAGACCAAGATGAAGCCAAATTTTGCTGACCAACAATAAGTTGGGCATAATATACCTTTAAAAAAGTAAATCTTAGCTCACTTAATAACACTGCGCAACATTTCCGAGGACATCGGCTGGAAACAACTTCTCTTTTCGCTGTTTTTGGAGTACATCCCAAATCCCCCAAAGGATTTTGCTCAAAGTCATCAATAAGGTAGTTTTTTTATATCCGCAATTTTTCCGCTAAAACTTGATTTTTTGGGAATAAGACCAAGTTGTTTCCATTTTTTGTGTTGCACTGTGTAATATAAGCAATCGATTAAATGAGAAGAGTGGGTTATGACCCATAAATCGGCAGGACTTCCCCAATTTAAAAGGTAAGTAGAACCGATATTGAACCAATTCAGATTCACGGAAACCGCGCTTTAAATACCGGCAAGACCTAGCTCCCTTACATCATGTTCCACGGATGTTACATAAAATGTATAGCTTGAATCCTGGATATAGTGATTGGCGCCCATGTAACTAAATGATCTGCTGTTATCAGGCTTAAGGACTTAAAAAGTCAAAGGCTTAACCAAATCAAAAAAAAAGAGTACCTTATATTCAGGATTTCCCAACTAATAAAGTGCTCTCCCACTTGAGTCTACATTGTTGTTGTTTATACTGCTGTTGCTGTTAAATTTTGGTGAGGCGCAAAACAAAAGTAACTTTTGGACAGGACATATGAGCAGCAGCAATGGCAACTGGCAGCTATGTCAGTCCAAGCGACAACAGCAACAAAAACATCAACAACAAAAACAACAACAAACAGCGACTTCAATTTTGTTGATTGCTAGCGGTTTGAGGCGCTGCTCTGTCAGTGAATACACCCCGCCACCCCCCCACCATGCCGTATCCAAAAACATGCCATCTATAAAGGGCTTATAGCCCATGCAGTGCTGTTGGCGTGCAAAGTATGCCCAAATGCATTTTAAAACATTGTTTGGGATTTTTTGTTTTTTTTTTGTTTTTGGTTTTTTCATCTTTTCGAGATGGTATCCGTATGTGGTTGTTGCATATAGTTGTAGTTGCAGTTGTTGGCATTGCACAGCTGCCACAGGACCAAGGAACAACAAAAGCCAATGCCAAACAGATAACAGCGCATATTTTATTTGCATACTTTTAGGCTGACTTTGCGTTTGGTCACACACGCATTTGGAAAGCCATTTAACAGCGCAAATGCTGGCACGCAAAAACAACAAAAAAAACTAAAGGGGAACGCGTAAAAAAATTGCCCAAAAAAGAGGTTCGAGGAAGCGAGGGGGGTGATAGAGTGCGGCGGTATGTCTGAGAGCGCGACAGTGAGCGAGTGAGAAAGAGGTAAAAATGGAAATGTGAACTTTTACAAAGATTGACAAGTGGCGACTGGGCCGTTTAAAATGTCAAATACGTACAATGTTGCAGAGACTTTTCATACACAAACACAAATACACACACACACATAGACACACACACACACTGACACACAGCATGCAGCGAAGCATAGACGTAGTTAGGCGGGGGGTTGATGCTTTCGGGCGGTGTGGGGTTTGCAGCAGCGCGTTACGCCAAAATACATGCCGTTGGTTTTTCCCCATCGCAATTGTTGTTTTTTCTGCGCATTTTTCTTCTTTTTTCATTTCATTTCTTTTTATTTTTATTTTTCTGTGCTTTTTTGTGTTGATGTTTTGATTTGTGCGTGCGTGCAAATGTTTGCACTCTGCGCGTTTGTTTTTCGACGGGTTTCATTCTTTCTTGTTTTCTTTTTTTCGCTCCCCTCCTCGTTTTGCTTTTCATACTTTATTTTAGCAAGCTTTTTACAGACGTCACAATAACCGCCCCTCAGGCTGTGACGCCTTTTTTTCTACTCTCTTTTTTTGTGTTCCTATAAATACACATACTCTACAATTTTTATACAATTTATTATATTAAATTCTTTTTCTTTTTTGTGTTTTTTTTTTGTTGCAAGTTTATGCGCTTGCAAAAATCTTTCTGCATTGCGTTTTTGATTTGCATTTTTTTGTTCAAGGTACTGCGTACTGTGAACTTGACGTTGGTATTATCAACTTAACAGTGGGGTTTATGCGGCCTTAAAATGTATTTTTTAACAGGGCCAGAAAAGTCCCCTAGCTTGGCCAGTTAAGTCCCATGATATTGTTGTGCTGATCAGCTTGAAAAAGGGTGGTAACTATCCAAAATTACAATATATTGCAGTGGTAAAAGTTTCTGTCAAACTATACAATTTTTTAAGTTTACATCGAAGTCTCCGTAGAAAAAATATCTAAATGGGCGTTTTGCCCTTTGATAGTATTTTTGGTATGAAGAATATACTAACTTTTTTACTATTGATCATTATTATTGATAATTTTTGGGCAGAAATTCCAACTTTGCCAAAATGTCGAATGGTTCTAAAAATTCTAAAAAGCTTCAAGAGCAGAATTTGTTCAGGGGTCTTACTATGTAATAGCTCATTTCCGAGCGCTATATTCAAAAATTTATTACTTGAAAAGTACAAATAATTTCGGGAAGCAGTATTTGTATTGATATCATTCACTATTAAACATTACATAGTTTTTTTGGTTTTACATAAAAATGACGTATGTGGCCGCTACACGTCCTTTACTACGTCCTCGTCAAAGGTGTGAAGGGCGCACGGGGTGAACGATTCTGACCGATCAGATTATCAGAAACCAAAAAACTTTTAAAATTAATTTTTCTCATCCCCTTGACTATGGATAGACACGAGCTTTTTCAAAAATTCAAAAAGTTCTTATAATAATAGAATTTAAAAAAAATAAAATTTTTTTGCACTTTTTTCTGTTGTTCAAGGCTGTTAAAAATGTTTGGACAAGAATTTAAAAAAAAGCTCGTGTCTATCTGTTGCTACATGTTTTCTGATGATAAAAATGGCGGACGTAAAGTCGGGCGCGGACGACTTTAGGATACTCTGTACCACTAGCTTGTAATAAAGTCAGATTTCTTCACAAAAAACCAAAAACACGAAAAATTTTCTAAGCAACAATTTTTTTTGACCAATCATTCTTATGGGAGCTATATGGATACAGTCAACCGATTTCAATGAAATTTGACACAATGCTTAAATACCTTAAAAAATATATGAATGCCAAAATTTATTTCAAATATCTTTACAAACAAACAAAACACATCGAATTTTGTATAAAAAACGTGTTTTTGACCGATTGGTCCAATGGGAGCTATATGATCTAGTCAAACGATTTGGATTAAATTTAGTACAGTGCTTAGGAACTATCAAATACTCACGAATGTCAAATTTGGTCCCAATATCTTAACAAACAAACGTAAACACAACAAATTTTGTTAAAAAATCGATTTTTTGGGAGATCGGACCTATGGGAGCTATATGATATAGTCAACCGATTTCGATCAAATTTGGTACAGTGATTGGGAACTATAAAAGACTTTCGAATACCAAATTTGGTTACGATATCTTCATAAACAAATGAATTATTCATCTAAAACGCTTTTTTTTGTCGAGGTCGTATCAAACACCCCCATGGGAGCTATATAATTTATCCTCGATATCAAAAAAATAGAATAAACTTGAAACTTGAAAGTTTGGTAACTCTAGCTCTTACCATCTCTGAGATCTAGGCGTTCACACGGACGGACGGACGGACGGACAGACGGACAGACGGACATGGGTATATCGACTTCTCTATTCACCCTGATCATATTTTAGGTAACTTTGGGGTGTCTCCGACGTCTCCTTCTATATGTTACATACATTTTCGGCTTGCACAAACTTAATATACCCTTGGTACCATACGGTACAGGGTATAAAAATGTTGAATATGACGAGATCGGTCAGGCAGATTTTTTGAAAACTTTCACCCCACCTCTAAAAAGACGACTTTCGGATAAACACGTTTAAAGATTGACAACGTAATAAAAATGACCGTGAAAAATGCTCTGTCACTGCCAAACGAGCCGGTCCACTGTTAAATCCTTTTACCAGAGTATTTCTAACACTATTAAGATTTATTTATTCTAAAATTTGTTTCTAAATTAATGGATTATTCTACAGTTGCTTATCCTTTCCCCTTATATCTTAGCATTAATCTCTTAAATTTTTCTATTACTTTAAAATTTGTTTCTAAATTAACGGATTATGTTGCAGAAAGTCACTTTCGATTTTTTTCAAACAAAATTATTAATTTTAGAATTCTTTTAAATTACTTTTAACCATTAATTTTAAATTACTTTTAACCATTAAGAAAGCAACTTAAATATATAATTAATTTTATATATTGTCTTGAGATTTGCATTAGTATCCACATAAAAATAAAAGGATTTGACCGAATTGATTGGAAGTGTAAATTTAAAATTAGTTGTTTTTTTCAGTACGATATTTTTAGTGATTGCCAAATGTGAAACTTAAAGAACATATTATTGAAAAGTTCATTTAAGGAGCTAGAAATTTGGAACTAGTTCTTTTGCAATCTTTGCTCTGCTTCTTGTAATATGTACACTTGTTGTATCATTCTTTTTTTTACCAATCCAGTATGGTTCACTAGGTTTCATGACGTAAAAAGCTTAAATCTATATATAAAAAAGAAACTTATGTTTTACGTGTTACGGGTGTTCTGATGAACGCTTCGATGAATTTCAAATCTGATTTTTGCGTGTGTTAGAAGTTGTCAATACGAAGGTTTTAACCCTAATGCGATATGTTTGTGTGTATTGGTTCGTGAGATATACGCATTTTGTGAATATCGGTTCTTGTATTTATATACCCATATTTACAAAAACTGGTATTTTTGTATATCAATGTTCGAGGTCCCACATCGTTTCAATCCTTGAGAACAGTGAATGGCGTATTGTACGTGTTGTAAAATAGAATTTGTTGGAAAATGATTTAAACTGAGATTAAAATTTAGCAGACGCTGCTATGTATTACTGCTCATCCATATCATTATTTAGGCAATATGTTGTTCATCAACTTCACCTGAATTGATGAATAAAATATCAAGATTATTTATTAGAAGCTATTTTATTTCGAATACGTCAAGCAAAACGAAATTCAGTGATGGAATTTTTACGACGGAAGTTAACAATGAAGCATGTAATTCATATTGAAGATCTATGCTTGGCGATGGTTAAAAAAGCATTAGGACAATTGGGAATGTCGTGCTCCTAATCGATCAAAGCTTGTTGTATTTCAATTGGAAGAAATGCAACGAGTCAAATTAATTATCAATCTAATCGTACTGCCCAGAAACGTGAAGATCGCAATGAACGTCAAAGAATTCAGTTAAGACAGACCCGCGAAGCACGACATTCGACTAATAATGGTGCAAGTTTGAATCGAGCTGCAAACTAATCTAAAATCTCTATCATTTTTCCAGATAAGCTAACTAGAGAAACTTACCATGTTTATTTACTTTAAAAGTATTCAAAAAGTTTGGGCAGGACAACGTCTGCCGGGCTCACTAGTTTTCTATAAACAAGCTAAGGAAGTCGACAAGATAAATTAGTTTGTTAGAAAACTGAGATTTAATTTATTACTAATATTTACCCATATCTAGAAATTAGTATGTTGATCATATGTTATCCAATAAAGCCACAGTAATCTAAAAAGAAAATTTCAAGATTTACTTCAATATCTTTGGGTTATTAATTGGAATTTGTGTTTAAACTAATTCAAGAAAAATAAGAAAATTTCAAGACAAACTTTACTGTAAGACATTTTTGATATTAATTGCTATTCAGCCTGAATGCCTTGTTGTTCTGGCTTCAAACTTTATATTTTGGAATTAAATTCTAATTTATAAATAAATGAAAAATAAAAAAATTGTATTTTTTAATATTTTTAGTATTTTTTGGTATCTTTGGCATTTTTGTTGTTTTTTTCAAAATACATATTATTTGGACTAAAAATAGTTCAGAGCTCAGCTCAATTTAAGGATTTATGCAATTTTTTTATATTTTTGGAATTTCTGATATTTTTGGTGATACTTTAAAATATTTTTAGATTAAAACAAGTGAAGGCCTCAGCTCAATTCAAGCCTTTCAGCAATGGGA
The DNA here is from genome assembly GCA_037043745.1 of Chymomyza amoena. Classification (NCBI taxonomy): domain Eukaryota; kingdom Metazoa; phylum Arthropoda; class Insecta; order Diptera; family Drosophilidae; genus Chymomyza; species Chymomyza amoena. Next base: position 18,464 of record JBAMAX010003982.1, read on the forward strand.
TATAATTTAAATAATATAATAATAAGTTATATAAAATAAATAAATTAAATATAATAGAAAAAAAAATACTAAGACTAAAAATAAAGTTATTTGTTTAATTTTAATTTAAAGCCAAAATAATTTTGAATCTTTACTGGCACTAACTTCAGCTGACATAAAATTGTAAAGAGCGTGAATTTAATAAATTTAAAAATTATAAAATATTGCGTATACGTTAATTATTTGTATGATTGATCTATAAAAAATTGTATTTAAACCTTAAAAATGCCACATGATAAAATTATAAAAATTATGATTGATTAATTTTAATTAAAAACTAAACATGTCGAGAATTTTTACTGGCATTACCTGCGGCTGACATAAAATTGTAGAAAATTTAGATTTGATTAAAAATAAAAATATATGGCTTATTACGTATACGTAACATATTTGCATGATTGATGACAAAATCTATTAAAAAAGTTATTTAAAACTTTGATATTCCATAATATTAGTAATAATAATAAAAGTTGTGATGATTTTTAGTTTTAGTCTTATTTTGAAGTTAAGTTTTAATTTTTTAGGTGGTTTTACCAATTAATATTACTTCTACTTATTCTGCTCCTAAGTGGAGCATAGAGCCTCCCATTAAATATTACATAAAGCGAAATATGCGGTTTAGACAAATATCTTAGTTAGTAAAAAAAGTTTTTAATATAAGCCTAAAATAAAAAAAATTTAAAATTAAATTACGTATACGTAATATTTTGTCTTCTTGTAGAAAACAATGTTTATATGGTAAGATAGTGAGAATAAAAGATGATGAAATTTAGTTGAAGAGAAATACACAGTTAAAGAGAGCGTGTCAGAAAGACAGAGAAAAATCAAGATACAGCTAAAGGAAGAGAGTGAAATAGGAAGAGGATGACTGGATGAGAGCTCAATCAGCTCCATCTAATATTCAGCCGTAATTGAATTTATCTGTTAACAAGAACATTTTTCAAGTAACATTCTTAAATTGTATGCCATTGCCTTAAAATATACAATCCTACTCACACTGTGGGAGGTAAATGCCGAAATGTCGAAATTTAAATATATTAGTGAAGTCTGCTTTGCAAACTTCCGAATTATTTCTTAAATATTTGAGTGGGACTGCGTCAGTCTCATCACTTCTGCGTGGGCTAAGTAAAAACAACCAACCCAAACTGTAGTTATGCCATTTCCACAATTGAATTTAGAAATTTTTGTTTCACTCAAAGTGTATTTAATCTTCGACTAAGCGGTATAAGTTTTGATTGTGTTGAATATTTTTTTAATATTTTTATTTTCGTTTCCGTTTGCCGCACTCTGTTACTAGCCTCGTGCTCATCAAAATGGAAACTGTGCAACGTGCACTAAGTGTGACTGATAGTGTGGTGAGTTAGTCGGTGTTTTTTTTTCTACGGGTTTCTGGTTTTTTGTTTGAGTTTTTTATCTCACTGTGAGTGGCGCCTCAGCCCGCTGTTACAGCTGACAGCAGTTGCAAATCATCAGAAATTTAAATTGATTTAAATTGTTTATTGTTTTTTTTTTTGTTGTTGTTGGTGCGGCTGGCCATTGTATGTTGGCTTTTTGCTATTTGGTGGAGATTTTGAGCGGAGTTGGAGTTGAAACACAGCGGAAGTGTAGTGTAGTGCAATGGCGCTATTATTTATAAAAATAATAGAAATGCAAATTAATTTGCTGGCTTTTGTTGTGGTTAGAAACAAGTAAAAGTAAAATAAATAAAAATTGGAACATTGATAAAACTAGCAATTAGTAGGACATGTAAACTGTAGCTGTAGAAATCCCGCGGCTGCAACTTTAAATATGGCGTAATTTAAAGCGGCAATTAGCTGCCCCAAAAGTATGCTATAAAAAACATAAAAGACTTGAGCATATCATTTGTCTATGGATTTATCTATGGCTACGGCGTTGGGTGTATGAGTGTGGGTGGCGGCACCCCCTAATGCCAAGAGGCAGTGAACGGACCCGGCGTCGCTCTGCTCTGCTCAAGCGAGCTGTCTGTACGCTCAATTGGCTGGCTTCACACGTGTATCTGTGTGTCAGTGTATCTGTGTGTGTGAGTGTGGGCGAGTGTGTGTATTTGAGTGTGAGTTTGAGTGAGTCTTGCCGTGTGCATGTGTGTGTGTGTGTGTGTGCTCTATGTCGCTTTTTATTATACGATTTCATTGTTTCTCTATGCTTTGGGTATTTTGTTTCTTGTCGGTCGTTTTTTTTTTCTGATGTTTTCTTGTTTTGCTTTGATTTCAGGCGAATAATAAAATATACAATTGTAGTAGAAATATGTCAGTAAAATTCACAAAATTCACATTTTGGCATACACTGCTTGCTGTGGTCGCCACGTCGACTATAACAAGGACTACAAGGACTACTGTCTGATGTATCTGAAGCTCTTACTCAGCGTATCTGTGTGTGAGTGTGTGTGTATCTATCAGTGTGTGTTTTTGTGTGTGATTTTTATTTTTGTGGCTTTTGCGCGCACGCTTTTTGTTTTTATGTATAAATCATTTATTGTTTTTATATTCGACATACCAAGCTGACTGCGCTGCTCTGCTTCAGGCCTGGCTTGTACGCTACGGTTCGGTTTGGTTTGGTTTGGTTTGGTCTCTCTCTCTGTGCCCCGGCAGATATGAGTGCCTGTGTCTGACATTAATTGGCAGTGATTGAGGGACTTTTGTACGTACGTATATTTGTGGGTTGTGGAAATCTCTCTGTGTGTATATGTCTGTGTGTGTGTGTATATGTAAGCACGCCTTTATGAAATATTAATTGGGCTTTCACATCGACGATTCATGTGCGCGCTGGCGCCACTACTGCAAACGTGCTCCATGAAGTCTGCTTCCTCTATGCCGGCATCATTAAAGCCATAGAGACAGATACACAGCTACGGCTACATAGTATCTAGCTATAGCTAGGCTCTTTCAAGCACCTTATAACTGAATCAACGAATTGTATAACATTTGCATTTGTTGTTGATATCAATAAACCAAAGCAAATAATGCGCAAAAAGTTACTGTGCCCAAAAATCGAAGAAAGTGCTACAGTAAAGTATCTACATTTTGAAACAGACGTATCTACAATATTTATTTTGCCTAGTTATGCACAGTTTGGCAAGCACTTCAATGGAAAATTGCAAATTATCATTCGAATTGTTGATTTTGAGATTTACTTACATTTTTTTGTCTGGAAAATTGTTTATTTTGTAGCAGCACAAATTAGCTACAATTTTAAGCATAATAAATGATATGCTATTTTCAGTTATGAATTAAATATTATTTATGCAGATAATTAATAATGAAGTTGTTTGTGTGTGTTCTTTGACTTAAAATAAACAAATGTAGCTGCTTGAAGTATAGTATCTTAAAGATACAGAAACATTTAATGAAAAAGTTTCTAATGTAATTAAGGGCAGTTGTTTGCTGCGGGAAAACTAATTACTTCATTGTTAGTAATAGTAGAAAAACGCTGACTTCTATGGCGAATGGATATTTAATTGGCTGGCTAATTGGGATTTAAATAAATTGAGCTTGGAGGCAAGTTAGCAATCTCGTATAGATAACAGATCTTAGATTTTGTGACGTAGTAAAGCTGCAGTGCTTTCTGGCATGCATTTCAGTTCATAGCTTACTTCAAAGTTTGACCTGTATCAATCGATAGAGTCCAGGGAACTAATGATGCTTTTTGGGTGGCCCAAGTGGGTGCAATTCCAATGCCCTCTGGCGCGTTCTTTTGCTCAAAGTTTTTTTAAGCGGTTTAGTTGGGCATTACGCGAGTCATTCTACCTGGCTAGTAGTAGTTGGTTGTATCTTTATTTAAATCAAGTATTTTCTTTCATTTTTCAAAAATGGCATGCATTTCTTTAAAGCATTATTGCTCCTAGCTTTCTAGGTCTTCACCAAAACTTGGAATCAAAAGGATAGAAAAAAATTTAAATATTATTTCTCTGGTAA
>JBAMAX010003983.1:0-95175 GCA_037043745.1 Chymomyza amoena
TTCCAGATGGCCGGAAGACAAGAATATTTTAAAGAAGTGCGGAAAAGAACAGATAATGGCATAACAAGAGAGTGAGCACAATGCTTTAAAATGCAACTAGGAATGGCATCGGGGCCAGGGGAGAAGGATGATTTAACGGACAGTAGGGATTGCAACACGTCGGTTTCTAAGATCACTGGAGAAGGAATAAGATTAGAGTGAGGAAGGTTATAGGGATAGTTAGGGTCAGTGTTATTAGGGTTGACAGAATAGGTTGTTTGAAAAAAATTGGCAAATAAGTCGGCGATTTCAGAATTTTTAGAAGAGCTTACATTTTTTAAATATAGCGATGCAGGAAATAAGGAAGATTTACGTTTTGAATTAACAAAAGAAAAGAATTTTTTGGGATCACTACAGAAGTTGAGCCGACAACGGGAAAGATAATTATTATAGCAAACTCTATTAAGAAGAATGAACTTGCTGCGAATTATAGAAAATTTATAAAAGTCAAAAGGAGATCCTGATATCTTAAATTTTTTGTAAGAGGAAGACTTACGATTTTTTAAAGAGGACAGAGTAGTAGTAAACCAAGGTGGCTTTAAAGAAGGAGTCACGACAGAATGAGGAACAAAGAGATCAAAAGCAGCGTATAAAACCCGATAGAAGTTGGTAATGGAAAGTTCAAAGTTGTCAGTAGACAACAAAGGCAACCAGTTAATTTCGGACAAAAATTTATTAAGACCGGCAAAATTACACTTACGAAAACAGCGATACCGAGAAGCATGAGCATGAGGCTGATTTCGGTAGAGATTATTAAATTTTAAGACGATTTGTAAGGTCGGATGGTACGGGTCCTCGGGTAAGGAGAGCGGACTTACTCTAGAAATTTCAAGGTCAGAATTATCATTGACAAAAACGAGGTCAAGCATTCTATTTGAGCAATTACGTATATAATTTATTTGGTTCAGAGAAATGTCAATCAGTCCTGTAACAAACTCATGATATCCAGAAGGAAGAAGAAAACTAGAATTGGCTGAACTGAGCCAAGACAATGTAGGCAGATTAAAGTCGCCTAATACAACAAGTTGGTCCCGAATTCCAACATAATCGGCCACCTTACGAATGGCAGCGAGATGATTCTGATATACACTCAGGTCGGAGCTGGGAGGTATATAGGAACAAGTAAAATAGATAAAGGAATTATTAAAAAACACTTTTACCGCAATGAACTCAATACCAATAGGAAAATTTAGAGATAGTAAATGAGATTCTAAGGCGGCTTTAACAGCAATAAGAACACCACCACCACGACCGGGAGACCGGTCAAGCCTGTAGGTTACATAGGAGTTAACAAAAATCTCAGAATCATATACAGATGCATTTAGCCAGGTTTCAGAGAAAGCAATAACATCAGAATCAAAATCTGCGCTATTAGGGAAAAGTCTACTAAGCTTAGAGAGGAGACCACGCACATTCTGATATTGAATCGTGAGTATAGTATTTAGTTTTTTGAAACTATGTTAGCTACAGGTATAGAGGACGCTATATTAGATGCTAAAGGCTTTTTAGGTTGTTTAATAAATTCATGCACTATAGTATGAGTAGGCCAGAATGAAGGATTTAGTATAGTAGAGAAGAGAGAATCAGGGACACTCATCTTAAACGAGGAGATATCGCGCTTATACTTAAAATTGAACTTAAGTACTTCAATTTCGTTTGGAGATATTTTTAGTTTCTCACAAACGAATTGATGAACGCAACTTTCGGATGCCGAAGGCATAAGCCTGGAGACAAAGATGGACTTCTTAGGTGCCACTCCAACCAATGAATCCGGATGGTCCGCTGTTGAGGGGGCGGCGGGTATGGGGACACCACTCAGAACGGTGACAGACGACGGAGCATCAGTCACCATGATAGAGGCGCAATCCGTAGTGGCTGGCTTAGCAGAAACAGTTAGGGCTGCAGAACCTACAGTCAAACTGGTGCCAGTGGCTACAACAATAGCATTGGCATTACCCGAGTCACCAGCAGCGGCTGAAGGGACTGGGATTGGAGTTGTAAAAGAGATAAGTTGCGTCGGATGGGGAGTTGTAGGCGAGTCAAGCCCTATTGGGTTAGAATTAATCAAATTTTGTTCTATTATTGGTATGTTTGCCTTTTTGCGCTTAGGAGAAACTCTCATAAGCTGCAAATTGCCAAACATGCTTGAAAGTGCAGAAAACTTATCTTGAAGAGAACGGAAATCCTTATAAAGGTCGTCAAATCCGAGTTTGGTTTGGCGCATGAAGGCTTTCATCTCTACTTCAGCAGAACGACAAGTTGTGTAGGTCCAGTTTAGGCCTTTACCCTCTCGAATGTTGTCGATGACACTAGTTGTAAGGTATTGATTTGTGCCTTCAATATGTCTATCTGTCTAACTGTCCCTCTGTCCCCACAGATTACCATATTGCTCTATCAGGTGTATATTTCAATAAATTTTTCATTAAAGTTAGCAAGAATACACTGTGGGAAAATGGTAAACTCTGGTAAATTGGAAATCATATAATTATTGCTATTATTATTAAAGCGGTGACTGCACTGTACTTCCTATGAAATGCCATAAATTTCTGGGAAACCTCTGTTTCTCAAATCTAGCCAGTCTTGCAAATCCACCCATAGGGAATGCAATAAAATAGAAAGAGATTCAGGTAATACACCTAAACTTCCTAACTTCAGCGCTCTTGCATTCAAAACTCTACCATTTGACGGACGAAAGTCTTGCTAGCTCCAAATGTTATCAAAGGCTTAGTTAGGTGTTTATTCAGGGTGGAGCATTACTAAAGTGTTAAAATTATGATCTGTTAAATGTCTAAATATGCACATCAAGCTCCAACTAGATGGATACCATCAATTGTAAAGGTATTGGAATGAGCACTAGCTCAGCATTGAGATGGAGCAAGAGGGTGAAATTGTGTAGAGTTCGGTTGAGGGGTTTTTGCTGGCTAAAGTTCCATTCATTAAAGTCTCAGCGTTGTTGTCATTTGGCATAGTTGTTATCGTTGTTGCCGTTTTTGTTTTTGTTGCCAGCCTGCCAAGCTCTTCCGCTGTGTATTTAAAATGTCATTTTGTTGTCAACCTCAGACTTCTTGTCTTATGTCAAATTATAATTATGGCGCATGCTACTAACGACATTAACAGCTCCGGCGTTGGCGGTGGCAATGACGATGATGGTGGCGATGGCAATGGCGATGGCAATGGCGTTGGTGATGTCAAGGTGAAGAGCGGAGGTAATGGCGATGGCGCTTGGTCTAACCAACACGCCAGTTTCAGGACCGACCCACGAGAACTGACGACTCAGAACTCATACTCATATACAAGCTAGCATTAAATTGCCTATGTACTCACACACACACACAGCCATACACCCACACTGGCATGCATAAGTTAAGAGGACTTTACGCTCAGAAACCCCAAACCGAAGCCCTTTTCAGTGCGAGAATGTGTTGGTGTTCATTATCAACAGCATCGAAAGTTAAAACGCCGACAACGAAACATTTTCTATTACGCTCTCATACAAAAATTGTAACGTTAAACGTTTGAAAAACTTTGTTTTAAAATCACTTAGTGTCTGCACACACATACGCACGTATATATGTATATATAGGTTTATATGGTATAGGAATCGGTATAGGAACCACACGCATACGCTTGCATTTGCCCTTTAGAAAGGGTGCTAAAGCAACTGAAGGGCTCATTGTCGTAGCCCTTGTTAAGCTATACTCTTTAAAAGCGCATATTAACGATTGCGATTCTTAAATCTTATTCGGAATCTGCCTTTCTGTTAATTTGGATTTATTTTTCAATCTTTCACAATGGCTTCTTCTTTAATAGTACTCGTACTTGATCGAGTGTACGAGAATAACTATAAGGATAAACTGCAGATAGGATTCTATGTAGAGTTTTAGAAAGTGTATCGAAAATTTGGTTTGCAAGGATTATTATTATCTGGTAGCTGTTGTTGTTGTGTCGTCGTCGACTTTTGCAAAGTGGTGATAATTTCAGCTTTGTTGTGAAAATGACAACATTTTAACCCAACAGCCAAGATTTACCTCCAAGAACTACAAGGAAAACAACAACAAGTTATTTGTTGGGCCGGGGAAAGAATGCAAAAGATGGGGTTTGCAGTGGACGCGACTTCCACCCAGAGCGACTTGTGTCGACTTTTAATGGTTTTTATCTTATTAGCAGGAAAGTTCTTTGTCGCCACCACACTGACATTTTCTATAGCTAGCTGTGTGTATATGGGTGTATGTGCCACGCCCTCTTGGCCGCTTTGCAAAATGGCTACAGATTTATTTGCAATTTTTGCTCATTTGGCTGCTCCCGTCATTACACCCAAGATGCAGGGGGGATTCGGCCCCGTCAACGTCCACCACCGGTGCCCCTCCCCCACCATTGAGCCACAGCCAACTTGAACGCGGGCCAAGCGCTATGGCCTTGTCTTAGCCACTTTGTGCGTTGTAGTCATCCTTGTCGTCGTCGCCTGCTCCACGTTAGTTTTTTGCTGCCGTTTGGCACAGCCCCCTGGACCCAACATAGGAAACCTCCTCCACCGCCTCTGCTCACCCTCTCTCAGGCTCATCATCGCTCTCTCACTCTCCTTCTCTCTGCGAGTGCTTTGTTTTGCTGCTTTGGCTTTGAATTGTTGTTGTTGTTGGTGCTGCTGTTGAGGGCGCATAATTAAAAAAGTTTCATTTCATTTTGTTGGTTTTCTTGGTTCGTTTCGCCTGTTTATGTTCATTTGTTTTCTTTCTTGTGTAGGTCTTTGTGCGTGGAGAGAGCTTCCACAGAGGCAACAGACGCCGCAGTCGGCGTCGGCGTCGCAGTTGCCATTTACATTTGGGCGTCATATTGTTGCTTGCTGTTTGTATTTGCTGTTTGTTGTAGCTGTTGTTGCTTTTGTCTTAATGATTACCGCCTTCTTGCGTTTTTGCATGCTTCGTTTAATTTAATATTAATTTAAGAAGTTTCTTTTTTGTTGAACATTTCAATGTAGTGGGGATGTAGAGTAAATTTGGAGGTGTGCGGAGCGTGATGAATGATGTATAGGGCGAGAACTTTACACATTCAGACTAACAAAATCCTCTTGATGATTGCATATGATCTTATATTTAACTTATTTTTGATACCCCTCAGTTTGACTCAGGCCAATGAAATTATTAAATTAAATTATTATTATGAATTTTCAGTACCAGTTATTAATCTACGCATTTATTTGGCACTGAATTTAGCACCTGCATGTCCTAGGCGTTCAGGCCTGATGCTTGCCTTTAACAATTGAAAAGTCCTGCCTTAAATCATTGATGCATTTTTTTTAAGTTCAATATGAACTCAGTTCCCATTTATTTTTAAAAGTCACGTCTGAAATCACAAGTTAGTAATTAAAACAGTGAGTCCAATATTCTTCATATACATATTTTTAACAAAATAGTATTATTAATTTCATTTAATATTATGAATTAAAGTTGCCTGGGTGCAGAGTTCATCGTGTTTTTATGTTTCTTACAAGCTTGAAAACATTTTTTCATAGTTCACTTTTTAAATTAACCGAATCTTGGGCAGTTATCTTAAGGTCATTATTGATGTTACATTTGAATTTACTTTCTACAGAAAAAATACTACGTAAAAACCAATACTAATGTAAAGTCAAAAAAAAAAAACAGCGTACGTAAAATCGGGCGCGGACGACTTTGGGATACCCTGCACCACTAGCTTGCAATAAAATCCGGTTCCTTCATAAAAAACCAAAATCAGAAGAATTTTTAAGCAAATATTTGCTTTTTGACCGATCGTTCCTATGGAACTTATGTGTATGATATAGTCAACCGATTTCGATCAAATTTGACGCAGTGCTTTCATAACTAAAAAAAGATCTGAATGCCGAATTTAGTTCAAATATCTTTACAAGCAGATGAAACACAACGAATTTTGTATAAAAAACGTTTTTTTTTGACCGATTGATCCTATAGGAGCTATATGATATAGTCAACCAATTTTAATCAAATTTAGTACAGTGCTTAAGAACTATAAAACTATTACAATTACCAAATCTGGTTACGATATCTTGACGAACAAACGAATTATTCATCTAAAACTTTTTTTTTGTCGAGGTTGTCTCAAACACCCATATCAAAAAAATAAAATCAACTTGTCTCCTATGAAATAAGGTGGGATCTAATGTGAAAGTTTGGTTACTCTAGCTTTTACCATCTCTGAGATCTAGGCGTTCAAACGGACATACGTACAGACGGACGGACGGGCGGACAGACGGACATGGGTATATCGACTTCTCTATTTACCCAGATCATATTTCAGGTAACTTTGAGGTATCTTCGACGTCTCCTTCTATATGTTACATACATTTTCGGCTTGCACCAACTTAATATACCCTTTGTAACATACGGTACAGGGTATTAAAATTGCATTGACTTTTCTTATTTCTCTTTGCTTATTCTTTTCTTGCTTGCAGGCCAAAAGAAAGTAGAGTTCGCTTACTTTTCATGCCTGAATTCAGGGCTGAATACCCGAACTGCAGGATATGTATATACAATGTGCATACTTACAAATGTTTTAATTTTCATATTATTTCGTCAAACTTTCTATTGATACTTTGGGGATTGTAGGCATTGTTTGGGATGGTAAGAAAATTGGAGTTTTGTTTTAAATAAGGATGTTTTAGATTGCATAAGTTGGATTACTAAAAGCATCCCTCATAGGGAAAGATTAAACAATCATAAACTGACAATTTCATAAAAATAAGAGTTGGTTAGGAAAAACAAGCCAAAAAATGGATAGCGAAGATCGATCAATAAAGATGTACAACCAAGTGAGGGAACTTTAATTGCCATAATAGTAAGCTCATTGTTGGAGTTCTTTGCAATATGGCAAATTAAATATAATTCAATAATTCCGATACTCTCTTTTACCATGAAAACTCACTTTCAATTAACCTACTAGACAAGAGGAAGATATTAGACGTCTGAAATTCTGATTTCATATTCTGGAACCTTTAGATCGATTTTTGTAATGCTAACTATTGTATTATCAAATAGTATTATTTTACATTGATTGAATTCACTGCAGCACAATAAGTCGTGCCATTGTGGTTATATCTATAGGATTTGATGACTGCTATCTGATAGATTCCAAATAACCACAAATCGAGAAAAGATATTATTCTATCTACCTCTAGTTTAATATTCAATTTAAATAAAGCTCCACACACCGAACTATGCACTAGATGCTAGCCATACCTTTAGTTTTACGTCTGAGAATGGAAAGATCATGATTATGATCAAGTAAAGAGTCTCAAGAAAAACTCCGTTATTCCCGACAGAACGGACTATTGCACTCCGCACGAGCACTTCATAACCTAATTCAAAACTCATAATCCAGCAAAGGAGGAGTGGAGTATAGGGGTACCAGCCCCAGTTGGCTCGATAAAGATTTTCACGGATGGCTCCAAGCTGGACGACTGTCTACGTTGAGGAACTCAACGTCAGAACCGCTTTCCGACTTGCGGATCACTGGAGTGTCTTTCATGCAGAATTGATTGCAATGCAGGAGGCTCTGACAACAATAAAAAATATTCGAGTACGAAATGAGAACATCTGTATTTATCTCGATATACTCGGACGGCCAGGCGGCTATTAAGTCCCGCGCTTCGTTGACATCGTGCATGAAGTCAGTGAACAACTGGCACTTGTCTCTGGAGGAGATGGTTGAGCAGTTTTTAATCCACCTCATATGGGTTCCAGTACATAGGAATATTGAGGGTACCTCAAAAAAAAAAAAGTATCTCGAATTTTGATTTTTCCCGGGTTACGTGTATTCGAATTTCGATTTTTTGTGGCGTTATGTCGGTACTCTTATCTCTAACTTATGCCGACAAGCTCGGCCATTTTGAATGTTCACTTAACGCACGAGCCAAGACCGAAAAAAGCACGCCAAGTTCAGTCGAATGTGAAAGTTTTGCTTACAGTTTTCTTCGATTGCAGGGGCGATGTACATTATGAGTTCTTGCCACTAGGTAGAATGGCCAATAAGAAATATTACCTGCAAGTTATGCGCAATTTGCGCGAAGCAATCCGCCAGAAACGCCCGGATTTATGGAAGAACAAAAATTTTCTTTTGCACCACGATAATGCCCCTGCTCACACATCGTTCCTTGTGCGCGACTTTTTGGCCAAAAACAACACACTAATGATGCCGCAGCCACCGTATTCTCCAGGTCTGGCCCCCTGTGACTTTTTGTTGTTCCCTAAACTGAAGAGGTCCATGAAAGGACGACGCTACGCTATGATTGGGGATAAAGACGGCATCGAAGGAGGAACTGAACAAAATAAAAAAAAGGATTTTTTGAAGTGCTTCGAAGATTGAAAAAACCGTTGACACAAGTGAATAATATCTCAAGGGGACAAAATAGATATTCATGAATAAATAAATAATTTTTGGAAAAGCACAAAATTCGTGATACTTTTTGAACACACCTCGTATAGCGAAAAAACCGGCTAGACAAGAAACTACCAGCAACCGCCTTTAAGACAAGGAGGGTTTGGTTATACCCATGGGCAGCTGCAAACTGAGAATTCGGAATTACTTCACTCTTTTTGCAAACTAAAGTTAGAATCAAGCATCGAATGGCCGAAATGCTGCAGGAAAGGGCTAAAGAGCTTTGCGGTCGTAACGGAGCTCAGTGCTCGACCGTCATCCATGTTATTAAAGCATACTGGGCGATGGGAACCCATGCATCCATGCTAAATGCTCCTTACTATGACTTCTGTAGAAGCTGCGGCGTTGAGGAAGAACTGGAGACAGTATTGCGCTTTTTCAGTCACTGCCCTGGACTGTGCAGGACAAGGCTCCGGTTTCCGAAGTCACACTTTCTTGGGAATTTATCTTAGCTCTGCGAACAGAGTCCAAAATGCCTCTTAAGGTTTATTCAGTCTGCCGGAAGGCTTACTCCTCTCATATAGGAGTGGAGAAGAGTGGTGAATGGTCCACCGTAGCCATATCACGACGGGCATATTCTTAGCCTAACTTAATAATAAAACAATAGCCGAAAAATCGAATGCTTGAAATCAGATGACTTTGTTGGCTGCTGCAAAATACAAAGGATGGACAGGAACATGTGTGCCAAGTTACTTAAGTCTTTTAAATTCTATTGTACTAATAGGCAAAATATCTATATTCTTAATTTTTGTTGATACATTTGCCAGTGTCTGCATATTAAGGTATGCATCCAACTAGGTGGGGAAATGTGGAAATTCATATGAAAAAGTCTTTCAATAATAGCAAAAACAATCCACTTGCTGCCTTAATAAATAACTTTGGATGTATATGAAATAATTTTTTTTAAAGCAAAGCTTTGTTCCTCTTAATAAAGTGCAGTCATGAGCATGTTTCATAATTCACTAACCAACAAAAGGGGATGCATTTTAGATTCCAAAGCCTTTGAGTATCCTTAATAGCATCATATACTCACACACATACACAAATGAGATGCATACTGCCTGGGTTCCGGTGCGTTTGGCATTTGGAATGTTACGAAATGAATTCCATCTTCGCGCGCCTCTATAATGAAGGATGAACCCAGCGACGCTTATGAATATTCGAAATATGTTTGCCTGGCAGTCAGTCAACAGATTGGAACAAGCAGAGCATACTGGGACTAAGGTAACCGAACCAAAGTAAATCGAAAGAAAGATAAGGATGTCTGCTGACAGAATTGACGTGGCCACGGGAATTCCAACAGTTCCAATCCAGCTGCCATAGCAATAAGCATATACTAAAATAGATAAAGTTGGTTGACTGCATTTTGGGTTTGCTATATCATCAAAGATTCGATTGGCAGTGGCTCATAACAAAGTTGAATGTGCACAACGGTTGCACAGCCTGATATCGAGTACATATTCATCCACTAACTGACTCATCCACTCACTCACTCACTCACTGATTCGTTCATTCGTTTATTCATTCATTCATTGTGCAGGTTTTTGCATTTTATATTATTCAAACTCGGTTGGGGGTTAATTTCGTTTATAACGCCAATTTGGCACATGGCAACGCCAACGGCTGCATGGAAAATCTATAAATTCAGAGCATAATTGCGAGACGTTTGGTTTGGGTGGGGATGGTGCCCTCCAGTATGGGTTCCCGGCTGATTTTGGCGATTTGAATGTTGGCCAGGTAGAACTAAATGAACTGCTTGGGCTGTTATTTATTTATTTTTTTGCTTATTAAACTTACGTCTTTCTATTGCAGGTAAAAGTTTTACGCTGACCATTGTTATATCGACGAATCCCATACAAGTTGCCACCTATACCAAGGCCATTAAGGTAACTGTAGATGGGCCACGTGAGCCACGCTCAAAAGTGCGTCATCAGGGTTTTCATCCGTTTGCCTTTGGGCCTCAACGTTTTGGACCGGATCCACTTATGGCTGGTTTGCCCTTTAAGTTGCCAGGTAAGTGGGAACCAAATCTCATACGATACACACTTTGGGTTAAGCCGCTAGTCCCATAAATTGCCTCAAGTGATGTACCTTTTATTTGTTTTTCTGTCTTTTGGTAAATTTTTTAAAATGCTACAGGCATCCCAATCAATATCAATAACAAATTTGACATCATCCAGTGATTTGCGTATAGTACATTTATTATATGTATATCGTTTCCTCGGTTACATTGGAGACCCCGAGGCTGTAAATAAATACGCGCAAGTAATTTGCCTAGCCAAGGGGTTAACGGCTATGAAGCAGATATAGTACTTGTATATATTCCATTCTATTAAGTTTCACCAAAGCCTAGAAAAGGATTTCGTTAAATGCTGCAAAAGTTAATCAGGGATTTTACTTAAATATGATGTTTCTAAAATGGTGACTAATAAGTGGCACACATTCTAAGCTTTGAAAACGATTTTTAGTATGTCGAATTGGATCGACGCTTACTTTAAGTTGGCACTCTTAAGCATCATTTCTTTAGTTATTGTCTAAGTATAGTTTGAAAAAAAATGTAATTCGCATTAAAGTTTTCCAAATTTGCCAAAACAACGATCCTTTAGGAAACATCCTACAGTTAAAAGCCAAAAAAATAATTACACCAAATAGACCTTCGTAGAAATAGAATGCAATAGATTTTTATTATTTCCCATAACAATTTTATGCGAGGAAAATAGTACGAATAGTTTAAAAATACCACTTTACGATTATATAGAATGCACAAACTCGTAATTACGGCAGTACGGTATGGTTGCGAATTTTGGAACTGCATAAAAAAAAAGATTGTGCGTATCTACAGGTAAAGTTTTGTGCCTTTAACTTATGTATATGGGACGTCAACCTCAATCATTACCCGAGTTTATGACAAAAAAAAAGTTCGTTAAAAGGACTTGCGCTCCGATTCTATAGGTAAAGGGTAAAAATACGATACACCCGCACTTCCCTCAGTATATTTAAGCCAGCAATTCTCCTTTTTAGAACATAAAAGCCACTGTTGCATGAAATCAGTAGAAACAACTTAATTATGGGTTTAAATAATTTGGCTCAAATAATTTGGCTCAAATAATATTTAAAAAAAAGTTGCCATATGGAAACTGCTCGAAGGACCAATCCAGAGATAAAGCATCAGGTCATTCACTTTGCTTCCTAATATTTAATAACATTTTGCTTGAGTTTGAATTCAGCTAAATAAGGACTATTGCAGTCCCGACTTCCCGGTTGTACTTCTATACCAGTACTTTCACTAATGAGTATAAGCTTTCAAGTACATGCTATGATTTCCTCCTAAACGAGGTGTGTTCAAAAAGTAATCATAATAATATAATAACCATAATAAGTATCATAACTATATACCCATGATTCGTCACCAGTTATGACCCTTTTGAGTAAATCTGGGTCGACGTTGACGTCATTCAACAGCTCTGAGCGATGCTCATGCGACGGTTCTTTTGGTCAAAATTTAGCAATTTCGGAACAAACTTCGCTGACACACGTCTCATGCCCAAAACGTTAGAAAAATTTCATGGCACGAGCCAAGCGATATACCGACATCCTCAGCAACTTTTCTGATAGTGATTCGACGAATTTCGAAAACAATTTTCTTTACTGCTTGAACATTTTCATCAGTTGTTGACGTGCTTGGGCGTCCAGAGCGAGGCTCGTCATTGGCATCTTCCCGGCCATCTTGGAGGAGTTTGTACCACTTGTAAACATTTTTTTTACTCAGAACAGTTTCACCGTATGCTACTGTCAACATTTCAAGTGTTACGGAGCACTTAATTTTATTTTTTACACAAATTTTATGCAAATCAGTTGATCCATATTTTTCGATAGCACAAAATCGCCGAGCACGCAAAACACTTACAACCTTTACGCTACTCACAACCCAACAAAAAAGCCATTCACTTGAAATTTGGTACAGATGTTCGGGAAGAGTGTACCAACACAACAAAACAAAAAAATCGATAATCGAAAATACGTTGCCCTCGAAATTTGAAAAGTCGCCTTACTTTTTGAACACACCTCGTATATACATAGTTTTCAATTCTTGGAAAAAGGTCTTTTGATATGACAGTTTTTTTAAATCAAGTAATACATAAATCGTTGGATGGGTTACGTAAAATAGAAGGTCTGTGTCAAGTTTTAATTTTTTATAGAAAGTGCATTGAGGATAAATATCGAAAAACAGATGTGGGCAAAATAGAGGTGCCATTTCCAAAACGTAAATAGATGTTTCACATTTCACAGCGAAGGTATGTTATTTTGAATGCAAGCAAAACAGCAGTAGACGAGACGCATTTTGTGACATGCTCCCAGCTCTTTGGTCTTCGGGAAGCAGTAGGAATAGACAGACAGTTTGGGAGAGCTTAATGGCCACAAGGCCGGTTTGATAATAGTAAATACTTCCTTCAATACTTCCTTCAATGTCAAACAGTCACTTATCAGAGTTTCGATTAAAGGACTATTGACCAAAATCAAAAGCCTTTTCCCAGCCAGATGCATCCAATCTATGGGAACGTTCTGCCTCTACCACTTGTATACTGCATCCTACACGTTGTAGGAAACGGCAAAATGTTAATAGCTACAAAAGCTAATAGCTGATATTACTGTACTCTACAAAGTGTGAAATGGATTAAATCCAGGAGCACGTCCATCTGCTGAAGAGCTGTGTGGAACTCTTGATAAAGCTACTCTACTCTTGTCAGGTTAATAAACGTAGCCACCTTCTACAACGCTATAAAACAGGTCTGCATAACTCAATAGTGGCACCTCTGAAACCTCTGAAATCTAAAACAAAATCGTTAAACCTACTTCATAAATTAATTCTCGCAGATGACATCTCTGCAAAAGGTCAAAAGATAACCAAGATCCCGAATTTTTGAAAGACGTCAATAATCTCATATAAGATAATTCCATTATCCTTCCCGTATGGCATAGCTTCGACCGGTCGACTTGTTAGAGTTTTCACCAGAGATCGCAAAGAAGTATGTTAAACGCTAGTAAAAGGCGCAACAAATGCACATATATCATATTTTTGTAACGTCAGATTTACAAACTTCGTAGCCCAGGAACGAGTTCTATCAAAGGTTTCATTAGCACCTTTAGCCATTAGCATACACATTTTGACAAATGATACACTAGACTCAGTCAGACGACACTCGCGCCCAACTTTGATGCAATAATGAAAAGTGTGCCCTATTTATGCGTCAATTGACACACAGATACACATACGCGCTTGCATACATAGTCATTCATATATAGGGTGTCTCACAGGCGGCACACAATAGAGACGACAATTATACAACAAAACAACAGCTTGAAAAATCCATTAAAATGATTTTAATCCTTTAACGAGTCACAAAACGGCAGCGGCAGCTGTATGCACATCGATATGATGATGCGAATGGGTTTTTTTTTTGTTTTTTGCTGGGTAGTTCTGTAGCAAGAGGAGGACGGTTAGCGGGGAAGAGGGTTGACAACCCTCCTTTAGCTGAGCTGCCAGCAGGCGTAGCGTTAAATTATTTTAAAGAGGCAACAACAAGAAAATCAACTGCGACTGTTGCAACAATAAACACGCGCTATTACCAGACTGCGAACAAGGATAAAAGCGCTCCGGGGGTAAGAAGGTTGACAAAATGTGGCAATGAGCAACAGCAGTAACAACCAAGGACTAAGGATGGCTTACTTTTGGCCTATTCAGAAGGCGTTCCGTTGGTTTGTTGCCTGGCAAACAAATCGCGTTTGATACGCTTTGATTTTATTAAATTTTAACAATTTTATTGTACTATAAAATTTATGAGCCGCTCGCTGCTTCTTTGTATCTCTATCTGTGTGTGCCTCAGTGTCTGTGCGTGTGTGTGTGGGTGTATCAGTGTGGGTTGAGCGAACACTTGTATTGGTTAAAGCATGCTTAAGCTGGCTCGGGAGTGACTAGGCACGAGATACTCAATGCCAGACAACCGCTTCAATAAGAAACTACACAGGTAGAAAATACGCCCAAAAAGCCACATGCATATGATATTTACCACTGTGGAAAACCTTAAATAAGATGATTCAAAATCAATAGAAACTGATATAATCGAACGTTTACAGAGGGACTTACCTTTCTACACTGATAAAATAAAATCTTATGTTTTTTTATGTAACAGAATGTATATGTTATTTTTAGTATTTGGAAGCTTTTGTTTTTGTCTTCTTCTTTTGTTATTTATCACAAACCGGTTCTTATTTTAAGTTCAGCTCACATAATTTGATTGCTCAGATCCTGCCATGTCAGGGATAAAAAAACCTTAAAACCACGTTATTCGGTATGGCGCGATTTGCACCACAGATGGTGCGTTTCACCCTAGGGTGGGGCAAAATGCGTTAAAATTGTTAATTTTATAAAAAAAAATTATTTTTAAAATATCAAGAAAATTAAAAATTTCTTCAATTTGTGACTTAACGCGGGGTCGGTAAAAAAGGTAGAAAACGTGATGTTTTCGACTCTGGCGAAAAGTTTGTGTGGGCCAAAACAAGAAAATTTTGCTCCATGGGTACATTTTCAATTCGGTAACGCGTGGATGGTAAGTGACCAAATACTTCGCCAAGCCGATTTCATTTTCGGGTTTATCAACCACAAATTGTAGTGATTATATGAACTAACTTTCAATTAAGTCCGATAAGAATATTTGACCAGCATGTGATATTTCCTTTCACCGAAGCACCAAAGCTATGAATGGAAACAATTTGTAGCCTCCAGCGATTACCGTCGGGACGGTAATCCATGTTGAATAATTCCCAAGTGGCGCGTTTTGCCCCACCGTACCCTACCATAGGATTAAAATTCATGAATGAAAAAGAAATGGATATTAGTGATCTTCTCAGAACTATGGGATACTATGAAATTTTATAGTTTCAATTTTAAACATTTTTCGTTATAGGTATGCATTGACATTCGACTTTTCAGCAATTTTAAGCTTTTCTTAAACTAAGTAAAATATAATTTATAAGATTACAGATCACTAGAACAAAATAATCTTCAAAAATTTCTCATATTCTATCGTTTCTTGTTTAGAATTAGCATCATTAGTGGGCGATAAAGGGTCCAGTTCTAAAAAGGGGAAAAACCTTAAAAGTGCTCAAGTTGGGCTCATGTCAGGATGTCAGAATCTTGGGGCATCACAGAAATGCATGCCTGGAATTCGCCGAGAAACGAGTTGTAACTAATTTTTAATTATCATTGCATTAAATAATTTTGTTCCTGAATTATTTTATTCAAAGTTTCCCCTGTAAGGTTGCTCTTTTTTAAGTTTTATAATGAGAAACACACTTACTATTGCAGTGATTTCGGAACAGGCTGGTTTTTGTATGGGGCGAATATAAATACAAAAACTCGGGCATAAAGGCTAAAATACCCCAATAACGACAAGGCATAATGTTCAAAATACCAGACTACAATGTGAGCAACAATAATCACTGTTTTATTATTATAATACAAGTTTTTAAAAGCAAAAAGCCAAAAAGAAACTTTCAGAGATTTGTCAGTACAATAAATATTTTATAAGCATTAGCTGTAAAGAAATTACAACTTTTATTATGAATTTAAAATATAAACTTTTGCCGTTTATTTTTCTAATAATACAAAATACCAAAAAAATCTCCTTCGGAGATATTGGCTCTTTTCAATACACTCTCTTGGATATGAACACTCTAATTGCATTGCCAAGGCTCTTGATGGGGCTTAAATGATCATTTATTTTGTGCAAGTGGTGTCAAAATATTTTTCCCTTTGACTATATGCATTTATACCTGACGATGTTAGGAAAGTTTTAATGAAATTGAATAATATAGATATTATACCTATATAATAAAGTGTATCGATTCATAACTATAAACTTGTTAAGAGAATTTACGTTCGATTTTAAAAATTGCCATGCAGAATCAGTGAAAGTTGTAGTTGGAGAATTCTAATTGCTGCACCCGATTATCACTTAACCAAGAAATAAAAATTCCGGATCGCATTTGAATGCTTAGGTTTACAATCTATTACATGGATGTCTTCAAAAACTTTTAGCTGCTCCACCTACTTCGATGTAAACTATACAATTAAGTAATATAAATAGATTTTTTTGAGAAACCAACATATCTCGAAATATGTTGCCTTGAAAGTTAAATTATTAAAAACCGCCTAATATAGCTAACGAAAAGTATTCTAATTGAATTTTATAGATTCTTTTGAACTTTGCTTAAAGGGTCTAGGTCTAGCTTAATCCAGTATCTTCTAAACTGCTCCCAGCGATTTTCGAAAACTAATGATACAGTTCGATGTATAATGCAAAAAAAAAAATTGTTTTTCCCAAATTTCAGTTATTAAACATAAGGCGTTACGTACGCAATTTTTTAAATCTAACATTTTCTTAAAAAAAAAAAATAGAAAGTTTTCTTATTTTTTTGTAAATATGTTTCTCAAATATATCAATCACCATTTTTTCTCTTAATACGTGTTTTTCTGCGTTCTTCATATGGTGTGTTAAATGTTAAAAAAATAAAACGAACATTTTTTAATGTTTTTCTTTTTTGATATTGCTCAACAATCGATTGTTGACTTTCAATAAAAAATATGGTACAGTCGAGGCGGTGCCCAACAGTGAAATACCCTGTAACTTTTCACGCGAACAAATTTAGTCTGCATATTTCCACTAAGAACTTTCCAATTGGAATTAATTTTTATTTCGTGAAATTCAATATTTATACCTATTAGTTCCGTAAATTTTTACTGATTGTGATGAGACTCAAAAGTTACGTCAAAAAACTAATTTAAAGTATATGGGGTAAGTTTCAGTTGATACATTGAGTGGTGTGGGGAAAACACGGTAAATCGATTGCGAGGGGTGGGGGGTCCACCCGATCAAATTGGATGTGGATTTGTTCAATAGAGCCACATGAATCAGCTTACCATAAATTCTGATTCGATTTCATTTGTAACCATAATTAGGTAGAGTCAATTATAGTCCAGCCAACAAACTTCATCTTCTGAGGTAAAGTTCTTCTTGTAAAGTTTGGTGCCTCTAGCTCTTCAAGTCTCCGAGATCTAGGCGTTCATACAGACGGACGGACGGACAGACGGACATGGCTCAATCGCTACGCGTCGGTATGATAAGCATTTTGGTACAAAAGACTCTGCCACGCCTCCTTGTGACCGTTACATATATTGTACAAATCTAGTATACTCTTTGTACCTACAGGGTAAAAAAGTTCAACATTTTTTCATCATATATAAGTTCTATTCATGTTTTTTCATGCATTCACAATGCCTTGTACGTAGACTGATCCATATATTTCGAGGATATATAAAAAAAAAAGCACAACTATTTATCACAAAAAAAATATTTGAGACCCATAAGCTTGTCGTCGTTTCTCTTAATGACTATGGAAAGATTGATAGGGTTATACCAAAAATGTGAATTGACTTAAAACAATTATCTGAATCGCAGCACGCATATTGTAGATCGTCAGAAACCGCACTTCACTCTGTCATATTAACCATGGGAAATTCCTTACAGAACAAGGAATACACTATCGCTGTCTTCTTAGATAAAGAAGGCGCTTTTAATTACATCGATCCCAAGGCAATAACCATTGCACTCACGTGTCTGGGGGTAGATGACTGTTTAGTGAAATTAATCCGCCAGCTCCTACTGAGCAGAACGGTGATATCTTCACTTGGCATGTCTTCTATCTGTAGGCACGTGAGCAGAGGCACTCCTCGGTTAGGGGTGCTTTCTCCTTTTCTGTGGAATGCGGATTTATCGTACAGGGAACATAGGCTGAAACCTAGAATTAAGGGGCGTCAAAATTTGAGCCACCTGAATTAAAATAAAAAACAATTTTAGTGAAGAATTCGCTTTGGTACAATGCTTGGGTACTCTAAAAAACTTCTGAATGCCAAATCTGGTTCCGAAAACTTTATTAAAAAATTAAATATAGCGAATTTTGTATCGGTCCTATGGGAGCTATATTCAAACTTTAAAAAAATTTCGAATACCGAATTTGGTTACGAAAACTTTTTTTTTCGAGGTCATCTGAAAAACCCCTATGGGAACTATAAAATTTAACCCAGATATCAAAAACATAAAATAAACTTGTCTCCTATGGAATAATATGGGATCTAATGTGAAAGTCTGGTTACTCTAGCTCTTACCATCTCTGAGATCTAGGCGTTCAAACGGACAGACGAATTGACGGACGGATAGACGGACATGGGTATATTGACTTCTCTATTCACCCTGACCATATTTTATGTAACTTTGGGGTGTCTCTGACGTCTCCTTCTATATGTTACATACATTTTCGGCTTGCACAAACTTAATATACCCTTTGTACCATACGGTACAGGGTATAAAAATGTTAAATTGTTGCGGATTCGTAGTCAGCCGGAGACCTCATCACCACGTCTCCAGATTCACTTCTGTATGTGAACGGCTGGCTACAATCCGTGCCAAAACTAGATTTTTCATCCTCAGCCTAATTTTCTCGCACGCCCCGACGGAAGAAAAGGACGCGAGACTCAAGGACACATACCACCGCTGCTCAAACCACGACGTGAAGATCATCCTCGGGGACTTCAACGCAAAATTTGGACGTGACAGCTCTTTAACCCCACAGTCGGACAGTTCAGCCTCCACGAGACCACCACGAACAACGGTCTCAGGCTGATCGATTTAGCCGCGGCGCAAAACATGGTAGTCAGTAGCACCCGATTTAAGCACCTCGACATTCACAAGGCCACGTGGCTGTCCCCTGATCAAAAAACGCGTAACCAAATTGATCACGTTGTGCTCGACGGAAGTGTGCTGGACGTGCGTATGCTCCTCGGAGTTAATGCTGATTCTAACCATTATCTTGTTGTAGCATGCGCATGCGACTGTGCAATGCGAAAAACGTGCGCTCCAGTGCGCAACGAAAGTTGGATGTCGCTAAGCTGGAATCACAACGGACAGCCGAAGCCTACACCGCCCACCTCTCGGAATTACTCCACTAACACAACTCCTTTCCTAATGATGTTGGCGGACTTTGGGCGCACATATCCCACTCTATGCGTTCTGCCGCTAAAGACACCATTCGGTTCAAGCGTCCACCCCCACGGAACCAATGGCATGACGAGGAGTGTGTAAAAGAAGAATTACAGGGAGAAGAGGAAGGAAGAGAGACTCCTTTTCAGATGGAAGAAACGGAAGCAGGACAAGCTCGAGATCTCGAGATGTTACGGGGCAGAAATGACGCTCGAAAAGTCTACCAACAAGTCAACAATGCCGCCACAAATCCCGCCTTTGCAGAAAACAACTCTACACCACCGCTCAGTGTCCTTTGTTCTATACTTAAGAAGGGTGACCCGACAATATGCGCCAACTACCGGGAAATCAGTCTTATTGCCATCTCATACAAGATCCTGTCGAACGTATTATGTGAAATCCTGGAAAAGACCCACGAAAAATATATCGATACCCATCATCTCTTCATCGATTACAAAGCTGCATTCGAAAGCCCGGTAAGGGCGAAGCTGATTCGTCTTTGCAGAATGACTTTGAACGACACCATCAGCTCTGTCAAGGGAGAAACGGGCCTCTCCGAACCTTTCAATACCTTTCGATGTTTCAGACAAGGCGACCCTCCATCATACGACCTCTTTAATTTGGTGATGGAAGGGATACTGCGGAAGGACGATGTATATGGCACTATTTTATACAAGAGTGTCCAGCTTCTTGCATACGCTGATGAAATGGACATCATTGGGCATTGTAAGCGAGATGTTACTGCTGCATTTTCCGCAATCGATAAAGAATCAGCAAAAGTGGGTCAAGCCCTAAACAAAGGCAAGACGAAGTACATGCTGTCTACGAACAGGGACGCACGGCGCCTAGGCTCTTCGGTCTCGTTCGTTTTGAGGACGACTTTCGCATACGGATGAACCACGAACTCTACGATGACATAGATGTTGTCCAGCGCATCCCAATACAACGTTTGCGCTGGCTCGGGCATTTTGTACGCAAGGATAACGAAGCTCCTACGAAAGAAAGACGAAGGGAACGACTACGACTTGGATGGAAAGATCAAATGTTGGAGAACATATCCTCCCTTGGTATTTCTAACTGGAGAAGGCGCGCGCAAAGCAGAGGAGCCAGGCGAGAGCAGTTGAGTTCGGCCGTAACCCGAAATCGGGTTGTCACGGCCACACAATGAATGACAATGAATGAATCATGTGACTATAATGAACAAATCCAAATCGATGTTGACCCTCCATCCCCAGCAATCGATTTACCGTGATTTCTCCCACACCCCTCAACATATCAACTTGAAACTTACTCCATATACTTAAATTAGCTTCTTTGACGTAACTTTCGAGTTTCATCACAATCGATAAAAATGTACGGAGCTAATAAGTATAAATATAGAATTTCATCAAAAAAAATTAATTCCAATTGGAAAGTTCTTAGTAGGAATATGAAGAAAAAATTGTTTCGAGAGAAAAGGTACATGGTATTCCACTGTCGGGCACCGCCTCGACGGTACCACACACTGTTTTTGAGATGAGACCTATATTTTCTGGTAGGGCAATGTTTCAGCATTCAAAATACTTTTTTTTTTTTATCCCTCCATAGATCGTTTTTTTTATGGCTAACTAAACTGTACTATATGTAAATTTTGAATGATAGATCAACCAAATATTTGCAAGATGATTTTTTTTAAATTAAAAGAAACGACTTGATGATGATTTGTATTGTATTGTAGTATTACACGTAATGCTAATCTCCAAGCAAAAACTTCAGCAGACACTGCTAATAGATCACTCCAGCAATACATAAAAGTAAATGTATCGGCCGGGCTTTAGTAGTTTTCGCTTATATTCGTCGCGATCTCGGGCTTGTATTCTCCATCATCTCAATCCTAAGCCCTCTGCATATTGATCGACCCCATCCAACCATGTCAACTTGGGTCAACCTCAATTTCGGTTATCTGCAAACTGTCAAATGGTTTTACGTGTTGGAGGTTAGCTACCGTTTGCTCTAATTCGTAATCGGTTTGTTTTAACGGCTTGACAGCCATGTTTCGTTCACGTAGGTTATAGCTGGTTCAATTATAGTTATGTGTGGTACAGAAGGGTTATTCTCTCTCTCTGTCACTTGACAGTGTATGTCGTCCAAAATATCATTTATATGCAGACGAAATTCTTTATGGGGACACTCAAGTATTGAAAATGTTCAGCTACTTAAAAATTGTTGTCGTCGTATCAATGCCTTATTGTTTCTGATATTATTGATACTAGGATTTTAGTTCTTGTTCATTTCTTGCAAGACCCATTATTTTTGACTCTTTTTGAAGATTTATAAAGCTTTCTATTAAGGCTGGATCGGCTTAGCTATGATATCCGCATAAGCATACATTTCTACCGATTTAAAGAGAATCGTTCTCTTTATGATAACTTTTGATTTTCTTATGACAGCTTTTCTTATAATAGCTTTTCTCCTTGACGCAAGCCTTTGTCTGATATGAATTCGGTTAAAAAACTTATTTGGACTTTCGCAGTGTTTCTGAGGTTCACCATTGTGGATTTTACTAGGTGCATCAACTTTATTGGTATCCCGAAAAGAGATAGGACTTCGTATAAGTATATGTGGAGTATATTCCCTTATTATGCTGTCGTATGCTGCTTTAAAGTTTATTTATAATGTGGTTTTGTTCTGTTCCAGTGATTTGGAACGCAGCTTGGTAGCTACCAATAATTTCAGCGCATAGGGAGCTACGTTATCATAAATCAAACACGAGAATAATAATAGTATTTAATCGCATAATGGGTCTGGAGTGGCACTGTGCTGGCATAGCTTTGTTTGAACAAAATGCTGTTATTACACTATGGATCTGTCTTAGCCCCGTAACATCTAAGCTTTTAAAGATTTAGGCTGCTATGCCATCCATGCCTGCCGTTCCATAGATTTGTAGCCTTTGTGAATATGGATTTTTTCAGATTAAATGACATCGATTTATAAAGATGTATTAAATAAAATGCTATACTCGTACGAAATGTAAGAAATGTAAGAAATCAAATTGTCTTTTATGTAATATCCCATTGCCTAGAACAGCACGGATGCTTCCAACTAACATGCATTTTGCATGGGCTTCAAAATGTGTTCAAAAAATAGAGTGCAGAAATGTAAAAACTTTTTGCAAACTACTTTTAGCAAAGTAAAAAGTGACACAAAACACAAAAAGAGCGCAATGCAGCTGCAACAACGAAAAATGTAGAAATTACATTAAAATCTAAAAGGCACACATACGTACACATTTACACATACATTTCTTCACAGCCCTTCTTTGAGACCCTCCTCCCCCCACTCACTCCGCTTTGCTCTTGCCAACCAGCCAACTATCGTCCTTTTAGCTATATACAAAATGACTCTGCTACTGCGTGTCACAGAAAGTTTGTCGAATGATTAAAAGGCGCACTCTACTACATATATGTAGATGTATATACATGTATGTGCTAGTGTGTGCAAGTGTGAGTGTGTAAATAGTTAAGCTTTGCAAAAATGGCAAAAGATCCCTCGGCAGAAGACGCGGCAGAGGGTCCTAGCCAACGTCATGGCCACCATATCGCATGGCTTCAACTCAAATAAATATAAAATAGCGTCGTAAGCAGTCACATTAGTGCGTATAGTCTGTAAATACTGGAGTGGTGGGTAGTACGTTGGGGTTTGTAGAAATTTTGGGGCTTGCCAAATATTACTTGGGCGCATTTATTTACTCTCCAACTACGAAGTTGAAGAGTTTCCACTATGTAAGGTGCCATTCCATGTCATGAGTGTGGAAAATTTTTAGCTTCCGCTGCGGATATCCTGTTTCACACACACACACACACAGCCACACACACACGCACGCGTAAACGTGGCTGGGTGCTCCTTTGAAGTTGCCTTCATCAGCATCAGCATCAACGTCAACTACTTTCAACGAAAAATAATATTAAGTATAAGAAAATATAATAAAAAAAAGTTTCCTACATTTTTGGGAAAATTATATTACAATTTTGCGCTTGATGTAATTTATGTCATAAAAAAGGGACAGCCAAGACACATGTGTCTGCATAATTACACGCACGTGTGTATACTTTTTTAAGCGAGTGTGTGTGTGTGTGCGAGATAATGCTGTAAATGAATTTTGTGCACGAATTAACTTTACAGCAGGAAGCCTTTTAATGATGATTTATATTAAATATATATAACGGCGAAAATAATTGAAGCGAGCCACTTTTTTCCCGACCTGCACCGATTTTAATGATTTTGACGCAATTGGTAGAGCTATTAGCTAATAGTAACCACGTCAAATTTTATTGCAAAATACCGAGTATTTATCGAGCTAACGATAACAGAATATTGGGTTTTTTATTTTTAGACTATTTTTTTATAAACCATTTCTTCTAATTGCATAAAGATATTGACGTCATTGCGTCTAATATATTGAAAATTTTTATTTTCTCGATTTCTCTTATCGAAATCACGGGAACTGGATAAACAATTGATGGATATATTTTAAGAATTGTTGAATATAAAATTGAGAGCAAAAAATGACTCGTATGCTTACGATTAAAAACATTTTTAAAAAGGATATCTTCAATAGTAAGGCGTGGCAACTTCAAAACATGTTGTTCCATCTATGGACAAAAGTGCCGGGAGTATGCCTTTTTCCGACTCATGCAGTATAGTAATTCTAGTTTTTCCGCTTTTTAAAGACAGATTTTCTGAATTTTTGTGAATTATTATGCAACTAGCTAATAGCGCATTTACTGAGAATTAAAATAAATCGTCTTTAGCTGATCTATCGGATGCAAAGTTAAAAATAATGATGATGAAATCGACATTGGCCATGAAAAATTGTAAGCTATCGAAAAATTGTATCACACAAAAAAAGGCAATAATACTTTATAAGATTGTCTTACGCACATATTTGCCACTCCATTCTAAGATGCTATAAAAACCCAAGTTCACTAAAATTCACTTAAGCCGTACGCTTTGGACAACCCTTTTTTTCCAAAATATGAATCGAAATCGATTTTCTGTATAACGAAATCAATTACATATTGTCATTTGGAGTTTTACATATTACCTATAAAAAAAGTGTGCGAACTTATCTTCACCAGCTATCATTAGAATATATCCAGTGTGTTGATGAGCAAATTATTCGATTACGATGCTATACCAAAAGTTGCCCTATTGTATTGGAATTGGTCAAACTAATGCATTACCATGAAATTGGTCACATTCAAACTCACAAAAATATTGTTAGTTTTTTAAAATTGCTAATTTCAATCTGCTAATGCCATACCTAGAGTCACATTGTCTAACTTATTAAACAACACGTGGAGCCCAGGGGAGTCACCCCACCGTAAAAATGATTTCAAATTCGGCTTTTCTTTCGGCTGAATCGAGTCATTGAAAAGGTTAAATTTTTTTTGTAAGATTTTTATTTTTTTTAATAATTTTTAGTTTTTAATTTTAAAATTCCAAATTCACTTTTTAAAAAAAAAGTGCACATTTAATTTTATGCGTAGAAAAAAAGAAAAGTGTGTAACTTTTAGAAGTGTAGAAGTTATGCCTATTTTTGTGATGGTACCTCGCATACTCGCCATAGTAAACAGTACCTCGAAAAAATAGCAAATAAGCCTAACTGCTCGGAATTGAAAGACAATAAGTTTAAATTTGACGTGAATAATGGTTTTGACATTTTAAGATCAACTTTAAAGGTACCAATGAGTATCATGACCCCGTCTCCAGATATTTAATGAATGAGTTATTCAAGGAATACTTAAAGATTAAAACACTTGTTTACAAATTCAAGGGTCATCAAGTTAACCTTCGTAAAAAATTTGTTGTTAGGTTAATTTTGTGACCAGAAAAACGCATATGGCTATTTCGAGAATTTTTCGAAAAACATGTTCGTGGGCTCTTATTTCAGCTATTCGTGAATAACTCGTGTATCAATATGAAAGACAATGTGCGCTTTTGTGTGATATATAGATATTAAGTAAAAATTTTGAAAGGTACAAGCAATCAAAGACACTTTCTAAAATTTTTCAAAATTACAAGTATTCAGTATGCTTATTATTAAATAGTTTTAAGCTTTAAGTTAGCGAACATTTCGAGTCTAAGATCTTTAAAATCGGCTAAGAACTGTAGGTGCTATGGAGCTATTTATTTCGATATAGGGTAATATTATATCGCCCCCACCCCTAAGATTCAAGCGACCTCGAAAAAAAATCAAAGATATCGTAACCAAATTTGGCAACTGAAGTTTTTTACAGTTTTCAAGCAAATTTACCAAATTTAATCAAAATCGGTTGACATATAGCCCCAATATGACAGATCGGTCAAAAAAAGTCTGTTTCTCCCTTGTTTTAAAAATATTTATATATACTAAAAAATTTAACCAATAAATATATATTTTGGAATGTGGTGCTACAAAGTCGACGCATGACGTCATTGTTGCCCTATCCAGAAATTTACAATTATTAATCAACTAAGTAACGATTACTTGCCATCATTTTTTTGATGTTTCAATTTTACCCTTACGATTTTTTTTATCGAGTTCATGAGTAAAAACAGTTTAGAACCGCCCAATATCACTCTAATAAAAGCGTCGAAGAGCTCTAAGAAAAATCGGAAGCTTTTTATGACAATACATACATATATACGCCAAGTAATAAATTCATGGAGCATGCTAACGATTTATATTAAAAAAAATATATTTTTATTCAAGTAACTTATAGTTAGAACCTAAAGCCAAGTGCGGACAACTATAACCGAAACAAACTGAAACCGAGTATAAACTGTAACAAACTCAAACTGCAACAAACTAAGTGTTCTAGAATATAACAGTTGTAACCAGGAGCGGATCCAGGATTTTGGCAAGGGGGGTCCAGAGAATTAATTGTAAGTGTAAAGCAAAAAAAAAAATGGTGAAAACCGCTAACAACGGTTTTATAACCGCTGTTAATCATGTATGTGGCACCAAGAATTGGAATTGTATCGAAATTGAATCGAATTGGTTTTTTAAAACCGTTGTTAGCCATGTCTGTGGCACCAAGAATTGGAATTGAAATCGAATTGGTTTTCTGTGGCACCCCTGTATATTTTATTTTAGGGCAAAGTTTCAGCATTTAAAATCCGTTTTTTTATTATCCTTCCATAGCTCGTTATTTTTATGATTATTTTAGTGAAAAAGGAAATTTTTCAAAATAAGTTTGCACATATGAGGTCATAAAAACTTTACTTATACAAACTTTTAAAATTTTTTTATTTTTTGCAAAAGAAAGGTAGACTACCTTTGCAAAAAGGTAAGTAAGTGTGCGCCCGAAACCCCGAAAAACACAACATTTTTTTACATTTCCTCCAAATATCGCTATTTTTTAAGTCCTAAGCACTTAAAAGGTTAGCTATTTTATATTATTAGTAGTGATTTCTGCATAGTGTCGTCTTTTTATGATACAAAATTACTGTTTTATTAAAGTTTCGATGTGTCTCTTTTGTTTGTGAAGATATTCAAACCAAATTTGTCATTGAAGAGTACTATATACTATAGGGTACTTAGGCACATTGCCCTAACATAAAAAATAAGTCTCTTTTCTGGAGATTTTTCATAGTCGACTAGTGCAATTTTGAGCAGATGTAAGGCACAAAATTAAAGGACATACTATATACACCAGAATTGAAAAGTACAAGATATTCTTTACGAAAACTGTGTGCACTTATACAGGCTGACTCCTGGGAGCAGGCCTTGGAAAGAAGAATACTCTAACATTAAGCAATTTTTTAATGAGTCAAGCCATTGAGTCGTTGCAGAGCTTCAATGTAAATCAATTTGAAATGGACTAGGACGAAAAGTTTCATCTTAATGGTGCAAGGCAACGGCTCGAACTAAAGCCAGTAGACCTGGACACCATTGAGCAGCGCTTGTGAGAAGCTCAGAACATAATACTGATGACAATTCAGGAGACTATCGAAAATTCCACCGTCGTAGCAGAAACAAACGACGCTTTTAGTTTGGAAAAATCAGAACTTACGCACAGGCTGAAACAAGAAGAGAACAAATTCAAGGACACACATCACAACATTTGGGCTGCTTCAAATAAATCGTAACCCCGTATTGGAGTTTATGGAACCAATATAGACAATAGATGAAATGTCTGAAATGAATGAATGAAAACAAGGCAGTCAAATAAGAAAATTCGATGCAAGTCCATGGTTATGACTTTGGAACAGTTTCATCTCTAGGTTAACAAATCTTTAGAAAGCTTTTAGACTATAAAGCAACAAGATGAACAGCAAGATAGTTACAAATAACAATCCAATTATATACAAAAAATTACTAAAGAGTTTAAGAAGAAGTTTTAAGAATGTGTTTTAAAATACGACAACGCTAGGCAGCGCATTGGAGAACTGCAACTGGGAAATCAAATGAAGTTTGTCCTTCTGCAGACGAAGATTATGGCAAATGAAAGCTAGCTAGAAGAATGCTTGGCAAAACTGCAGTGTCAGGAGTTGGTTAAAAAACGCAGTAAATTTGACTTGAGCAGGTGCAACGTAACTAATTCATAATTTTGGTGGACTAAATTTAGAAGTAGAACAGCTGGCGAAGCTAAGCCGTCATCTGCAAAACATATTCAGCAGAAACCAGAAATCCTTAATCTCAACCAAGTTAATATATTCTTAATATATAAGTATTAACAAGAGAGAAGACAAAATTCCAATGCTTACAAGTTAAATTCAGAAACTGAATCCTGAGTCCTTACAGCTGGATACTAAGCAGATCCCTCAACAGGTAAAAAGTTCTTAGAGCTACATGAAAATCTTTATAACAATCCAAAGGTAATGATGATGATCAATTAAGTAGCTCCACCGAAAACCTCTTGAGTCTTCGATCTTCAATTCATAATAACAATAAAAGGTCCGTTTATAAATGTTCCGGGATATGCACAGGTTTAGAAATAGGCTTTGAATTAGACTGTTTGCCTAATATATACTATATCCTATATTATTAAAAAGACTGGAAATTAATTTATATTATGACTAGAGAAGTCGATATACAGAGATGGTAAGAGCTAGAGTAACCAAATTTTCACATTAGATCCCATATTATTCCAAAGGTGACATGATTATTTTATTTTTTTGATATCGGGGTTAAATTATATAGCTCCCATAGGGCTGTTTCAAACGACCTCGAAAAAAAGTTTTACATGTGTAACCAATGCTTTTATTTTAATGCTTATTCAAAATACAATAATGGTTTAATAATTTTTTTTTTTAATAATTTCACAATGGCTATAATAATAATGTCATGCCACATCGATACCCCCTGCATCGACAGTGCATGCATCGATAGGATCACTACGCATCGATAAGATCATTACACATCGATAGGGCGTGATCCTCTCGATGTTCACATATTTTAAGATAGTTGCCACTATGCCACATTACCAACGTTACATTTAAACAGTACTTAACCCGATTACATTCATTGTTTAAAGATGAATAATCTATTTGTTTATGAAAATAGCGTACCAAATTCGAAAGTTTTTATAGTTCTCAAGCACTGTACCAAATTTGATCAAAATCGGTTGACTATACCATATAGCTCCCATAGCAACAATCGGCCAAAAACAAAAATATTTACTTGAAAATTATTGTTTTTGGTTTATTATGAAGGAACCGGATCTTATTGCAAGCTAATGGTACAGGCTATCCCAAACTCGTCCGCGCCCGACTTTACGTATGCCATTTTTTATTGACAACTTGACATTTTCTAGTAATTCCATTCCAATCAATTGTTTGTTGGTTCAGAATGATTGTAATACCTAAGAGTTTCGTAGACTTCTACCGATTCAAAAAAGAGTAAATTGCAATGATAAAACTTCGATGTGTAGTTGTTTGTAAAGGAAACAAAATATTCGTTTAAAAATTGCGAACTGTAGAGATTGCCCAAATTTATCTATAGTCAAATATTGATGTATTTTGTAGACAGAGCGAGTAAAAGAAGTACACTGTTGACTATAAATTTTGTTGTATTTGCGGGTTTTTGTTTATTTTCGACACGCAGATGAAAGTGTTATAACGACGCATATCAAAGTTATTATAATACGGGGAAACAGGGTACAAAATTCATCTTCTGAGAAAATATGCCTATTTAGCTCTTATAGACGCTGAATTCTAAATGTTCATACAAATGTTCTCTACTGTCATCAGTAAATTCCAGGAATAATAAAACCGTAACGAAAACTAACATCCGTAAAAATATGAGCCCTATGTTGGATGGGTTTTAAATAAATCTGTTTTAATTATGCAACTAAGGTGTGTGTTTATGGAAAATAATGTCTAAACGCTTTAAGCTGTTTAAGTCATTGGCTTTTTAGAGAAAGTTCACTTTTTTTTTTTTGATGAGTCTTTACACATATTTTATTAAAGAATATTTATTTAAGAACCCTTTGCCTGTGTTGTTGTTAGTGTTGTTGTGACTTATGCCAAAGCAAAGATCAAAGGGCGCACACATACAGATGCAAAAAACACACACAGACACAAACAAAGTGACTTCACCAAATTTTTATACCCTGTACCATATGGTACAAAGGGTATATTAATTTTGTGCAAGCCGAAAATATATGTAACATATAGAAGGAGACGTCGGAGACACCCCAAAGTTACCTAAAATATGATCAGGGTAAATAGAGAAGTCGATATACCCATGATCGTCTGTCCGTCCGTCTGTCCATCTGTCTGTCTATTATTCCACAGGAGACAAGTTTATTTTATTTTTTTGATATCGGGTATAAATTATATAGCTCCCATATAGGTGTTTGAGACGACCGGGACAAAAAAAAACAGTTTTAGATGGATAATTCGTTTGTTCATCAAGATATCGTAGCCAAATTTGGTATCCAAACGTTTATAGTTCCCAGCCACTGTACCAAATTTTATCAAAATCGTTTGACTATATCATATACCTCCCATTGGACCGATCGGCCAAAATAACTATTTTATAGCAAAATTCGCTATATTTCGTTTTTTAATAAAGATATCCTAACCAGATTTGGCGATTGGAAGTGTTTTTAGAGCATTTAAGCAATGTGCCAAATTTGAACAAAATTTGGTATTCGAAAGTTTTTTACAGTTCCCAATCACTGTACCAAATTTGATCGAAATCGGTTGACTATATCATATAGCTCCCATAGGACCGATCGGCCAAAATAACTTTTTTAAAGAAAAATTCGCTATATTTCGTTTTTTAATAAAGATATCCTAACCAGATTTGGCGATTGGACATTTTTTAGACCACTTAAGCAATGTGCCAAATTTGAACAAAATCGGTTGACTATATCATATAGCTCCTATAGGTCCGATCTTCCAAAAAATCGATTTTTTAACAAAATTTGTTGTGTTTCGTTTGTTTGTTAAGATATTAGGACCAAATTTGACATTCGTGAGTATTTTATAGTTCCTAAGCACTGTACGTAATTTAATCCAAATCGTTTGACTAGATCATATAGCTCCCATAGGACCAATCGGTCCAAAAAAACGTTTTTTATACAAAATTCGTTGTGTTTCGTCTTTTTGTAAAGATATTTGAATTAAATTCGTCATTCAGATCTTCTTTAAGGTATTAAAGCACTGTGTCAAATTTTATCGAAATCGGTTGACTATATCATATAGCTTCCATAGGAACGGTCGGTCAAAAAAAAAAAATAATTTTTGCTTAAAAATTCTTTTGATTTTGGTTTTTTGTGAATGATCCGGATTTTATTGCAAGCTAGTGGTACAGGGTATCCCAAAGTCGTCCACGAACGACTTTACGTACGCCATTTTTTATATAACATACATTTTCCTATTGTGTTTTTGATTTTGTGAGGGTTGTTTTTATTTGTTGATACTTAAAGAAAATTTGCAAAGGGTTTAGCTTTGCACATTTAAACAAGTTAATAAAGTGATGCCCAGCAAAGAGATTGAAATGATTTATATATAATCAAAAATGTTTTGCAACAAACACATGCATAAGTGTCTGCAACTGCGTTTGGATGTGTGTGTGTGTGGGTGTGTGCCCTTTGGCCCCTTGAGAGCGCCGGATACAGCTCAATTTGCGTGTCGCACACTTGCTCAAAAAGAAATTTTAAAGTCATTGACAAACAGGGCCCCACCCAGGTCGCCAGGCCTGCAAGTCTCCGGCACTGGAATGTCCGCCCCCAAGGACATATTATAGCATTGATTCAATTTCATGTCAATTTACGTGTCAATGCGACACTAATACACCAACTGCCTTACGGCAATAGGAAGGTCGCAGTTGATGGACCGTTCTGGAAGTGTGTAAGGTGTGGACGGAGGACGGGGTCTTTCGATTGTTTGGCAGGGGCTGAGCTGCCTCGACATATGTAGCGTGCCTGCTTGAGGGCGTACCTTTCTTTTTTTTTTTGTGTCCTGGGTGAGTTTAAAATTATTTATGGCATTTGCGAAAATATGTTTGCCAATATCATGGAGAGCTTTTCATTTTTGGCAAGCGTAAAAAACATGTGCGACATTTTTTTATACTCTTGCTTAAGAATAAAGCATTTCGGATTAGTTAGAAATCTGAGTGACATACAAAAAGTACGAAGATTTTGTACTAAAATGATCAGGTCGTTAATGAAATATCTTTATTGTCAGTTTCTTAAAGATCAAGTTCACAAGGTGTCTACTTCTTTACTTGCATTCAATTTCAATTTGAAAATCCGTCTTTGAAGGCAAACTTTAAAATTGGTATACTGGATTTAAATATAAAAGGCTTTTTTTTAAGAATGCCAGCGCCTAATATTGTAATTTCACTATATATTCACTAGACTTTTCGCGTAGAAAGTTTTAAGTCGAGACAGACCTTTCACCATGTACCCATGCATCAAAGAAATCAGAATGTAAGTTCATGCAACATGTATATTAAAATTATTGCGAATCAGAATCGAATAATCACGGTAGAAATTTGGGCCAGCGTCAAGATTTTTTTGAATTTAAATCGTACCCTGTACATTATTATTATATTTGCATCAAAAAATAAAAAACGGATGGAACATCGTTCCTATCGGGGGTCTTGATGTCCTTAGCGCTCAATTAAAAAACATGTATAATATATAGGACCTAGACATTCTTTTAAATAAGTGTATGTCAAAGTCGGTACCCTTAGTTAAATATTTTGGAATTTTGATCATCTCATTGACACTTTACCTTGCAATAACTTGCGGCCTATTACGTCTTAGCCACTGCCACCGCCTTTGCCACTGCCTCTGTATTACTGTGGTACGGGCGGTTTGGTATGTGTTGCGTCAACCCTCCCACGCCTAGTCAGTGAAACGCCCTTATCAAAAACCAACCCCCACTACCCGTAACATCATCAACACCATAACCAAGTCATGCGTATGTGTTGACAACTTCTGTGTAATGGTAAATTTGTGCGTATAGTGCGTGCCTCTGATCCGGGGCTCTGTCTTCAGCAGAGGCAGGGTTGGGGGCTTGGTCGGAGTTCTGTCTCAAAGGTTTGTTGGTTTGGGTTTTCGCATGCCTTACAAAATGGCAACAAATTTGCCAAAACAATTTGCAAATCTACAACAAATACGTGTAAATACCGATACGACAGACACTTGACAAACAATCGCACACAACTGCACCCTTCAAATGTGCCCGGGGCATTACCTGTTAGGGGATAAATTTGACTACCATGTATTTCTTTTATTAACTGGCACAGCTGTAGGACTCATTGCTCCTTGGACCCCTGGCTAACGAGTTTGAAAATAGCTAATAGCGAATATGTTTGAGCTTTTCTTGAAGTCATACCCTTATAAATATTAAAATTATAGTATACGAGGTGTGTTCAAAAAGTAAGGCGACTTAAGCAATTTCGCGGGCAACGTATTTTCGATTTTCGATTTTTTTTGTTTTGTTGTGTTGGTACACTCTTCCCGAACATCTGCATCAAATTTCAAGTGAATGGCATTTTTTGTTTGGTTGTGAGAGGCGTAAAGGTTATAAGTGGAGGTTTTTTGCTATCGAAAAATATGGATCAACTGATTTGCATAAAATTTTGTGTAAAAAAT
Organism: Chymomyza amoena; assembly: GCA_037043745.1. NCBI lineage: Eukaryota > Metazoa > Arthropoda > Insecta > Diptera > Drosophilidae > Chymomyza > Chymomyza amoena. The sequence continues at coordinate 33,644 of JBAMAX010003983.1, forward strand.
AAAATTAAGTGCTCCGTAACACTTGAAATGTTGACAGTAGCATACGGTGAAACTGGTCTGAGTAAAAAAAAATGTTTACAAGTGGTACAAACTCCTCCAAGATGGCCGGGAAGATGCCAATGACGAGCCTCGCTCTGGACGCCCAAGCACGTCAACAACTGATGAAAACGTTCAAGCAGTGAAGAAAATTTTTTTGGAAAATCGTCGAATCACTATCAGAGAAGTTGCTGAGGATGTCGGTATATCGCTTGGCTCGTACCATGAAATTTTTTCTAACGTTTTGGGCATGAGACGTGTGTCAGCGAAGTTTGTTCCGAAATTGCTAAATTTTGGCCAAAAGAACCGTCGCATGAGCATCGCTCAAGAGCTGTTGAATGACGTCAACGTCGATCCAGATTTACTTATGATATCGAAACCAAAGCCCAATCGTCCCAATGGAAGCGGCCAGAAGAGCCAAGACCGAAAAAAAATCGCCGAGCACGCAAAACACTTATAACCTTTACGCCTCTCACAACCAAACAAAAAATGCCATTCACTTAAAATTTGGTAGAGATGTTCGGGAAGAGTGTACCAACACAACAAAACAAAAAAATCGTAATCGAAAATACGTTGCCCGCGAAATTTGAAACCTTGACCTAACTTTTTGAACACACCTCGTATAATGGCAAAGATTGTGAAGATAACAAATAGACTAGAAAGTAAATGAACGTGACCATCCGAAGTTTTTTGATAAACCGAATTAATGATTGATTGTAATCTGTTCAGAAATACGGTGCAAAGTAGTAATTACCTTAAATATGATCAGGTGACTAAAGAAGTCGATAAATGCATGTCCGTCTGTCCGTTTGAACGCCTAGATCTCAGAGATGGTAAGAACTAGAGTAATCAAACTTTCACATTAGACACCATTTTTTTTTTTTTTGATATCGGGGTTAAATTATATAGCTTCCATAGGGGTGTTACAGACAACATCGAAAAAAAGGTTTAGATGAATAATTTGTTTGTTTATGAAGATATCGTAACCCAAAAATTTTCCAAAAAATCGATTTTGGAATAAAATTTGTTGTGTTTCGTTTGTTTGTGAAATTAAATTTGGCACTTGTAAGTTTTTTGCAGGTCTTATTTATTGCATTAAATTTAATTAAAATCTGTAGACTATATCATATAGCTCCGACGAATCGGTCCAAAAATACAATTTTTATACAAAATTCGTTGTGTTTCGTTTGTTTGTAAAGATATTTTAGCCATATCTTTTCACCAAAGCACTGTGTCAGATTTGATTGAAATCGGTTGACTATATCATATAGCTCCCATAGGAACAATCGGCTAAAAAAAAAATATTTGCTTGATTGTTTTTGGTTTATTATGAAGGAACCGGATTTTATTGCAAGCTAGTGGTACAGGGTATCCCAAAGTCGTCCACGACCGACTTTACGTACGCCATTTTTTCAGTTCCTAAATACTGTACTAAATTTAATCAAATTCGGTAGACTATATCATATAGCTCCATAGGACGTCCAAAAAAAAGAGTTTTTTATTCAAATTCGTTGTGTTTCGTTTGTTTGTAAAGATAGTTGAACTACATATATTCAGCATTCAGATCTTTTTTAAGGTATTAAAACACGTGTCAAATTTGAAAATTATTGCTTAAAAAATCGTCTGTTTTTGGTTTTTTATGAAGACACCTAAATTGGCAATCAAATATCTTTTGTCAATTGATTTTTGGCTTCTGGACCATATTGGAGGAATCCCTTTTTCCCTGGGCTTTCCGAAAAGCTTACACCGCGGTACACTGGTCACCTTGTGGTTACTAATTTATTTCATAAATATTTCGACAATATTGAGGACAATGTATCTCTGGGCAGCTACATCACATTGTACCCCAATAAAGCTTGTTCTTAGCTTTTTAAGAAATTTGCAACATGGAACTTGTTTTATGTAAGCAATAAAGTTAAGAAGTATTTGATAAAGTAATTGTTTTTGAACGACATGCCTTACGACTGTTTGCCTTAAGCTTCAAAACCCAAATTTTTTTATATGACGATTTGTTGATGTGGCAGATATATATTTGAATCGACGGACGGATTCTATTTAAAATTACATACATTTTCGGCTTTCACAAACTTAACATACCCTTTGTAGTATACGGTACAGGTTATATGTAAAAAGTAATAATTTCTTGTATTAGATGTGTATATTGAAGCAGAAATTATACCGTAATGGAACTTTGAAACATATTTGAACTATTAAAAAAAAAAAGACACGCTCACATACGTAATATCGTGGCGTTTTGTTAAGCTCATTTATAATATCCGTATAATCATGTTTTGAACACGAATATTCAATACAATTTAATTTCTTCTTTCCCCTGACTGGACTTGGAGATCTCTATTAATAATTGTTCAAAGAGAATGGGGACTTACAGCCAAATACAAATGGCGGTTTTATGAACTTATAGAGATTTGATTTTCTTGGGCAAATAGCGGCTGCAGGCAATCGAACCATTGACCATCGGATTACAAAGCGAGTAAACACGCTATGGAGCGCCAATTGAATTTAATAATTTAAATAATTTCACAAATTACAATGTAAAACTTAAACTGAAGGTGATTCTTATTTACATGCGATATTTTTCACCATTACTATTTCCCAAAATACCAGTGCAGTGATAACTTTTTAAATTTCACAAAAAATATTTCAAAAGACCGCATTAAAAATATCTTATTAGGGAAGATCAATGCTCTTTGTAGTATTTAAAAAATTTAAATTTACGAGTTCCACAATAAAAAAAAGTTTGCTTTATATTTCGTGGAAATTGTGCTCAACACTGAAAGCTAAAAAAAAATAAACAGCAAAGTCCTTTAAAAATAGAACAAGATAAGCCCGCTTTCAAGCATATTCGTGAAATTTTTTAGCGCTCTCAAAAGTAGGCAACAAAAAATGTGCTGGTGCTGCTGCCGTCGCCGCTGCTGACACTTTGCTGAGTCAATCTCAAATGATTGTTGTTTGCTTTGGCATGCCATTTGTTGCTGGCGCAGGCGTGCTGGCTCCTGTGCTCGGTGCTGCCAGCAGCATTGAGCGGAACTCGGAGCTGAGTGAGTTTTTGCTCTATATACAGCTGGAGTATTTCCCCTGATTCGTTGCGTGGGGGTTGCTGTTGAGTTGTTGAGCTGCTGGGAGGTTGAGCTGTTGCTCTCAGACGCCTTGTGGTGAGTTAGAAAATTGTACATTTTTTTCTTGCACTTTTTTGTTGCTTTCACGTTTTTTCTTTTTCCAAGACGTTTTGTGGTGAGAAATTGTTGCGCACTTTTGAGTTGTTTCTTGAGCGGATTCAGTTTACCTTTCATTTTCTTTTCACATTCTTCCCCTGGTAGAGAGGAACTTGGAATTGGAGCGTGTTGTGCCGTCGGTAAAACGAGCGTCAAACCACATTGGCTGCTGTTATTCCGACGGCAGAAACGCGATGCAATTTTTTTTTTTTTTTTAATTTATGTGGTTTGATATTTATAGTATGATTTTATTTATTTTATTATTTAATTTGATAATGTTTTGAATAACTTATATATAGAAGAACTCCCGCAAGATGATATTTCAGCGCTTAGAAAATTAAGCAAAAAATATTAAAAAAGAAAGAACTATGTACAAACATACATAAGTACATATATACATTCAACATATATGGTATGAGTCATGAAAGCTTTTTGTGGCGCACCAATGGGACCACGTTATGCCCCACCGCACACACCCTCACACACATACAGGCGGGCTCTAAGGCTGGCAGCACCTGCCTAGACAACGGGGAAAGCATGGGACAGAGCGGGAGTCTGAATGGAGCTACGACAACGAATACCGTTACGTGGCGTGCCAAAGAATACCCGACCCCAAACTGACACCAACGTGGCTAACCCTTTATCGCACATAGGGTTTCCTTACAAGGACCGCATATTTAGGTTTTTGTTATGGGGTTTCACTGTCGCCAGCAGCGGTACGCCTCTGTGTGCCAAGTCCGTCCGTCCCAGTATGTGGGGTTGGCGATTTCCACACACACACAAGCACATATTTTGGGTTACCAAAATCGACGTGATGTTATATTATATGGAAACACTACTGCTGCTTTCGGAGGAGCCTTCAACTTTAAGTAGCACTCCAGTGTGGGCGGGCATTTGGCCGGCTCTCCTATCTAGAACTCTAGCATATATGTATGTATGTATATGTGTGCTGCCGCCTCTTGTGATCATCGTACGTTTGTGGGCTGTTACTGCTGCCATTTTGTGTCACACAACTAAAACCAACTATAAAATTTGTTCCATGTGCATAGTTGGTCATACATATGTATGTGTATTTGTATTTACTGTATATATGTATGTGTGAATGTATACGCATACCACTGTATATATATATATATATATATGTAAATAGTTTTACATAGACACATGCTAGAGCTGCTACTGGGGCGCATAGCAACGATAGTTTTTTATGTGCACTTATGCATGGGAATGTTATTTCCATCTAATGACATAAAAGAATATTTATAATAATAAATAAAAGCAAAATAAAAAAAATTCACAAAAAATGGCAACCATGCGAAAATAGTTTGTTGGGAGGGAAGCTTTGGATTTGTTGACATACACAAAATGGGACCTGTTCCAGGGAATCGCCAACGATGTAAACGCAGCGAAAAACCTCTTAAGATACTCCAAAGCGCCGAAACAGTAGAAAAATTAATAATTAAATTAAAAGGATTGTACTTTTGAGGTTATATATATATATAGACATATTTCTTTTTTAATTTATACTCTCACAAAAAATAAGCAGAAGTGGCAATATGGTTTTAATGAACCTTGGTCTGCATAACTGTGTTTTAAGTTGTATAGTTCCTGAAGGCAGAGAGAGTCGTCTGTTGTGTGTACCTAGTGAAATTTTGTGCGTCCCAGGACCATATGTATGCTAAGAAACATGATACAATATAAATCATTTTCTTTATTAACGCCTATTTTGAACAAGTCAAATAAACATTAATAACACTAGTTAACAGCAAAACGTATAACCTGTAGGTACAAAGGGTTTACTAGATTTGTGTGCAGACCCCAAGTCCTTTATACCAAAATGCTTATCATAACCTCGGGTAGCGATTGAGCCTTCCGTCCATATGAACGCCTAGATCTTGGAGACTAGAAGAGCTAGAGTCACCAAACTTTACCATCTGGTGCGCATATTTCCTCAGAAGATGAAGTTTGCTGAATCAAGTCAATATCTTTCTCCGATCTCCCGCAGTAGAGTTTTTTGGTTTTGGAGCAGAGCATTTGACAACAAACTCCATGTTCTGCTGTTACTATGAATGAAATCAAGAGCAGAGCAATAGCAATAGCGAAGAAATAAATGGAGTGCTTACGTACCAAAAACTTAACGATGACCGCGGGTAGCAATTTGTTGCTTGTTTTTTCATTTGTCCGGCCGTCTAAAGACTTGAAAAATCGCTTATCCTGTTCTTCCGTAATAGAAATCCAAAAACAAACATAGCACAAATAAAAGCGGTTGTAAGAAAGTGCAACTTTTAGAATCCACACTTCTAAAGCGCAACAATATTATATTATAATTATTGTATATAATAAGCTAAGTCCACCAAATTTGTTATGTAAAATCACAAAAATGTTAATTTAACCACAGTCACAATCCTCTCTGCACAATTAAATCATTTTCTTGAACACGTCTACAGTCCTCAATATCGCAATATCCTTTAGAAATCTAATTGCGATATATGGAATAAAGGCAATGTACCTATTGCTCCCTTTTTGAAGGCACCTGTCATGGTAGGTTTTCAGAGTCACTTTTCGAGTTTTTGGAAAATACTTAAATTTTTTTTTTTTTGGGATAATTTGCTGCACTGACTAATTCATATTTTTATTCTATAGCTAGCTATGCATCCAATTAGCCATATTTCTGAGCAAGTGTTTAGAGCACTTGAAACTTTAAAACTTTGAACAAAGTACTTTAAGAAGGCTCGAGATGTTGAATGTATTTTATAATGGGCGCAACTTTGCTAAGACGCATCCCGAGCTTTGACACAAAGAATCACACACACACACACAGTGTGCACATCAAGTGCATACTGGTTTGACCTACTTATACATGAACTGTGTGTGAGAGCTCTTGCCACATGTTGCAAACAATGCAGCATGCCAATCAAGTAATGGGAGAGAGAACCCAAAGAGGGGGAAAAATAAAAAATCCAACTCATAATGTGATTCCAGCCAGCTCCATAACTGATGTCGCTGTCTCAGACAAATTCGCCATCTTGGCCATAGTATCTGCAGGGACATTGTCTTAGCCTTAAGAGGTTGCAATGGCTGCCTTTGGCCCCGTCTGGTAGCTCCAAAAGTGTCTTCTACTTTATCTATATCAATGTCTGTATCTAGAGCTATATTTATAGTCTGGATGTAGGCTTCCTTGGTCTGTGAGACAGACTACTTGGTTGGCTGACTTGGTTGGTTCGATGGTTGGTTGTTGGTGTCACATTTTGGGTAAAATTTTGGTTGCAAACTTTGGCAAAACTTGGCCAAGTATTTGCGTCAAGTGCAAATGAGCGAGATGCATGCACATAAAGAGCTACACGGCGAGAGCAACTGGGACAGACAGATAGTGTGAGAGAGATAGGGAAAGCGAGTAAGAGGTTGAGAGAAAGAGTGAGTGCAAGTGCGAGTGGCCGAGCGAATACGAATGATATGAACGCGCATGTGGGTGTGTGTTCTTGCGGTATAAATGTGTATGTGAGTCTGTTCCAATGGTGATGGGGGGCAGAGTGAGCGAGGGTTCCTCTAACGATGCGAGAATGAGTTGAGTTTGAGCGAGAACCAAGTGTCTCAGAGTGTATGTGTGTCTGTGCTTATGTGTATTAGTCGCATTTAAGACACTACCACACACACACACACACTCACAATTTAGCCAAGGACAATGGCATTACGTCTGCCTACCTAATACCCCTGCTGCACCTCTGCCGCCTCACGATCTTCAGCTGCAGCTTTAACCCTTCACTGCCTTTGGCTTTGGCCAGCGTCTGGCATTGCCTCAGTCTCAACCGCGTAGTATGTGCGACTGCGGCCTGGCATTTGAGTCTGCTGCATTCGAAGCTCCAAGCAGCGCCTGGGAGTGGTTCCAGTCAAGTGGAAGGAATATTTCTGGGCTTGTGTGTATTTTTTTTTTCTCTTTTCGTTTTGTGGGCCCACAAATGTGGGCTGCCACTTGATGGCGGCTAAGTGCCAGGCCAGGTTCACAGAGAAACAGCACAGCAGTAACTAAAAGAGGGCCAACATTGGCGACAAGGGATAATTTTAATGAATTTATTTAGGAGTTTGCCTTGAGCTCTCTTTAAGTGCGCCTCAGTCTGTGTGTGTGCGTGTGTGCGTGTGTGTGTGTGTGTGTGTGTTGTGGCTCTCGTTCTCGCTGCCAGATATAGCCAAGACGTTTTACGTTATGCGTTTTGTATATGTATGTATAGAAGGTAGAGTTCTTATTGGATGTACGCTCAGGAACACGCACACAAACACGCACGCACATGCATGTATATAGTCGATAGCAATGGCGTCGTTGTTACTTCCGGTCGTCTTCGTTGGCGGTGGCCAATGTTGTTTTGCAGCAACCCAAAATGTGCGGCAACGTTTTTGGTCTTGCACAGTGGGCTATATGTGGTCTCTGTTCTGGTTGCACTGGCATGACCTTATGATTGCTATTTTTGTTGTTGTTGTTGGTGTTTTTGGTGTGAACCTACCAGTACCACATTTTGCAGGTTTGAACTGATTTACTTGCTTCATGCAAATGTACAAAATATTTAACCGGCATCCGATAGCTTGTAGCTTTGAAAGTAACCATAACTGCTAGATTTAGTTATTTCTTTCATGTCTTGACGATTCCAAATTGACTGACCACATAGCTTAGCTTGCTTCCGACAATTAAATCCATTTTTATTAAATACGAGGTGTGTTCAAAAAGTATCGCAAATTTTTGAATTTTCGCGGGTTAGGTATATTCAAATTTCGATTTTTTTGTGGCGTTATGTTGGTACTCATGTCTCTCACTTATTCCGACAAGCTCGACCATTTTGAATGTTCACTTAATTGTTGACAGCTGCTTTGCTTGCACGTGTTTTAGCTCGTCTTCGATTTTTTTTCGTCCTTTCATGGGCCTCTTCAGTTTGGGGAACAAGAAAAAGTCACAGGGGGGCAGATCTGGGGAGTACGGTGGCTGCGGCATCATTAGTGTGTTGTTTTTGGCCAAAAAGTCGCGCACAAGCAACGATGTGTGAGCAGGGGCGTTATCGTGGTGCTAAATCCAATTTTTGTTCTTTCACAAATCCGGGCGTTTCAGGCGGATTGATTCGCGCGAATTGCACATAACTTGCAGGTATTATTTCTTATTGACCGTTCTACCCTATGGCAAGAACTCATGATGCACCACGCCGCTGCAATCGAAGAAAACTGTAAGCAAAACTTTCACATTCGACCGAATTTGGCGCGCTTTTTTCGGTCTTGTTTCGTGCGGCAGCTTCCATTGAGATGATTGAGCTTTGGTTTCTACGTCATAACTATAAGCCCACGATTCGTCACCAGCTATGACTCTCTGGAGCAAATTTGGGGCGTCGCGGACAGAGTCCAACATCTCATTAGCAATGTTCATGCGTTGCTGTTTTTTGTCGAAGTTGAGCAATTTTGGTACGAATTTCGCGGCGACCCGTCTCATGCCGATATCATTGATAAAAATCGAATGGCACGAGCCAATCGATATGTCTAGGTCCTCAGCAACTTCTCTAACGGTGATTCGCCTGATTGGCCAATACCATTTTCTTCACTTCATCAAATTTTTCGTCCGTTCAAATCTTCTCAGCCTTCTGAGAACATTTTGTACCACCGATAAAGGTTGCTTCGGTCCAAGGTTGCTTCTGCGTATGCCACAGTCAACATTCGGAATGCATCCGCGCACTTAATTTCGTTTTTCACACAAAATTTGATACAGGTTCTTTGATCTATTTTTTTGAAAAGGTAAAAATCGAAGACGAGTCAAAACACGTGCAAGCAAAGCAGCTGCCAACAATTAAGTGAACATTCAAAATGGCCGAGATTGTCGGCATAACGCCACAAAAAAATTTAAATTCGAATATACGTAACCCGTGAAAATTAAAATCTGAGCTTGGCATATACCAATAACGACGCTTTGAAAATATTAAATTTTCCAACTGCTAGATTGGTCAATAGAAAAATTTGCAGACGTCGAAATCACGTGCGTACGAATTCGGAAAGCTTTCTACCACACAGCAAAAATAAATTTATATTTCAAATATATCGTTTCTATAGGCGTTATATAGAAAGGAAAATTTAATGAAAAAAAGTTTGATCCCCACATTAAGTTACGAAATTTTCATTAAAAAACAAAAAACATTTTTTTTTACTGATCGATCAGTCATTAGATTGATAATTAATTTGATTCGTTGCATTTCTTCCAATTGAAATACATCATGCATTGAGCGATTAGGAGACGGCATTCCCAATTGCCCTAATGCTTTATTAGCCATCGCCAAGCATAGATCTTCAATATGAATCAAAACTTCATTGTAAACTTCCGTCGTAAATTCCATCACTGGATTACGTTTTGCTTGACGTATTCGAAACAAAATATTTTCTGATAAATAATCTTGATATTTTATCCACAATTCAGTTGGATTTGATCGAAAACATATTGCCAAAATAATAGCAATTAGAACAAGTATTTGATATGGATGAGCAGTAATAGCAGCATCTGTTAAATTTTGAGTGCAAATCATTTTCCAACAAATTTAATTTTTGACATGCCACTCGATACGTTGCACACAATACGCCATTCGTTGCTCTCAATGATTGAAACGATGTTGAACCTCGAACATTGATAAACAACAATGCCAGTTTTTGTATATATGGCAATATACGCACAAAAGCCGATATTCAAAAAATGCGTATATCTCACGAACCAAAATCAATACACATCGAAATAGGCTTAAAACCTCTGTATTGACAACCTCTAACACACGCAAAAATCAGATTTGAAATTCATCGACGCGTTCATGAGAACCTTCGTAACACGTAAAACATAAGTTTCTTTTATATATAGATTGAATAGTTGTGCAACGTTTTTTAAAATCAATTTACTTTCAGGCTTTGCACATCATCTGGTTGGAATGCACAGTCACCTGCATGCTCCCGACTGGCGAGCCCACATGGCACTGGGCGCCAGGCCGGCTGGATTTGCAACACCATTCTTTCCACACCATCACGCTGCTGCCGGCGCTTTTCCAGCTACGGCAGCAAGTAGCTTACGTAGTCTAAGTGGTAAGTCGAAGATAACTTTGAAGATTAGCCAAATCAGTCTGCTTATAATCACTCTGTTACTACAGATACGCATCAGCTTGCAGCCACCGTCGGCGCCGCACATAGCACCACTAGCCCGGAGGGCTCACCCACAACCACCACAACAGCCACTGCATTAAGCGCCTTCCAACAGGCGCCGCCCTGCACAACCACATCGCCACCACTGACCACCACAACCAGCGAGAACGACAATAACAACAACATTGATGCGGGCTTCGAGAGCGACAGCATCTCGGTAACGGGCTCACCACGTAAGAGCGTTTCCTCGCTAACTCATGATGAGGATGACCTAGGACGCAGCAGTCACTCACCCACGTTGCTTAGCGCCGATGCCAGCAGTAGCGTCGGTACCGCCAGCAATAATCTCAGCAAGCTACGTGATGCTTCTGCTAACGAGCAACCAGGCAGTGGTGGCGCCTTCACAGCACTCATACAACGAAATTCGGCCACACTACGCAAGAATCCACAGGAGCTATTTAGCGGATTTGCTGCCACACATTTTCCACCCGCACATAGCTTCAATCCTGCATTAGCTGCGCAGCTCTTCCTGCAGAGTCCGCTGCTGCCGCAATCCAGCCAGTGGTTATATACGCAACTCTATGGTAACTACAGTGAGCTGCCCTGGTTTCGCAATGCCGCTGCAGCAGCGGCTGCCACAGCCACTGCATCGTCGGGCACTGCAGGGTTACCTGGTGCAGGATCTGGGACTGCTGCTCCTGCAAGTGGTGGTGGTGCTGCTGCTGCAATAATAGCTGAAAACGATAGTGTAAATCTGGTCAAGCGCTGTGTAACACTCATAACTCACAATCCTCCAGATGCGGAAAATGCCAATCCAAATGCATCACCGCCTGTTAGCTCCACACGGCGTTCACCTTCGCCCGTGGAAACCATCGACCTGGATGATGTCAGCACCACCTCACGTTCCGGCAGCGGCAGCAGCGGGGCCCTTGGCAGCGTCGGCGGCATTGTTGGACCCATACGCACACGCACGCCCAAGCCGACGGATGTCTGGCGTCCCTACTAGCGGCTGGCTGCCGCCTTGCTGGGCACTTGTCTGGCGGCGCACAGTGAGGAAGCCGCTGCGGGCAGCGTTAGTGGTATTGGTGGCCAACTGCAGTAGGCGATTTGTGAGGCGTTGTGAATTTCACCATATCGTGCGGGGAAGGGTTGGGACATTACTTAGCAATAGTTATAGAACGTTGTTTTTTTTTTTTATAAATATGTAATTATATATACACAAACTTTTTTGAATTATAGACTAAGTGGCTCACATATCGAATTTAAATCAATTAGTATTCAAAAAAAATAATACATATATTATATAATAATAAAAGCTAAAAAATAACAAATTTGCAGACACACACATACACAAAAAAGTCAAGTTGCAACAGCTCGGTGCCACCGATGCTTTGATACTCTTCATTAATTCTTAGTGTTCTTATGAAGATGATGGAACACAAAAAGCACTTTGTCACTTTGTCCAATGAATCGCCCCGATCTGGCTCTATAGGCTGTCGATTTCGAGCATTGCAGCAAAGACAAGCTGTCAGACAGGTACTGCAAATCCGAACTTTAAGGCAAATAACAAATTGCTCCTGGTAACATATGTGCGTAATTCGACGCTGCATCGTGACCGTCATTTGAACACAATAGAACAGCAGTTAGGAAGGCAGACGAGTGGGTACAGTGACAAACTCAGGTGTCATAGCGCCAGGATTCTACTACCAGCTAGGCATTTAAGTAGGAACTTATTTTGTGTTCTAATAAAAATAAAAATACAAGTTTTTTCCAATGCAGCTATATCTTCTTATGTGGCCATAACAACCCGATTACCGGGTTACGGCCTGCCTTAAAGCGTCTCTTCAGGCGCCTCTGCATTGCGCGCGCCTTCTCCAGTTGGTCACACCGAGCGAAGACAGGGCCCCTTCCACTTGATCTTTCAAACGCAGACACGGTCGTCCTCTCCGCCGACGGCCGCTGACTACCGCATCGAACACACGTTAAGCTGGAGCATCCTCGTCCATCCTAACGACATGTCCGAGCCTGCGAAGCCGCTGGATGTTGATACGCTGAGCAACGTCCATGTCGTCGAAGAGCTCATACAGCTCCTGGTTGGTGCGGATGCGGTAGTCATCGCCAACTCGAATAGGACCAAAGATCTTGCGCAGTACTTTCCTCTCGAAAACTCCCAAGGCAGCTGCATCAGTTAACGACACGGTCCAGGCTTCCGCGCCGTAAAGAAGCACTGGAAGGATGAGTGCCTTGTAGAGTGATAGTTTTGTCGCGCGAGAGAGGTCTCTACTACTCAATTGCCTATTGAGACCGAAATAGCACCTGTTGGCAAGAGTTATTCTGCGCTTGATCTCCAGGCTGACATCGTTGTCGTTGGTGCAGCTATATATGCAGTTATATTTTGACTAGGAATCCGTTCTCCAAACTTTATTGTTGCATTGTGACCATCTCGAAAGAGACATATCCGACTTTTATTTCTTACTTCAAGCCGTCAAGCTGTTAGATATATCTATCTTACGGCTGAAAACATTTTTCAGATGAAAAAACTCAGTATATGTAGGCATCACAGGATAACGCTATCTTATTTACAATGTAGGGAAAAATTGTGAGAGATGTTAAATGATTCATACGTTATGTATTTAAAAAAAAAATGACAATTATTTTCAAGATCCGTTAATATGAAAACTATTTGGATATAAAGTTTTTTTAAACCAAATAAATCCCAATATAGTTCTCTGTTGTTTTTTTCTTCTCTATTGTTCTTAACGATTTATTTACCTATTTTCGTGGATATCTTGGTACATAAGTACCATATATTCTGGATCAACAACGTCTGTCTATCTGTCCGTATCATAGCAAGCCTAAACTTGACAAAAAAATGTACATTATCTGCAGACAGGTAAAGTTTTTTGATATTTTGCCCGTTTTAGTAAAGATAAGTTTCACAGTTTCCTGGTCCATTTACTTGGCATTGGACCCGCCACTACCCGTGCTGTCTTAATGAATGAAGCTATAGGTACCAAAATGGCAACTTGAGATATCCGAAATCTAGTTTTTAAATTATTATACCGGTTGGAATAGCAATAGATGTTGAAACGATTTAAAACCTTATTTTAGATCTGATCTTGCCCAAATATACAGATAAGAAAAATTCAAAATTTTATTTAAATACAGATGTTAATGCTGGGTATCACTAGGACTTAGGACATTATTTATGTTTTTGTTTTTTTTTTTAGCTCATCAAATATTTAAACTAATACTAAGCAAACATTTTTTTTTTAGTGTAAACGTATTGGATTTAATATGGAAGTTGCATTAAGCACAAACCAAAACCAGCTAAATAGATTTAAATAATAGAAAATATTTTAAAATTTATTGAAAATAAATTTAAGAAAAACAACATGGCGATTTGTATATAAGCCTAAGTAGTGATGTGCTGTGCCAAGTTTCGTTAATAAAGTTAAATGTAAAAAACAAAAAAATTACAACAATAAAAAACTATAAAAATGTATCAATTTACTTATTTATGGCAGTCCAAGTTTATGCATTTAAATCCGAATTCAAAAACCAGAAGCAATAACAAAGCATTGGGGGAGCAAGCAAGCACGAGCTAGTCTGCCAGACAGAGACAAAACATGCGGATAATCACCGATGCCAAGAAAAGCTTTTAAGAAAATTAATTCGTATTTCTTTACTGCCCAACTTCTTTTTAAACTTTTATTTTTTGTTTTTGTTTCATTTTTTGGTTGGGTCCGGAAAAAAGGGTTTTAAAAACAAGGCGACACGGTCTGGAATTTATATGCTGGCGCACATAAAATTCTAAAAAAAGTCTAAATAAATGGTCAAACTGGAAATAAAAAAGGGGAAAAGGGTTGCTGGCAAAGTAAAAGACAGGGCTAACCGACGGTGACGACGTGCCTTCAAAGTGTTCCGCAGTAGGGAGCACAGTTGAAACGGGTCTGGGATGCACTTTAGAGGCTTGCTCAAATCGAGAATAATGAACGAGCATTAAATGCATATTAAATAAGCGTAAAGCTTATACAAAAAAAAAAAATGAGCTGAAAGATATACATAAGGAGCAAGGATGCGTCAGCTTAAAGGCTTTCGCAATGAGGTTGGAACAATTAGCGGATGTATTAGATTGAGAGCTTAAGAAAATTGATTAGCACAAGTGGACCTTGACAACTGTTTCGCAGATGTCTCGACTCGGGCCCAAACGACGACTTGAATGGAAACGATTTTTGACGAAAAAAAAAAATTGTTTCAACATACAATAAATAAAATACCGTCTAGAAACTAGCTTCTAAATTAAACAAAAATTAATAAACTTAGAAAAACAACTGATTTTCAGAGATACCCATAACTTAAAGATAAAGTAAATAAGAGTGTGGGCTCATTATTAATATTTGTAGTATACTTAACTCTGTATTGCGTGACTTTTATAGAAAATTATGATTTTATTTTTTTTTTATCTAATCCTTCCATTGGGATATCAACTTAAAATTATCTGTTGCTTTTAAGTTCTGTTTTAATCAATTTCGGCAAATCGCATTGAACCATGTCAACCAGCCAAATAGCCAAATCTGGAGTGGAAACGATATATATATGCATTGCAACTCGCGAAACCATCGCATCGTTCACTAAAAGTGAACTATTTATTGGTTTTCAATATTACTGCGACCTTATATCATTATAGTTTTATATAACTAGTTACATTAATAAAATAACAATAGACGTTATGAGCAAATAAAATATTCATCCACCGTTGCCACCGTTGGGCAATTAAATCGGGAAGAATAGGTTTCAATGTAAATACATAATACACAATTGTTGCGTGGGTCTTGATGTTGTAGACTCACAAAGCTGAAAAAATTCTCGTGTCACAATGTTAGTTACCATACTCCTCTGAAACGGCTGAACCGATTCTCATGAAATTTTGTGTACCTATTGGGTCGATCTAAGAAGCGGCCAAAATCTATTTTTTATACCCCTAAGTGATAAGGGTTGCCTACCCATAACATTTTTGTTTTTAATTTTACCATACTCCTCGGAAACGGTTGAACCGATTCCCATGAAATTTTGTGTGCTTATTGGGTAGGTCTGAGAATGAGTAACCATCTATTTTTCATACCCCTAAGTGGTAAGGGTTGTCCACCCCTAACATTTTTTTTTAATTTTTACCATACTCCTCCGAAACGGCTCGACCGATTCTCATGAAATTTTGTGTGCCTATTGAGTAGGTCGGAGAATCGGCCAACATATATTTTTCATACCCCTAAGTGATAAGGGTTGTCTACCCCTAAATTTTTTTTTTTTTAATTTTTACCATACTTCTCCGAAACGGCTCGACCGATTCTCATGAAATTTTGTGTGCCTATTGAGTAGGTCGGAGAATCGGCCAACTTCTATTCTATACCCCTAAGTGATAAGGGCTGCCCACCTCTAACATTTTCAGTTTTGGAAAAATTTGTTTTTTGTGTTACTGTCGTAATTAATTAATGATATATATTATTATAAGGAATAAATTATAATGAATTATGAAACTAATGGTTTGGTCTTTTGTTATTTTTTATACCAGATCCTAACAATAAATAAGTTTTTTTTTCTACACTAGAAATTATCTAGAAATAATTCATATGACAAAACAACGTTTGTCGGGTCAGCTAGTATATTTATAAAATTAACCTTAACTGACTAAAAAAAAAAAACAATTTTAAATGTTTTATTCGGATACCAGTGGGAACAGAAATAACTATAAAGAAAACGCACCGAATTATCTTCATAAACGACGACCCTGTACTATAAAAATTTGAACAAAGGGTCTAGCTGAATAAGGTAATGGAAACTGCCCCCAACGATTTTTGAAAAGTAATGATGCAATTCGATGCCAAATGGCAAACAAAAATCTTTAGACCAAATTTCAGTTTTTAAACTTAACGCGTTGCGGCTTAATTTAAAAAAACGTGTTTTTCAGGTGTATATAATTGTGACTAAACTACTGAATATTTTGGTGACTAGAAACTCTTAGCGACAAATTCAATCAAGCACATTCGACTTCTATTGATAACTTTGGGGAAGTCGCCTTCTCTACAAGGTTTGGCTTGATCGCGGATTCAATAGTTTCCTGGTGTTGTTTGGTTAAAAGTGTAATTATAGGTCCTAGACTCATAAATTGAGCTCGTGTACATAAAATTGACATATTTCGCGAAAAGTATTTGGCACGCATCCTTGATAAATCGCAAGAGCTAAACATTATTGCCATGTTCACTATGGACTTACCATATATTTCTAAAATATTTCACAATGCGTTTTAACAGTCCACATCAGACGAAACGTTTCAATAAGAACCAACGTCCCAAACTCCTACGTATCCTTGTTTCGGTGTAACCAAGCAATTTATTAATATGTAATAGGTAACAATTAGCACTGAAAATTATATGATAGGCCCATTGCAGTTGCGCCAGTTGGGGGTTCATTGTCTGCATCCGAGTTTGAGTGTGTGAAGATTAATTTTGATTTTCCGTTGCCAGAGGAGTCCCATTGAACCAGTAGTCCTCCAACGCATGCCCCCATTCCTCCACTCGAGCAACAATTTGCAACAAACCGATGACAGCATAACTTGGGGCGCTTATGTATGCGCGTGTGGAGACTTTGGTGTGAGCCAAAAATGCCAAGTCATGGTGAAGACAATGTCAGCTGGCGGAACGGAGAGACAGACATAGTAAAATTTATTACATCGAGGTTGTTGGGGTGTGTCCTAATGATGTCATAATTAGCAATGCCAAGTGCGAAAACGACAAGTCACAACAAGTTCGTAGCTTGCAGTACATGTAAGAATGTTGAGTTCTTGGAGAGGAAATGTTAAAGTTGGCGTTGATAATGATATAAAGTCAACTTGATAAAGGGCCTGAGTTTTACTTTCCGTAAAGTACTTATGTAAATATTGATGCATGTTTACTGGTGTATGTGAATCAGCGAATCTTTTAAGCAAATCTGATCAGTGCATTTTAGCACATCCCTAAGAGCAATAAAAGTTGAATTCGATTCCGAGCACAAGCCGCAAAAATATCGCATACGCGTGATGGGGTCACATAACTATATGATCTTCACTTTTGTAAGGATAATGTGTATCTTTTAGATTACCGAGTCAAAGCATAGTAAAATGCTTTCTGGAAACGTGAACTTGTTTTCTACATAAACAGATGGGCTTACATTGCGCCCGGTACCACCAAAGGCGAATTTCACGGGTAAGTATTATTAAAATCAGGTTTAAGTTTTAAGATCGTCATAAATTTTAGGTCTCCTCTCCTAGATGCAACACATTAATTTTTTTTTCGAGAAAAACGCTCGAATTTTTTTTTGAATTTACCCATTCGTGGGCATAAAAATCCGTTGCTCACTTCTTAGTTTTTAGCCAAAATACCAAGTTTAAAGTCTTTTGCCATAAAGATACTTAAAAAACATGTAATGCTATTGTTTTTTGTGGATAAGATATACTTAGAAAAATTCTATACTTTTTAAAACACATTTTTTTTATTTTAAAAAGGTATGAAAATTTTTCGTTGTCCATTAACCTTAAGTTCTAGCTGAAACAATTATTTTAATTTCAGCCGGGATACGAAAACTCTTTTTATACCCTGTAACAAATGTATAAAGTGGAAGGAGGTATTTTAGACCTCATTCTTCTGTCGGGGACCTACGTCTGTGGCGTTCTCGAATTTTTGGAAATTAAGGAAATAAGTAAAGAAAGCCGTAAGGTGTTTTATCGTGTTTTTGTATTCATACCCAACAGATAAGGGGATAGTTTTATTTTAATATAAGAAATATGGAACCCATAGTGAATTTCAGGTGCTTGAAAATTTTTTGGTCCTTATAGTTTTAATGGGTTTTTAACAATCGGCTGCGCGCCCATTTCAGGGGTAGCTCAAGACAGTTTTGTATTGTGGCCAACAGTTCTTAGTAATTAAGCAAGTTCATGAATCAAAAATTTAACCCTTTGTCAAAAACGATTTTTTTGCCATTTTACTATATTCGAGGCGAATAAGTACATAACATTTTAAGAATTTGAATTGGTCGATCTTCGGTAATTTTATAATTTTCTCGTCTGCACAACGGAAAAATACTTGGGAAATGCGCCTCAAGGTCCAATTTCTGGAAAAAAATAATTCGCGAAAGAATCGGGATACTTAAGAATAGGAGCCGATTGTACACAACACTTAAAGCCAAAGGATTCCCGAATGCGGGAAAATTATATGCACTGTCATGCTGCCGTGAGAAAATCATACATTCGAGAAGTCAATCGTAAAAACAGGCAGGAATTTTGTTCAAGATATCGACAGCACGTGGGTACTTTCGGGGTCGAAAGATACATGAACGATGCGGTTTCGATTCTTTGAACCTACAGTCGCAACACATAACACAATCGGACAAGTGAAGGACGATGCACCTCGTGGCGTTATGGCCTTTTTAATTGCGGTGTTTAGGGTTATAATAAGTATTTTGGATATAGGAATAATAGTCCGCGGTCTTTTAAATACATTGGATTATCTTGATAAAATTTATCTCGCTTCAAATCTTTTTAGAAGCCAAGGGAACCCTTATTGATTAGAAATTGTAGTACACGTGAGGTAGCTCGCCAGTCATAAAGTTGACGCAGCAGGTCTGGCTGACTAGGTTTTGCTTGATGTAAAAACGTCACAATCAAGCAGCCAATTACCTTGGCAATGCGTTCAGACAGCTAAAGAGGACTTCGACCGATTGTCAATTTTGTTGCCAGGACACACCTATAAAATTTTCTATTTAACGCATGAGCGACAGTCAGCCAGATAGTGAGTAAGTGAGTTAGTCAGTGTGAGCCAGACCCAGACTCAGTGGGTGCTTTAATTTCAACTTGTTTAACCTCAAACTCAGTATAAAAGCTAAAAGTTTTTGTTCGCTGGCTTTTTGTCTGCCTTCATCAGGAACATCATCTGCTGTACATTCAGAAGCAGCGTCGTTGTTGCCCCTGGCAGCAATTTATTAGGTATCTGGTATCTGCTAGTTGCTATTTGCTACTTCTTAAGACTGCCATCAAGCATGGAGGTCGCCATTGGCAACAGGGTCAGACGTCAGTCGTCAGCTCACAAATACAATCAAATTTGATAGCACAGTTTTTGGCTGGCAAAAAATGGATACTAAATAAAACCCAACTGGCTACCATTTGCTTTTGTTAATCTTGCAACAGCAGCAGAAGGAGCCGCCGCAGATGACAGCAACTTTGTCATGCACACAACTTTTAGTGGCAGTCCCAGTGCCAGAAAGCTGTCCCAGAACCAGTCCCCATTCCTCAGTTTCTATGTTAGTAACAACGCCAATGTCAGTCTAAGTGTCAGTCCTTAGTTCCAGTTTTGAGTTCCAGTTAGAGGATGTGACCATCCGGTGTCAAAGGTGACATGAAGTAGCAAGTACAAGCAATTTGAAGTTAAACAACCCCGAGATGTGTTGATTTGTTTCCGACAGGCTGTGCACATGGTCTGCTACAAGAGGGTGGAGTCCTTTCACATACGTTCCCAAAAGTCTCACTTTATGTTATTTATTTTTAATTTTTGTTGCTCCTTTTTGGATTTTTCGTATAGACAATATTTAATGTTACATCCTTTTACTCAATACATACACTTATATGTATGTATATATACACCAGTGTGTGCTTGTTTTCCATTTTGGGCACTTTTAGTATGTTAATTTTGTAATTTTAATGACATTTGCCGGGCAACGTACGACGATTTGTCAGTTCCAACTCATAAGCCAAGTTAATTTTGTGTCATTTGTTTCTGAATTTTACACGGTACATAAAATTTTCTTATCCTTTTTAATGGCATTTTCACTCCTTTGATATATAAGGTATATTACAGTCGTAGAGGAAAGAAAGGAAAACGCAGGATATGCATATGTGAGCAAACGAATGAATACGATGAAGCAATATAAATAATCTAAAAGCTTGTCAGAACTAAGCAAGAAGATGTATCTGTAGACCCTTTTTCTACTATAAGGCTTACATGACGTTAAACAGTAATGGAGGGCTTCTTTCAATGTCATGGAGTGTTCCATGGCAAAATGATGACATTTAAATTCTTTGGGATTTTTAGGAATCGATAATTATATATCAAAGTCGCCTTCGATCGATTAAAGTAAGTAATGTTAAGCAAGTCAAGAGTTTGTGGTTTCAGACTAAATTTCCTCATCATCAAAAGAATTTAGTAAAAACGATTTTGAAATTTTGTAAAGAAATTTGACCCTGGATCTATTTTGCTTGTTTGATTCGGTAATGCCAAATTTTCTCCAGTGTCTTTTCAAGGGGTTCATATCTATTTTTCTATTTTTTTTTTTTCTGTCTATCTTTTTCGGTTACACTGCGATTTGTTTTGCCGTCTTTTGTGACAAATTTCCCATGCTGCAGAGTAACCATTTCTACATTGAACTTGTCAAAAATTTGCACAAAATTTTAGTTAAATGATGTACAATGAGATGGAACTAAAACAAACAACTCGGAAAAGAGTCTGGTGCATGAGCCCAGTGGCACTGGAACTGGAACCACAAAACATTTTGTTGGGCAAAGGACAACGTCGCTGCTTGGCGTTGCTGGTTGACTGGCTGACTGCCTGCTTGTCTGTTCCCTCTCTTGTCGCATGATGGGTGGTTGGCGTTACATGACAAGTGGCCCCTCCGGCTGCGCGCTTTGTCACAGGAACTGTTAATAATGTGTAGCAGCACCCCTGTCCCGGCTGTCCGCGTGTCTGATGCCGGGTCAGGCCGCGACGGAACAAAATCAGCGTCATTGGCGCACCTACAACATGCGATGTTGCGGTCAGCGACAACTTCGTGCCGTATCAGCGCGAATAAAATGCCGAAAATAAAAAAGTTACCCATGGACTGGGTCTCTTGTGTCATCTGCGTTACCTACTTCACCCACTTTGCCCGCGCTTCTGTTCCTGACACTAGGGCTCGCTCATGAGTGAGTGACGGCGCCGCTGCTGCGTCAGCGGCATGTAATTTTCACGGTTTTTCGCAAATACGAAAACGAAAACTCTATACAAAAATTAAACAAGAAGAGCCCAAAACAACCAGGCAGTTAGCCAATACCATGACTGGCACTTGTGTTGGGGGGAGGGTGCTTGTGGAGCAGGCTCCACATAAAACAATAGCGTCTAGCAGGCGCTCGCTGTGTGTGGGTGTGTGACAACGGCTACAAAATGGAGGCCAACTTGCATTGCATGGCAAAAACTAAAATTATGCAAGCATCACACGGCCCCAAAAAACCAAAACCCCAAAGACACCCCAACACCTCTTCCCCCACCCAATTGCTATGCATTATAACGTGCAATTTTTGCAGCTGGTCACGCTGATGGCGGCAGCTCCAACGCCTTGCTCTGTGAGTGTCATTTAATGAGTGCGTTGTCCAGCGACCAGCGAACTGTTCCGGCTATGGCTATGGCTCCAGTTTCAGCTTGAACTCAGGTCCCCGGCTCTAATGGGGGTTGGGTATGGGAACGGGCTGTGCGCGTGCCAACAATGCAACAACGCTTTACAATTTTCATAAGCATTCCATGCATTTTGGTCAGTTTGATGTGGGTTTTGTTTTGCGCTTGTTGCACTTGTTGTTTCAGTTCCTAATTTTATTGTTTTTTTTTTGTTTTGTGCATGAACGGAAAATAAAAACTCGTGGAAAAATAAGCCTGAAACTGTACTTAGATGTTTTCCCATCAAGGACTACAAATACTCACTATACACTCACTATTAACCGAACGTTCCCAATGGTTAGAAAAAACAACCGAATCATAGATTCTGTTTATTTTCTATGCCATCTTATAATATCAGTATTACATGTATTATGTAATTTTTATATAACTTACACTATAGGGGCGCGTCCTTTTATCCTACTCCGTACTCTCCAGATGTTGGTGCCCCGGATTACCATGAGACACAGCCTAGCTGCACAGAAACTTCTCTTTTATGAATAACTTAAAACACTCTTGGAAAAAATGCATATAATCGGGGAAGCGATTAGCAATAGATTCTTTTTGGGCCTCGTTTTGGGACGTTTAGAGACGATTAGGTTAATATACTTGCTGTCAAACAGTCATGTCTATAAGTATTCTTGTTTTGGTCGGAGTAATTGGACATATACAAGTTATATGCCATAGCAATAGTTACTTGCTTTCAAACCCTATACTCTCCAAGAGTAACCAAACAACACCCTAACCAACCACGCCTACTGTCAAAGTCAGGGATACGGATCAAGCTTGAAACCGGTCAGCCCATTGTTGCCGCTAACAATAATGAGTTCGTAATTTGATGTCGTTGCAGAAAATTGTGGAATTTGCCGAAGTGTACGCGTTAGCATGTTGGCTTAAAGTGTTTTGGACACGGGAGGGGGTAAGGCTAGGTGGCCGCCATTGCTGCTACTTTGTTTGCAACGTCGCGTTTTCAAATGGAGGGACGCCCACTCCAAACTCGGTAATCCGTTTTCTATACAATACATACGCACACATTCGTATGTACACAACATATGCCACTATGTACTATGTATAAACATATATGTATGTTTACACATGTGATTTATCAATGCCCCTCACTATTCGCACTCCAATCTTATACGCATCAACCAATTCATCCAAAACTAACCTACAAACTGTCTCTGGCACATGCTTTAACTGAGAAACAAAAGAAATATGTACCTAAAAAAAAACCTGATCTTTGCTTGTTTTCCAGCATTGTACAACCCTTAAATTAAATCGGTAATATAATAGATATATATTGTATGTATCGAATATATAGCTACATCTTAATTTTATACTACATTCTTCTCTTCTGGAACAATATTCACCTAGGTAATACTATGTACAATATTACTATGTATTTAAATATATGTGAAGAAGGGGACACATCTCAGAAGCCAAAGCTTACTTTTGCGATTCATATCAATGTGTTGTCCCGTTTCGGCGTTGGAAAATCTAAAAATATTGGGGCTGCTACTTAATATAATAAAAAAATATTCTTGTCACCCGCGACATTATAGTAGTCGTTTCAGAAAGTTACTTTTAGAAAGACTTTGCTGTATACGTAGATACTCTCAAGTGACGACACGTTTTAAAACAGACCCGGATTTCACGAAATTATTATATTATTAGAGTTGCGATATTTTGCCCCGTTCCCCCGAAGGAATATTTCGACCAAATGTATGGGAAGTTACCCGGTTATTCGGATGTGGGCACCCCTGCATAACTTTTGCCTTTGATCTTTATTACCGTTCTAGAACTGGTATTTGAATTTACTGAATTGAATAGTTTTAGAATTAACAAGAAATTGCATCGTAAACTATGAGATTTTGAAGATGCCGATGAAATTGTATCATTGTCTTCCCGTCATACGGGCCTTCAAACTCTGCCAGATAGGCTAGCCACAGAAGAGTCCAAAATCGGGCTAGATATCAAATGCGCTAAAACGAAAAGCTGGCCCCACTAACAACTAAGAAATTCCAGACACTTGTCAATCGATGTCTCAGAAGCTTATTGCGTATATGGTGGCAGCGATAAGTTGGTACGACTCCTACTGACTTCCATGCCAAATTAACATATATGTCAAAGTATTCATTACGGTTCGAGTTACGTTTGTTTTTGTGCGACACAATTGGCGATTTTTACTATATCTGAAATTATTCAACAAAGAAGTGCGATCAAATTTTGTTTCCTGAATGGAAACGTTGAAAAAGTTGTCGTCGTGTTGATGTGTGTGAAACAATGCTCTCTGACTATCAGGCGGCTTATAAACGCATTATTACGGGAGATGAGACGTGGATCTAACTTACGACCCCGAAACAACCGTCCATCCGTATGTATTGAGTGTCGGATTTATGGAAACACAACTCTTGGTTTTTACACCACGATAATGCGCCATCTCACAGTACACTGAGTTTTCATGACTTTTACGCCAAAAATGCAACCAATATCGTTCCGCAACCACCTTATTCACCTGATTTGGCGTCGTATGACTTCTGGCTATTTTCAAAACTCAAAAGACCACTCCGAGGAAAGCGTTTTGAGTCGATTGAAGACATTCAACGTGAGCCGGCGCGCGCTCTGAAGGCTATACCGGAAGGAGACTTTTTGCATGTATAATATTGGAAGAGGAAGAAATTGATTACGAAGAGATTTTTTGATTTATAAAGAAGTTCCGACTAGTTTTTTTAGATAGAACTTTCGACCAATTACGACCTTAAAATAGGGGTTTAATGTATCCCCATAAAAGAAATCATAAGGTAACATGGAGGTCGCCAAGAGGAGATTTTGTCACGCAAATAGATCACACTTGTATGTCGCGTTCCACTTGCAATATGCTGTGTGACGTTCGTAATAAGAGAAGAGCTGAAATCAATAGCGACCACTTTCTCATCTGTGCTGAAAGATATCTCAGACTTTTATCCAATAAAAATGAAAACTCTACGCGTACGATGCATAAATTCGATATAGAAAAGTTAAACAACAGGAATACGAGGGACGAATTTCGGCTGAAAAAGAGGATATGAGAAATCTCCATAGTATGGTAAAAACTATTGAAGTAGGATGTACGTTGCACGACTTGCCCTATAGAATACGAAAGTGGCAACATGGTTACTGTTCAAAAAGTAGTTGTTTGGACCTCTGAAAATGTACCTAAATCTTGGAAGGAATCGATAATTATCAAGCTTCCGAAGAAGGGAAACCGACAAATATGATCTAACTGGAGGGGTATGTCTCTCCTGCCAACCATCATGAAAATCTTTAACCAGATCATACTAAGCCGCATTTCCGAGCCACTTAGCAACGTACTACGTAGAAATCAAGCTGGCTTTCATCCTCAAAGATCTTGTATAGATCTAATAAACACTGTACGTATTATCGTAGAGCAATCCGAGGAATTCAAATCTACTTTATATTTAGTTTTCATAGATTTTCTGAAAGCGTTTGAATCCTTTGATAGGGAAACAATTTGGGTGGCACTTCGAGCTAGAAGGATTCCAGACAAAATTGTCAATATTAGAAAAGCGTCGTATTCTGGGTCCTCAAGCCGAGTTTTGCACGGCGGACAACTAAGCGATCCTTTCGAATGCAATAGCGGTGTAAATCAAGGATGCACACTTTCGCTCTTGCTCTTTATCACCGTTCTTAATTTAGTATTTGAAGCAGATGAATTTGTTTTGTTTATTTTAACAAGTGAAGAATCTGTACATCAATTTGTACCATAACAGCACATGGATGGTAAATAAATAACAGCCAAACCCCATAGCGCCGTATGACGATTTTATTTGATGGTAGTCTTACTGACCCAACGACGGGCAGCGAGCAGGCTGCGGTGTCTTTGCAATATATCGCTGTATCTACTAGTGTGGCTACCAATCAGCACTTCAACTGTATGCAGATTGAGTGTGGAACCGCGTACGTACCAGAGACAGTTGGTTATCTACTACTCGATTCTGCTATACCTGAATGCGTTTATAGTTCGATATGTCAGCAATCCCCCAAATCTGCACTCCATAAAGCCATATCGGGAGAATACAGTGCACATAAAAAGCTCTTTTACGAAGTGTGTTCAAAAAATAATGTGACTTTTTAAATTTCGCGGACAACGTATTTTCGATTATCGATTTTTTTTTTGTGTTGGTACACTCTTCCCGAACATCTGTACCAAATTTCAAGTGAATGGGATTTTTGGTTTGGTTGTGAGAGGGGTAAAGGTTATAAGTGCGCATTAAATGCGCAATGCGTCTCAAAACGATCATACGAGGGGTATTCAAAAAGTAAGTTTCCCTGGTCTGGCGTTTCTCTTGTACACCATCTAGCGGCCTCGCACTGAACACAACATCAGTCTTGAGTCTATCGATAAGAGCGGCACTGGTATTGGTGACCGAAAATAGTTTTTTCAGCAGTATAAACACAACAACCATGGAGCTACCATTGCAAAACGTGTCCAATTGTGAATTGCGTGCAGTTATTCGTTTTTTAATTTCAAAAGGACTGAATAGTAACAAAATTCACAGTGAACTAGTGGAAATTTATGGTGAGAATTGTATGAGCGTGCAAATGGTGCGAAGATGGCGCGCTGATTTTATCGCGGGACGTTCAGAAGTTCATGATGAACAGCGTGCAGGACGTCCAAAAACAGCCACTACGGACAGAGCTATTGAAGCTGTTCAAAAAATTATTGAAGAGGACAGACGGCTGACCATCGATGATATTCTTGAATTGATTCCTCCTGATATTGAAATTGGCCGAACTTCAATCTTTTCAATTTTGAAGGACAAGCTTGGTTACAGCAGAGTTTGCGCAAGATGGGTCCCACGCCTGCTTACCGAAAACCAGAAACATCAACGAATAGTCGCTGCTCAAAAAATTTTTGAAATGGTTAAGAAAGAAGGCGATAGTCTCTACTCACGCATTGTGACGGTTGATGAAACGTGGTGTCATCATACGAATCCCGGAACAAAGCGTCAAAACGAAACCAGAAGAAAGTGCTCCAAAAAAGCAAAAATTCAACGTCCTGCTGGAAAAATCATGGCCACAGTTTTTTGGGACGAGTTAGGTGTTTTGTTGGTTGATTTTTTGGAACTTGGTACAACAATCAATGCGGATCGTTACTGTGAAGTTTTAAATAAGCTTAAAAATGTCATCAGACGAAAACGGCCAGGAAAATTATCCAAAAAAATCTTACTCTTTCATGATAATTCACGGCCTCATTCTGCTCAAAAAACGAGAACTTTATTGGAAAAATTCAAATGGGAAATTTTCGATCACCCACCCTACTCTCCGGATCTCGCACCAAGTGGGCAGCATTTTGTTTCAAACGAAGAAGTCCAAACATCTGTAAAATTATGGCTCCAAAAACAGGACACGTCTTTTTTAAAGAAGGTTTGCATAAACTCTATAACAGATACGAAAAATGTATTCAAGTCGAAGGTGACTATGTAGGAAAATAGTTTGTGAGTCAAATAATCAATAAATATTCATTTTGTAACCTAAAAATTGTTTTGTACTTCATTTTAAAATTAGGGAAACTTCCTTTTTGAATACCCCTCGTACAATTCACAACTGGTTAAAACTCACATAGAACCTTAAAGCAATTGTATTTTCACTCGTAACTAAATTTATTTACTATTACTATTACTACTATTACTATTGCCATCGTTTTGCAGCATTACATGGGAACTACTATGGAATGGATGGAATTGTGTTAAGCCCGTGTCAATTTTAATATTTATTAAATACCAGATTAAGTTCGGTAAAAAAAAGTAAAAATCTATATTTATAAAATTTTTCCATCTAACTTTAATTTTTAATGCTTAGTTTTAAGCAAGCACATACGATATTATAAAAAATAATAAACATATTGCGTACATATGAGCAAGCAGTATATTTCAATGTCTGAACATCCATAATTTAGACAGGGAGGGTAAAAGACTTATAGGCCGATACGACTCAGGATCAGCTTCTGGTTTGCCTGGCTTGTCAATCATAAGATTTGCAGCAAGTTTCCATTGCTTTTGGAAGACTTGGAGCCTGATAATAGCATTCAAAATTAATACTATATAAAGGAGCGCTCTTTTAGGAAAAGCCTTCACCGTTGCATTGCAAATCCTATCAATACCCGGAGCTTTATTTTTCGGCAATAATTGGATCACTTCAGTTAATTTTTCAATCCTTATAGAGTTAACAGGCGGGACATCTGCAGTGGGATTTGAAGGTTCTGGTGGGTCTCCTAAGTCTGCTCTATCGTAGCAAATTCATAAGGAATGACTGAATCGATCCTCTAGATGGTATCCGAAAGCATTAGCCTGTTCCCTTTCGTTTTTAGCAAGTTCACCACCAGGACAACGGACAGGAACCTGTCTGAAGGATGGTCGTTTAAGCGATTTTGTGCACTTCCATAGAGAGTAGTTCGCATCGACGGTGTAGTCCATGGAAGCCAGTTTTTGTTCGAAGAAATCACTTCTGAGTTCCTTTAAGAGGTTACGTTGCTGCCTTGCCGCTCGGTTCCACAAAATTCGGTCTTGAGATCGAATTGCTCTTCTTCGGAGGTACCTCTTTCTTCTGATTAGCTCTTTGGCCTTTCTCGTGAGAACAATGGCATAACTAATGGGACGTGACATAGGATTAGGCGGCGTTGAAGCAGAAGCAACTGTATATGTATTTTCAGTTAGAAAAATAACTACATTCTCAATGTCTTCAACAGAGTCCAAAGTAAAATTTAATTGAATGGAGGATTTAAGATGTTGTCTGAAAGGTATGATGTCAGTACTGTTGGTGGTTAACCGAGGGCTTGGACTGACATTAGAACCATCTATATGCAAATTAACCACAAGGGCTATATAGTCAGAGTCTAAGTACCAGTTTTGGCAAATAGTTGCTTGAGAATCCGGTACCCCATGATATAGAGCGAAATCAATGCAACTAGGTGTGTAACTGGACACATATGAGTATCTAGTAGGTGATCCTGTATCAAGAATATTAGCTCCTCTAACTGTAATGGCTTCGGCCAGCTCTAGGCCCCTTGGTGAGTTGTGTGTACACCACAGGCAATGTTGCGCATCCAGTCTCCACCCACCAGATACCTTTGGCCGCAAGAAGCGAGTATGTCACTGAAGTGCCTTTCTTCAATTCTATTCCTAGGTGGACAGTATATGGCACTAAATTCCATGTCTCCCAATCCTGTGGCAACTTTTATTGAAGACATTTGTATGGTTTGCGTTTCAATAAATCTTTGCGGAAAATGACGTAGAGAACTCCTCACGAACACCGCATCTCCTCCGACGCCGTGATTGTGACGTGATGGCTTGTAAGCTGGATAGAAGGTATACTCGTATATTTTTAATTTTTCCCCACGGTTTCGTCTGATCTCATTTAAGAGAAAAATGTCGACGTTGTTGTTAATCGCGAAAGGCTCAACTTCTCTGGCTTTTCCTTCAATGTCATTAACATTCCAGATAAGGATCTTGAGTGAATTCATTGTGATGTTGAGACGTTTTTGTGGAGCTGGTGAGTCGATGTATCCCCCGTGCATTGCTTTCTCATATTGGCCATATCGTGACCCATATTTTCGAGCCGTTCTAGTCGTTGACTGTTTTGTTTGTTTTGCTGTTGTTGTTCTCGTTGCTTCTCCTGAAGCCACAAGATAAATTGTTGCTGCTGCTGTAGTTGCAGCTGTTGTTGCCATTTCAAAAATGGCTGTTGTTCTAATGCTACATAAGTGGCGCTTGAAGGCGTCGCTGGGCAGGTGCGTTGCCGTTTCTTACTATTGAGGCATAGGACTTGCCTCCAGCATTGAGTCTAGGCGTGTTAGGCATTTGTTGTGTTTGTTGCTTTCGAGTTGGTTGTTGCTGCTTTGCTTGATTTTTATTCCTTCTGATCTGTCAGACGGCAACGTATAAGACTGTCACTTCATTGAGGAGCCCGTTGATCGTCGAAGATACTCCTGATACCACTGGCATCCTTTGTAGCTTGCCATATGATTGCCTCCACCGTGCATACAGGTAGGCTGTTCATCTTGGGAACGTGTGCATAGCTTGGTAAGATGATCTTCACCACATCGTGCACAATTGGGATGACGACGGCAGTATTTGGCTGTGTGACCGTATTCCTGGCATCGTATACATCAGGCGATATCAGATGTCTTCCGCATCCTTAGGTTAAATTAGGTTAGGGCGACAGTTGGGACTGGCGTCCCAACTCACTTAGGCCAAGGATAGGCCCTTTGCGATACCGCTAGAGTGAGCCAATTCACCACATTTCCACACTTGATAGGTCCCCTATGAAAGTTGAGGAAGTCATCCGGCTGCCTGAGTGACCCTTAAAAGGCATTTTGGACTCTGTGCAGAGAGCTGAGATAGGTCGTCTAGAAAGTGTGACTGTAGGAACCTAAATCTTTTACTGCCCAGTCCTGGGCAGTGACAGAAGAAGTGTTCCACCGTCTCCAGCTTCCTCTTCATCGCCACAGCTTCTACAGAAGTCGTGGTGGCGAGCATTCAAACGGGATGCGTGGTTTCCTACCAACCAGTGTCAAATCAACAAATCAACTAGCCATGGCCCATCCCGCATCCTTTCTATCCTCACTTTTTGTCGCCAAAGTGTTTTAATATCATATATTTAATTAATTTTTGCGCATGGCTTTATATTAATGAAGAATAAATTGAGCTTTCAATCTTTATTAATCCTTGATCTTGGGTTATGTACCTGCAGAACTTCAAAGCCATTGAAATTCAAAGAGATCATTAAAGTCAGAAATTCTCACAACTTTTTGCGGTGGCTTTGTTGCTTGCGTTGTTGTCACTTGCAACAGTAGAGATATTCTGACGAGCAGCATCAGAAGAGCTAGTAGGGCGTTCATTTGTATCTCTGGGACTTTCGTCGTCATGACTTACATTGGTTGTATCCATGTCCATGTCTAGCAAGGCAAACCTGTTGCTAGAGTTTGCCATCAACTACTGAGGGCGAAAGCAGTTTCAAATCTTAAAAACCTGTTAAAGCTAGTATTGGGAGATAAAGGTTTCTTCCTCTTAATTTTCAAATTTTGTAGCAGCTCCACTAAGTTCTAAAGAGCCAATTTTAACAGATGCACTGAGAGTTGGAGGGTCAATGTCTAAGGAACATTGAATGAAGCAGGCTCCATGGTTAACCATACTTCCGCTAGGGCACACAAAGCTGATTGCGGCAGAATTCGTGAAGCCAGAGCTGCCTTTTGACAACTAAATAGATTCTGGCGAGAACGGAATGTCCGGTTAAAAACCAAAATAAGAGTCTTCAACGCATGCATAAAGTCGGTGCTGTTGTATGGTTGTGAGACATGGTACATTATAGAAGCGTATTTCGTATATGGTGGCCCGAACCATTAGCAATGTTCGCCTTTGTGAACTTTGCGAACAAAAACCAATCGAAATTGAAATTCGTAAGCGCAAATACGGTTGTTTGGGTCACACGTGACGCAAAGATTATGATGATATACCGCATGCAGTTCTGGAATGGAACCCACAATGCAATCGATCCAGAGGCAGACCTAAAATGACCTGGAGCAGGAAGCTCAGCCAGGCGAGTGGAAAATCAATTATCGGGCTACGAGCTTTGTCAATAACTTGTTTAAATTATGAATATGTCCTTAATAAAAATTTTAAAAAACCAAAAGTGATATTTTTTTTGATTTTGTTCAAAGTTCGATGTGTGTGTAATGTACATTTGTACAGAATATTCAATATATTTTCTGATTTTATATTGGTTTGGAACTGTTAAAAATGATTTTAAACCTTCCTTGGTATCACTCCACTAGTGATATACACGCCAAGGCAAAAATTGAATTTGCTTTAGAGAGGGTCAACCGTCTGCACAACAATTTTAAGGTTAGATGAAAATACATACTCCGAGTTTACACATATTAATATTTTATTATTTAATACCTAGTTTAAGATATAAGTTTCTCATATTCATGGGTTTTTTTTTAATTTTTCCCAGCCTCTTATGACTCTAATGTTGTTATATACATATGTATCCATTATTATTTAATGAATTTTTATTTGTCGGTAATTTGTTGACAGCTTCCAGTTTTTGTATACTTTCGCTAATTTTATGCCATACCATGTCCAAAAATTATTTTATTTATTTATTAAGAAGGAGGTTAAAAATAAATTCTTAGCCTACTACAAATTTAAAAGTACTAGCTGCAAGGATATTGTTGGTTGTCGTCGGGGTTGAGAGAGTATTCATTAATTTCTCCATTCTCTTTAATTTTCGCCAAAATTAAATTAACTGTACTTCCGTGCAGAAGTTCGATTTTTACGAAATAGATAGGGCAATAAGAGATTTTTGCATACTTCTTCAAAAACTTTCTGATTTTTAGAATTTAGATCGACTTGAAAAATAAAGGCTGTTCACCTGATTTGAATAATTAAACTATTTTCGGCTCACTGAATAAGTTTGAAATGCAGTTAACTCGCTTGGGAATAACGGCAACAGAGGAACACATTTTTTCAAGAATGTTTTTGCCATTGAAATGCATATGAAAGCATAAGAAACGCGGCATAAAATGAAGCTAGTTTCTTAGAAGGACAACAACCGATTGTAGTTTTCGAAACTTTTTCTGATAAGCTAATAGACTAGACTGTAAGCATTCCTGTAGAAACCAGAACTCTTCGATATTGATGATATCGAACAAATAAATATTTGTTGATCATTGCTCTGTGTCACCATGACGGTAACACGTTGCCCAAAAAAAGACCAACTTCTTGTGTACTCTGGCTAATCCATAAAGAATTTTTCTCTAAACTGGGTTCTACTATAGCTATATTTTTTTTGAACCGTGCTGTTTTTGTTCGGGTTGGTGGTTGAACATCGAGTAATGTCAAATAAGTTCGAAAATGGTCAAGAACCCACGAATACGAACATGATGCTCTGATGGACGATTATTCGGTACATAAATTGTACAAACAGCTCAATAAGATTTCACAACAGAGCATTGATTTGATTTGATTATAAATCTCGAAAACTTAAAGACGTAATTGTGTAATTGGTGTAAGTCTTTCCATGATGAATTATAGGGCTGGTTACTGAAAAAAATTACATTAACAATTGCCAAAAAGGGACAATTGATTTCGGAAATCCGGACCCTATTAAAAAAACAGCCTATACAAACATACATTGTTCGTCATTGTTTCGACTCTCAGTGTTTCCGACCATATCTATCTTTGCTGGAAACTATTTCCAAAGAGAAAACAAATCCAAATTTTCCAGTGGTTGAAAAAATGTTTTTCGTAAAAATAGACGAGTCCATAAAAAGTTCGAACATTTTTTTCTTTTTGATGGAATCGAATCAATTTTTTTCTAGAAGCTACCTTTCTAATGTCTCTAAATTAAAAAAAAAATTGATACGCATAAAACTTCGCTTACTAATTTCAGCTCCGATGATATATATTAAAATTTTGGCTGTTTGCATTAGCCATTAATATTGGAAGCTAGCTTCAAAAACTATATTTACTCGTAAGATGCATACAGGAAGTTCGCAATTGAATACTTCAGTTGCCACCTTAAAGGAATATATAATTTTGGGGCAAAAGAATATGGGTACAGAGTATCCATACTGCTAAGCACTGCCTCGAAACTGGCGCCCAAAATTTCTTATATAGTAATTGGCACAAGTAGATGCCAATTTAGTAATCAGCTACTTTAACCTTAATTGAATTAGGAAAATTTTCAAATATTATCTAACGCTTAAAGAATATATTATCTGACAAATGCTACACTTTTTATTTAGCTACCTTGTCCTTGAACGGACTTCTGCCCTATCAGCCCATATCTATGGCTAATGCGTTAAAAACATCTTGATGCACACTTTACAATAAATTACAGCCAAAGCGCACCCAAATCAAACTTAACTTAACTAAACACGCCCTAAATGGGTATTATCTACTCGGGGACAACATTTAATTTCAATAAAAAAATTGAAAACAAAAAAGGAGCTTAACATCTCTAGAAGCCAAAGAAGCGGCAGCAGCTGCTGATGTTAGTCCATTACCAAGCTATTGGTCAACTTGCTGGCCACCTGTGACCAATTTCGATTATGAGGCTTTCCAACTTTGTCCTGTTGTACATTGTACACAATCTTATTTTTGGCCGCATCCGCTGTTTGACTTTGACCCAAGTCTTCAAGAAAAATCTCAACCCCAAAGGCGTTATAAATTTTCTTGCCTCATAACACTCAACCACCTTGGCCAACGGGACACAAACTGTTCCCTGCAGCTCGACCTCTCTTCGTCCTTAAGACGACTTCATTGTAATGCAGGACTAGGGGAGCAGCTAATCAGCTTCCGCATTTTATACATGACCGCCTGCCCACGCCTCTCTTTGCCAGCGCAACCCTCCTGTCCCGGGCTGACTGCCTTCCGGCTGTATTACGGAAATCGCAAGTAGCTTATCTTAATATGCTCTGTGTTTTGGTCTTTATTTATTTATTCTACTTTGCTGATGTTTATTTTTTGCTTTCTTGTTTTTAATGTGGATTTTAGGTTATGTCGATTGTTAGGTCATTTGTTTCACTTGGCCTCAAATAAATCCAAATAAATAATTCATTGGTCTGCATTTGTTTTTAACTTGGATTTGCTTCTGCAAATAGAATAAGATAAAAACAATCTCTACATGTGCCTGCTCTAATATATTACGAATATCTAATACTCTGTATTAAGTTCTTTAAAATTAGAGTGGAGCCGGTTAAAGTTGTGGCATAGCAACCGTAATGTACTCGTACGTTGTCCTTAATATAGTAAGTCCTAATAGATTGCATATAAATGTAACGTTTGTAAACAAATATTGTTCTGAAATGAGCATCACTGGCTTAAACCAGCTGAACACATTTTGTTGCGATGCAAATTACGACGCATTATCCATCTGAAACTTTTGGTTTTTTCAAGGTCCGATGGACCATCTCTATGGGAACTATGTGATCTAATCCCAATATCAAAAAAATAAAATAAACTTGTTTACTATAGAGTTTGGCTGCTCTAGCACTTACCATCTTGGACGACAGACTGATGGTCTTCTTTGTTGACTCTGATCATAATTTAAATCACTTTGGAAGGTCACCGACGGGACGTCTCCTTCTGTATGTTATGCACATTTTCGGCTTGTTGAAATTTAATATGGTATTCCCGTTGTACAGGGTATAAAAATAACTACAGACTTTAAATCCGGGACACACCTACTCATACCACCCATAGATAGGCATCTTCTAAAAGAAATAACGATTGACATATATAAAGAAGCAACTAAATAAAAACGAAAAATCGTTTTTTTTAATTAAACCGCAACGCGTCATTAAAAATTACAACTTTGCTCCCGCCGTTTTTTAAATTTTAAAAATGATATAAAAAAAAATTGTATCTTATTTATGTTTCAAAGTATTGTCCGTCACTTTCCACTACTTTGGCCCATCTTTCAGGCAACAATCGAATCCCGCGTCGGAAAAATTCTTCATCCTTTGATAAGATCCAAGAATCGATCAATTCTTTCACTTTTTTAAAAGAATCGAAGCCCTGGCCCGCCAGGCCATGTGCCATCGATCTAAATAAATGGTAATCAGATGGAACAACATCTGGAGAGTATGGCGGGTGATGTAGAATTTCCCATTTCAGTGTTTCGAGGTACGTCTTGACTACTTTCGCCACGTGAGGATTGAGAAGGTTTTAGCAGCTCATAATAAATTACGCCAAGCTGATCCCACCAAATACACAACATGACTTAGGATCCGTGAATATTCTGTCGAGGTGTCGCCGTAGGAGTGTGGCCGGGCAATCCCCATGATGTGCGTCGCTTAGGGTTGTCGTAGTGCACCCATTTTTCGTCCCCAGTAACAATACGATGAAGAAATCCTTTTCGTTTTTGTCTTTCAAGTAGCTGTTCACAAGCAAATAAACGTCGCTCAACATCTCTTGGTTTCAACTGATACGGTACCCAGTATCCTTGTTTTTGGATCATCCCCAGCTGTTCCAGGCGTTTTGATACTGCTTGCTGAGTTACTTCCAATGATTTTGCTAGCTGTTCTTGAGTTTGGCACGAGTCTTCATTAAGTAAAGCCTCCAGTTCATCATCTTCAAAAGTTTTTTCTCTGCCACCGCTATGCCGATCTTCAACAACAAAATCACCGCTTTTAAACTAATAGTATCATCACCATAAGTACTTGAAATAACCCGATGAGCCTCAGCCGCCGATTTTTTCATGTTGAAATGAAAAAGTAAAATCTCCCGCAAATGACGTGAATTCGGTTTATAAGTTGACATATTTAATTAAGTGTAACTATATGACGCAAACAAAAATTAACTAATATCGATGTAAGGTTATATTTATCGATGTCAAAGCTGATGGAAAAATGCTGTGATTTATTTATTTGAACTATTACTGGCCACTAGCGCCATCTTTTGGAAAACGGCAAAGTTGTAGACCTATAATATAATATATAATATATAAAAGACCGACTAATGTTTTTGGGTAAATAAAATTGTCGTGTAAACTCAAGACTTTTCAGTGTCTTTGAATATGTTGCAGCAATGTACTCGCACAAGTTGATCGTCGGCGACGTACTAAAACAAAATACACCCAGTGTGTGCTTTTGCGCAACTACAACAACTTAAAAAAAAAATAAATACACAAGGTGTAGTGTATCGCATATAAATGCAAAAAAACTCATTTTTCGTTCGTGAGCACCCCCCTGTCAACTGGTGAAAATCTGTTGCCTTAAAGGTACCGAGGTGTAGCTGGGTTTGGGGTTGCGCATTCTTGATATGCTCGGGTCTACGTCGAGGGCGGTCGGGGTTATTTCTCGCCTAACATGTACACGGTTGTACACGGACTAATTTAAAAATAAATAATGTGCGGTTTATAAAAGAAAAAAAAAACAAACCTGATCAAACGGTAGCGCCGACACGCCATTGAAATGCTTTACAGAAAAATACCTAAAATATATGTCTCTACCCTATCTGCCATGACAAATACAAATGAGATCTGCATCGTCCCTTGTTTAAGTACACTTGGCTTAGTTAAAGCAGCTTTAAATATAACTTCACATAGATATTCGCCTGACACACTAATAAGCCTAACTTATCATTTCAAAATTCATATCTATATGTATACTAGCCGGCCTCCGGCACGGTCGCTTCGCTCGCTCGTCTAGATACACGTTGACTATTTTCTAGATGAACTGCTAAATGGACAACGGTTGGGTGTCGTTCGTGAATTTGGAATGAGAAAATTCGCCATATTGCCTCGTTACTGCTAATGCAACGTCCTATTTGATATTGTGAAATTTCGTCATTCACATTGTCGGCTCTCACACCAAAAATCGCAATATCGCTTCCCTTATTGACGTATTTGCAGATATATTTTATTGATTTTACTGAGTTGCAATACTCGACGTTAATGTGGGCTTTATACGTTTTTGATAATAATGGCGAAAATGGAACAACCCAACGATTGTCAATTTCAATTTCTTGATTTTTCACTTTGATTGTGGTTGATCTGCCATTGTCTTCTGTTGATCTACGGCGATATAAGGGGTATCCATCGTAGCCCGTAACAGTGTCCGAAGGCAATGCCCTTGGATATCTTTTGGAGCATTTGCCATCGATCATGCATGGTGAAGTTGGGTTGAGCACACCATATGGTCCGTGGATCATATTCTTTGTGATAACCTCGAATAATTCTGGATTATTTGTTTGAACTCGGATTTCCGCCGATATCACATCATCAATTTCATCTGGTAGTATTTTCTGAACCAACCAAATCAATATGTGCGCATGAGGTAATCCTCTCTTACATACATACATCCAGCACCGAACCTATCCGAATACACTGCTTTTGATAATAAGCAGGCCTGCTGTTTCATTGGGAAATTTCAGTGCTTGGCACTGATCACATTCCTTGTTCATTGTTCCAATTACAACAGATTGATTTATTGTTTTATCGAATGCAGGTCTGTGCAGATTGGATGCATTGCGCATTTGCCTGAATGTTCTTTGGATTAAATTCTGTTCTGCATGGATTTCATCTGATTGATTCTGATAATCCCGATTTCGTCTCATTCTCATTCGAGCATTCGTATTGTATTCATCTCGTTCTTCTGTTGTATGAGCAGAACGTGATTTTGCTTCTCTTAATCGACTCAACTCACTCCTTTGCGAACGTTGTTCCTCAGCATCAGCTGTTCTTTGGGATGATTGCAATTGAGTTCTACGCGAATGTCTAGCAATGTTACGTCTTTTTGGCGGCATTATGTGCAAATATTGATCTGATCATATGTATTTTACACAGAAATCAAAACATGAATCGTTAATAATTTTTTTGTTTCCTTTCGACAAAAACTATTAACTAAAAAATATTAGTTAATCTGACAACCTACACAATGCCAAACTATATTAAAAAAAAAAATTGTATTGCAAAATCAAATTGTCCTTTTTAGTATTTTCGTCGCAATTTTGTTATATTTTCTCAACCTTAAACAATCCTTGGACATCCACGAACATTTCAAGACCAAAATTAGCCAAATCGGTTCAGCCGTTCATGAGTCCATAAGCTTCAAAGGAACATAACATTGTGACACGAGAATTTTATATATAAGATATACATATATATACATTTTAAAATTTTTATAAATTATAGCAGGTTTTGAAGAATTTGAAACTATTTACGTTTGTTGTGAAAATCAATTTTGTATCTCTCTTAATTCCCCGAAAAATTTCATTTAAGCATCCATTCGGCAAGAAAAAATATTTAAGTTCAGGTCATCCCTTAAAGATAATAACATTTGGTATGTTACATAGTCTTGTTGAACATTGATTGGGCTCACTGGAGCACCATAGACTTAGAGGTTGTGAAAAAAAGTTTGATAGGTAATTGGAAATTTAAAAGAAAAGTCAAATCCTTCATGTTTACAAAAAAAGTGTTACTATGAAAATAAAGTTGGCTTAATTGCAATAGATGAGAAGCAAGATGAATCGAAATTTTAGAAGGATGTACTGATCACATGACCTTAGGGTCATGATGATATTGAAAATCAGTTCCTAGTTAGGCTGACTTTTTCTACCCCCGATGTACATACTTACATAAGTAAAATCAAATCTTTCACATGTTTTAGTAAAACTGATCTTTTATGTTTTTTAAATCCGACTTTTTTGTTGCATAAAAAGTTGAAACAAATCTTTGAAAGTCTTCGATATTAAAGGGTGTTTTTTTTAGAGTTACACAAGTTCAACCATAATAAAACAAAGAAATACATATATTTTTAATAGCAATGAAACAATCTTTATTTCCGCTGCATTTGCGCCCGTATTTCGCCAAGAATTCTTCGAATGTTGATTTCCGGGTGTACAATTGTTTCTGATTTATCAACGTAGACAAGTGAGAGTAATTTTTTGTGGATGCAATGGTGTTTCGCCAAGAGATTGCAAATTTTGAATAAGTTTGACGAACGGAACTATTATTGTAATAAAAAATTTTAACCATTGGCAAGCGTTGCTCAGGTGTAAGTCTGCTGTTAAATGGGTTGTCAGATAAAGCAGGGTTCACAAAGTTGTGAACCCCTAAAAAAAGCACGGTGAATTTATGCAAATTTTAATTTTAATATTAGTAATTTGTTAAAATATTTTTCTTCTGATCCATGACATTTAGCTGAGGTATATTTCATATTTACAAAAATACCTAAATTGTGGTTAATTTCAGTAAATATTTTTACCAATACTAACATAACATTAATGTGTAAATTTACATATATAAAAGACAGAATAACAATTTCATTTCCAATATTTAATGAAACTAAAATGTACGCGACATAGAGTAATCGAAAAACTTCAACAAAGTAAGGGAAATACTAGAAGTTAGCGGGAATAAATAAAAAATAGGAATTCGGAACATAGTTGGCAAGTTTAGCCACATATCTACCTACATAAAAAACATTAAATAAACAAAATATTACTGATTGAAATTAATTGGTATCAGAGCTTAAATTATGAAGTGACTTACTTTTAGTGTGGATGCACATCGATGTCTGTT
The DNA here is from genome assembly GCA_037043745.1 of Chymomyza amoena. Classification (NCBI taxonomy): domain Eukaryota; kingdom Metazoa; phylum Arthropoda; class Insecta; order Diptera; family Drosophilidae; genus Chymomyza; species Chymomyza amoena. Next base: position 73,629 of record JBAMAX010003983.1, read on the forward strand.
GCAAAATATTTAACTGATTTATGGGTATTTACCCAAATATTGTAAATATTTTGCATGTAGACAAAAACTTAATATGCAACATTGTCGTACGGGGAGGAGGGGTTCTGGGGCTATATGTAGTTCTTTGGACAGCACGAACATTAAGAAATGTGAACCACTGTGCAAGGGGAGCGCGCGGATGTCAACCCCTTCCATATTGTTTCAATCAAAGGCGCCAATCACACCAATTCAAGAAATTAATCAAAATGGCAACCAAAAAGCTGGCAAAATGATTTATGTACGAGCAAATAATTTCGACATAAAGGTAACAAATACTTTGATAATCATAAATCACAATACACACACACACACACACACACAAACACAGACGCACACATCTATTTTCTCGGATGGATCAGAGCTATGGGTTTGGGGTATAAAGTAGTAGTAGCCTTTGGCTAGGCATATTTAAACCGCACATTCGGGCGATATCCTAAGAAAGATAAATTATATTTTATAAAGTAAGCAGTACGGGATAAGGTTTTTGTAGTAGTTGCCCCAACTGCTGGGCTAATGTGTACAACAATTCATTTCGTAGGGCAACAACACGCACTACTAACAAATTGCCTATTGAATGATTAAAAGGCCAAACACTCAAGTCCTGTGTCTAGCAAGAAGTAGACACAAGGATGCCCACAAAAAGGACCCAATGCCTTTCATTTTGTATTCGCGTGCATACATCATAAATCATCGAGGTTGCTGCTGCTGCCCCTTGTTGTAACATATGAATTAGAAATTGTTACAAGCTCTGGGCAGGCTCTATGTATACTCTATCGGCTTACGGCTTACAGGTCACGGCGTTCCGGCTCTACGACTTCTATTAATGACTGCTGGTATGCTGTCATCGGGATTGTCACTGTTCGGTTGCCAACACGTGTTGATGTGCGTGAAATTCTTACGGTAAAGGATTCCATTTCGTTTCATTCCATTTCATTTGAGTTTGTTTCATTTCTTCTGTGCCGCACGGTCAACCACGCCGGAAGGGTGTGCGTATCCTTGGTTGCATATTTGCACGTATCTGCCTACGTTTTTTTTTTTTTTTGTATTTGTCTATAATTTCCAGAGGCTTCTTCTTCTGATTTTTTTCGCTTTTAACCTTTTCTCTACAAGCAGTTACAGTTATTGTGTTATCTTGGTTTGTTTTTATTTGGCTTTTTGTTGATTTCTCTTTTGTTTTTCCATTTTGACTTTTCTGTTTATTAGTCTACACTTGGCGTCTATTTCTTGGTCATAAATCCTGCAACGTGTCTTGCATCCAATTTTTTCTGCTTCTTGTTATTGTTGTTGTCGGTATTGTGTGTTAGTGCCTATCCTTGTGTATATACGGCATGCGTACGTACATGTATGTGTATGTGTGTATTTGTGTGTGTTAAGCCCCTAAGATTACACGGCTTTAAGTGCACAATACTTTTGTTTGTCTCTGCCTTGTTCGCCTAAAAGCACACAACACTTTGCTATTGTCGCAAATAAACAAACAACTATAAGTTAAAAATAAAAAAAAAAAATAAGAAAGAACAAAGAAAAAGCATTAAAATCAAGCAAAAAAATATGTTTCATGCTTTACAACCATGAGAAAAATAATAAAATTGTAAAAAAAATTGTGAACCTGACTGAGTCGTGGCCCGCAATTGGATACCCTACAACCTTTATTCCCAAATATGAGCTTTTATTTTATTTTTTTTTTGTTTATACTAAATATAGTTTCAGTTAATTGGAAACAGGATATGATCTTCGCATACCTTTGAAAAAAAAATTGTATTTGATCTTAAAAACGCTGAAATAAATTTGTAGCATAAATATCGTGAAGTTCTTCATAATTATAGCTTCTTTTTAAATAGTAAAAATTACTTGTTTTTAACCCCCGACGCAAAAAGAGGGGTGTTATAAGTTTGACGTGTCTGTTTGTTTGTCTGTCTGTCTGTCTATGGCATCGTAGCTCCCGAACGCATGCAGTGATATCAATTTTAATTTTTTTTTGTATTAAAGGTGACTTATGTGCGAGTGTTGTTAGACATGTTTGATGAAAATCGGTTGAGCCGTTTAAAAGTTGTGGGGAGTGAAAGTGGGGAGAAAAACATCAACTTTGTCCGATTGGCTTAAAATTTGGTCCTATTGTAACTGACGACGTCACTGATTCGAATCTGAGGTTATTTTTGCTCTATCTCTTCTCGTTTAGAAGTTATGGCCATTTGAACTCCTAAACTAACAATTTAAATACAAATAGTCTAATTAAGCAACAAAGATTAACTTAAAAACAAAATTAAGAAAATACTTCAAAAACTTTCATAGAATTACTTCAAAAAATTTGCATGTAAGATACGACCGTCAACGACGTCTGCCCTCGCGTGTCCCCCAACGCGACGTATTTTTTTTAGAATTATTAATAGATTTTTAGGTACTTTAACATTAAGTTTTTTTTATTATTTTTTACTTTTTAAATGAAAATTACTTAAGTTCGGGGGTTTTTTAAATTTTTAATTTAATTTTTTGTTATGAATAAAATCGAATTTTTTGTTGTCATCAACTGTCAACGCAATCATTTACAAAGCAGGCCTTACTTTTTTTGTAAATACGACATACTTAAATTTGATTTTATTTATCATTGGTAAATTGTCGAAAGCAGAAGCAATTTTTAAGTGAAAAACGGCTCCAAATAAATGTGAGTACTTAAAATTCCTTTGAGGTTGACTTGTCAAAGCATATGCAAAGTTCCCAAGTGCAGTGCATATATTGAGAAGATTTGCTAGAATCGTGCGGGGCAAACTTTTTGTGTATGCTTTAACTTCCAGAACATCGATTTTCTAACACTTACGCCTACAGACAAGTCGTTTTCTGTATATGGCATGCAGCAATCCGAAATGAATCAACACGGCAATACCCTTGATGAGGAGTGCACTACTATTGTTGACAACTATGCTCCTGCTGAAGAAGAACTCGCTTGTGATGGCCAAGATTGGGCTTTCCTTGAATGGCCCGTGCGTGTGCGCACTCGTCCCAAATTGGTAAATCGCCATGAGAAACCGGAGACACGTGCTGCCAATGCAGCAAAGAATTTTGAAATGTATAATGGAGTTTTTAAAAGGCGCACTAAGCCATATGACAAGAAAGATTTGGATGGCTTGTTTATTAAAGAGCCACGTCCCCCTAACAATGTTCGTAAAATGCCTCTTCATGAGTTGCGTGAATCCTTATCCAGGCAGAACACACTTTTGCGAAATTCGTAAGTAAATAAAAATATATATAAAATATTTAAAAATTTTGGAAATATATTCAAAAGAACATTAGTTAATGGCTTGCCGGATAATGGCGAGCAATGCCGAAGTTTCCGAAGCGACATTTTGTACGAAATAAACATGCGTAAAGAAGGGTCGGTTCCAACTATTGAGGTGGAAACAGTCCGTGATCGTTTAGCGCGTGAATGGGATGAGACTAACAAGAAATTACTATAATGTACTATAACACTAAAAATACTAGATCCATACTTTTATATGGATGTACTCCCAGTATTATGTAAAAAAATATATTAAATAATAATTTTAATTTATAAACATTCATTTTATTTGTGACTCAAGGAACCATTATACCATATTCGAAATCAAAAAGAACTACAATTTATTGCAATCGATATTGGGTGTCTTTACAGAGGCAGAAAAGGAACGGTAACAAACGAATTTTTGTATGTAGTTTTATATGGATGTAATGTTTATCTGTACCTGTGCCATATTAACAATTTATGGTTTTCTACACTGTCTGGGCGAAATATGTAGGTAATTTAATATACTTAAAAACCCTTGACCCTTGGAGTTCAGGGTATAAGAAACTGTGTATGTAGCCAAAGCGAAAGCTGAAAATGGCGGAAGTCTGGGAAATGTGTTGCGTGTCCTTTTTATTTTCTACAACAGTTTTGCACATTTTCTCTTATAACAGTTTTGTTCTTGTATAGATTTTCACAGACCTCTCTGCTGACCATGTTAAATGCTAAATTTGAGTGCTCTGCTGCAATTAAATGTTAAAGTTATAATAAATTTAAAATTCGTTGTATAATTTAAATTTAAAATAGCTAGATATTTAAAATAATTTATCCGAAAGCCTTTTGCTGCCAATACTTCCTACTAAAAGTTAATTTATTTTATTGAATGAAATAAATAAATGTTTTATAATTAATTACATGTGCTTGGTCACTCCACGAGCCCTACTGTTAACTATAGCACACAATGTTAAATCTACTAAAATATGTTAAACTCTAAATTTATGTGAACTCTCTCACGCTATCCGTTTAATCCGCTTACATTGTGAATAGAATGGATTCGTTCGATTATCATGATCATTACTTGAAATATTTTTATACATATTAGTCTTTAGTCTGTAGTGCCTAAATATTGTAAACCAATGTGAACATGATCGACTTGTATACGAAAGTTTGTTGATTTGTTTTCATATATAACTCCGAAAAATTTAACAGCTTACATACAAACTATAAAAAAGAATATATCATCAAGATCGAGCAAAACCTCAAAAGAGACATTTTAAATACTCGTACATTAATAGGGTTTAAAGTAAACAGCAAAACACAAAATAAAAAGAATTATTATATTACTAGACACGATTTTAAAGAGTCTAGCTTTTCACAATTCTAGTAGAATTTTTTGGGAAGACAGTCTAAAAAATACAGGGGAAAGATATCACCATAAAGCAAAAAACTTGAACTCGACTGATGTCTCATGCTGTTCAAAAATATACCATAATACTCTTTATAGGCAGTGATACTTCCATTTGGTGCTTATAAAAATTTGTACGAAACTATTATACGAGGTGTGTTCAAAAAAGTAAGGTGACTGTATTTTTAAGAAAAAATATTTATTTATTCATCAATATTTATGTTGTCCCCTTCAAAGTAATCCCCCTCAAATACAATACACTTATGCCAACGGTTTTTCCAATCCTCACAGCACTTCTCATAAGCACTTTTCGGTATAGCCTTGAGCTCTTCCAGCGATGCAGTATTTATCTCTTCAATCGTCGCAAATCTCCGTCCTTTCATAGGTCTATTTAGTTTTGGAAACAAGAAAAAGTCACATGGGGCCACATCCGGTGAATATGGTGGCTGAGGCATGATTGTGGTGTTGGTTTTGGCCAAAAAATCTCTCACAAGCAAAGATGAGTGAGCAGGGGCATTATCGTGATGCAAAAGCCATGAATTGTTTTTCCACAATTCTGGACGTTTTCTTCGTATTGCTTCTCGCAAACGGCGCATAACTTCCAGATAATACTGTTTTTTGACCTTACGTCCATATGGTAAAAGCTTCTGATGCACCGCGCCATGGTAATCGAAGAATACAGTAAGCAAAACTTTGACATTTGATCGAACTTGGCGTGCTTTTTTCGGTCTTGGCTCTTCTGGCCGCTTACATTGGGACGATTGGGCTTTGGTTTCGATATCATAGCCATATACCCATGATTCGTCACCAGTTATGACCCTTTTTGGTAAATCTGGGTCGACGTTGACGTCATTCAACAGCTCTTTAGCAATGCTCATGCGACGGTTCTTTTGGTCAAAATTTAGTAATTTCGGAACTAACTTCGCTGACACACGTCTCATGCCCAAAACGTTAGAAAAAATTTCATGGCATGAGCCAAGCAATATACTCAGCAACTTCTCTGATAGTGATTCGACGATTTTCCAAAACAATTTTCTTCACTGCTTGAACGTTTTCATCAGTTGTTGACGTGCTTGAGCGTCCAGAGCGAGGCTCGTCATTGGCATCTTCCCGGCAATCTTGGAAGAGCTTGTACCACTTGTAAACATTTTTTTTTACTCAGAACAGTTTCACCGTATGCCGTATACTGTCAACATTTCAATTTGACTTAATTTTATTTTTTACACAAAATTTGATGCAAATCCGTTGATCCATATTTTTCGATAGCAAAAAATCGCCGAGCACGCAAAACACTTATAACCTTTACGCCTCTCACAACCAAACAAAAAATGTCATTCACATGAAATTTGGTACAGATGTTCGGGAAGAGTGTGCCAACACAACAAACAAAAAAATCGATAATCGAAAATACGTTGCTCGCGAAATTTGAAAAGTCAATATGTAATAATAAGCCTTTATAGTATAAAGTTTATCTGAAATTTGAACTGTTTCAAACTATAGTATAGTAGTCGAATATAAGGAAAATGTTTGATGTTTTCTCCCGCATTGGTTTTTCACAAAGATGTGGGGCACTACGACCAGAAGATCTAGTACCCATAAATCATCGAAGAAGACTTTTCGCTTTTCCTTTGGATTGACCTAAGATGGAAAAGAGTGATCCGTTCCTTTCTCATCTGACAGGCTCTGTCCCACGCCAGCACAGGCCAGTCACAGAGAATGTCTCTGTTGGTTTCATACTCTTCGAGACAGAGTCTACACTCTGAAGGATCCAATTGGCCAATTTTCTGTACATGATATCTTACAGTGTGGTGCCCGGATAGGTTCGCCACTAGGAGTCTTAAGTCCGCTCTGCCAAAACATTTTGTCTTGATAAGCGGTTTTGCTTCTCGCAGCGCTGGTAAGGAGATCTGTATCTCCTATATTCTCCTGCAGTTCATTTGTTTACCATGGTCTTAATTGTGGGCCAACCAACACCACAGAAAGGCACAGGAGATATGAAGCAATAAGGCAAATGTAAAAGTAAATTAAAAGCTCCAATAATAGATCTGGATCACCCCACAATTAGAAAAATTTACAATTGAACATAAAACTTTGAAGTGCCCCACAGTTTTGAGAAGAACTGTGTATTTGTCTGTTGGTAATCAAGTTTACCAAGTATACGGGGTACACTTTACTAAGGGAATCCTAAAAAAGGACTTAATCCTATAAGAAATTTTGTGGATGAGCTCGTTTTGGGCTGTCATGGATGTTTTAATATACCTATAACAAAACAATAAATTTAATAGACAAAAAGTTATCCCTTTATTTCTTTAATAAAGTCCTTTCAGCTATGAAGTCAAAATAGTTTTTCGACTTGGAACAAAACTCTTCAGTTGAAATAAAGCAAATTTCATTCAAAATTTGTAATTTGCCGTACCAAAATAGTGCGTTATGTATTTTGTTATTTGGGGAAGCCCAGCTTTCTTCAGAGACAAAAGGGCTTAAATCATAATGTAAATATATTATTGCATAGTTGTTATAACCATACTTGTTTCTTAAGCGGTATTCGCCGCAAAAATACTCATTATGCATACCAATGACATTTACCTATGCCATGCAGTGTTTTTATCCCAAAAACTCTTCTTAGTACGCTAAAGGACTAAACTTAAACTTGCCTTTTAGTCTACTCTCTGACAAACAGACATATAAATACAAGAATGTGTTGTAGACATGGACCGACAAAGTGCAAACCATTAAAGGAAATGAGTTTGAAAAAGAAAATATCAAAAGGACAACCGCGACGACATTTAAACGTGACGAGTCGACAATGCCGACCAGAGAAGCTACTTTTATTCCGGGGTGCGCCTGAAGCTATGCAAATATTTTGTACATTAGTCTGAGCTCACATACACATATGCATATATATGTGTATATATACTATATTTTTTGGACACTGGAAGAGCAGTCAAAGCGCGACAAAGTTTTTTTTTTGGATTTTTGTACAATTTTTACCGCCAACACAAGATTTAATTAAACCAAAGACTTGATTTATGAACGAAAGGATTCGATGTCCGCCCTTGCGGAATGGTGCAAGGACGCAAGCAGGAATCCAAAGAGACAGATAGAAAGAAACAGAGTGATAGAGACAAGAAGAGGGAGCGGGATAAAGAGAGTGTTGAAAAATGTCGAGCAAATGGGGCGCACTGCTTAACGGCATAGAATAAGCTGAAAGAAGCGCGCGTGTGTGTGTGTGTGTTGCTGTTGTAGTTGTTGTAATAATGATTTGGCTCACAGCCAACAACAACAATAACAGCTTTAATAACAAGAACAAGTCAAGACCAACAGCTGAACAAATCGTTAAAAAGCGTCTGCAAATCGCCATCATACAGTGGTCGAAATGTGCTTCTCATGATATACAAAAATATTTTGTAGGGATTCTAAATTAATTCAGAATTAATTTTTGTTTTTCCGTGGCTGCAAACGATAGTAAATTTCCCATAAATATTACATGAGATTATTGTAGATTGGGCTGTATTAATATAATAATAAAAAGTATGAGACTATAATATGTAATAAGATTCCACCTACAAGTAAATAAGATAAACAATTTATACGGGCGGAGGAACAATAGTAAAATATTAGAACTACCTTTATTAAATGGGAATAATTTCACCAAGTCGCTCCGTATAGACATTCCCATACGCGGATGAAAGTATTATAAAAATGGTTTGTCTGGCCGAAAAAGAACCAACTTTAACAGGCTACAGGGTATGTAAGAGTCGGGCAGGCGTTACTGTAGCATTCTAAAATTCATAGAAATAAAGGAAAGTGCATGGAGAAGTCTTAACTGTGTTATCGGAGCCCCCTTATTTATTTTAGTACGACAGGCACACTTCTTTACGACCCGGCGAATTTCTTAGGTTTTTTGGAAAGTGTCTGTTATCATTATCACAACAATAAAAATTTCTAATTGATAGGAGCTCGAAGCTCGGATTGCGTCAAGAGTAATACACGGATAAGAGGTTGAAGTTGACCGCTCCTCTGTATCGAAATTGTCCTCAACATGCAGCTACGGCGACTTAAGGAATGTACAATCCAAGCTTTTTATACATAACTTTTGAAGCCTAAATAATTTTTCGTTTCGTTTATTTCGTAGGTATATACGGTCGGAAATGTTTTGTTTTTCAGTTAAATATATTTGCGAATTAATTAAACTATTTACACGCTATAACAAAAGTTTACTTTGTTTAACATAAGATATAATAAAACATCTGTGGCAAAAATTAAGTAGTCCGCTACAACGCCGATTGTTAAGCCTGTGCAAAAATACCCTTTATAGCAGCCAATTGTAGATCAAAGACTCAAGAGGTTTCCGGTGGAGCTACTTGCCTTATCAATGTTATTATTTTGAGAATAAGTAAAGAAGTAAACTTCTAAGCTTTTTTGGATTTTATCAAATCAATAGATTCACGCTGCTGCGTATCCGAACCAACTCCTTAGTTTTGTGAGTATTCTTCTAGTCGGCCTCCATTTGCCATTTTGCAATTTTTCAACTTGGAGATGCAAGCGTTTTAAGGCCGTACCCATGTAGTTGTATTGCACTTTCTTTTTTACCTGCGTAGTTTTCATAATTTCCTCTATTGTTTCTACGGGTTTCATAAACAGCAACATAGAATTATTATCTATTTGCAACTGACCAACGCTGTTTTGTGTCCTAGAATTTGTACTTTTTTTGTTTCAGCCTTTTAGTAAGTTGTATTTTTTTAAAACTAAAAGCTGTGGAATTTTCGATAGTCACCTAAACTGCCATTAGTATTATGTTCTGAACTTCTGACAAGCGCTGCTCAATGATGTCCAGGTCTAATGACTTTAGTTCGAGCTGTTGCTCTGCACTAAAAGATAAAACTTTTCGTCCTAGTCAATTTTAAATTGATTTGCATTGAAGCTCTGCAACGACTCAATGGCTTGACTCATTGAAAATTTACTAAATTTTAGAGCATTCTTCTCTTCCAGGAGCCTATAGAAGTGCACACAGTTTTCGTAAAGAATATCTTGTAAATGTCTTGTACCTTTCATTTCTAGCGAATATTTACTTTAATTCGGTGCCTTGGATATACTACATCTGTTCAAAATTATTAAATCCTTTTTCCTTGCACTCAATATACCTATGAATTTTGTCATTGGAGAATTCCATTTTCATTTCTTCGAGCTCATTGTATATTTATTTAATATTGTATTTTAAAAGCTTTCGACCAAATATATTTTGGTATGCTTTGCTCAGAGATCAGCTCTCGAGGAACTAAATTTTTTTACTTAACATTCTTGCTTAGATAATAATTGGAAAGTCCTCGAGCAACCAAACTTTCCGATTAGATCACTTATTCATCCCTAGGAGAAAAGCTTATTAAATGTTTTTGTTATTGATGTTACATTATATAGTTTCCATTAGGCTGTTTCAGAAGATAATTCTTTTTTTTATAAAAATATCGTAGCCAAATTTAGCAAATAAATATCTTTTTGATTTCTTCAGTTATACATATATCGGATTTGATTGCAATTTGTTGGTACAGTGTATCCCAAAGTCGTTTGCGCCTGACTTCAACATACGCAATATGACGAACCTTATAACGTAAGGATATCATGTGTGTTTTAAGCAAGCATGTTCGCTTTTTTTTTGTCTCGTGGTCGATTATTTTCAGAAATATACACTTTTTTCATAACTTTTGTCACACATATTTTCATACCTTTTACCAAGTATTTAAGTATATTTTCCACAAAAGTGAATCAACGTACCAAAACAAACCCGTTCTGTTCTCAAGTCTTTGCGCAATTAAATGTTGGGAATGTCCGCTTTATTCATTTATTTCAACGGCAAACAATATTAGAGAATTTAAATAAATTTCAGCAAATTTAACCATATCGCCCACTGTGTGTTGTTGTCAACATCCTCGTCCAACGCCAAGAGCAGCAGCGTTTATAAAGAATTGTTTGCAGACCCCTCGAACTCTACTAACCTCCTCATCAGCATCGGCAACATGTTTTCTATTGTTTTAACCCTTCTATTTTACTTTCATATGTTGTATATATATTTTTCCAATGTATATGTATGTATATGCTATTTGCTGCGGAAGTGGCAGCTTAAGGCGCAGGAAGGCAACTGCCACCGCGTTGTAGAAATTCTATAATATCGATTTATAGTATTGAATTTTACAAGAACATGTTTAATCCTGAAATATAGTAGGCACTACTACAACAAAACTAGGGGAAATTTGAAAAATCAATTGGAATCTATCTATATACATATATAAAAATAAAATGCTGTACATTTATTATCGCATAACTCTGAAACAGCTGGACGAATTTGCCTAGTTTTTTTTTTATTTTGTTTGTTATAGTGTGTAGAAGGTTTATAGCACAAAAAGTTTTGAGTAATTTGTAATGAGGGGCTTGCCACCCCTAACATTTCTTTTTAATTTTTCGAAAATTTTTTTTTTTCGTTTTTTGTGGCATTTTGTACATTGTTAGATTAACTAATGTTAATGTTTTACGTGTTACGGGTGTTCTCATGAAAGCGTTAAAGAATTTCAAAAATGATTTTGCGTGTGTTAAAAGTTGTCAGTTCGGAGGTTTTAAACCTATTTTGATGTGATTGTGGGTATTGGTTCGTGAGATATACGCATTTTTGTGAATATCGGGAATATAGCATAGTAGAAAATTGTTCAACACCGGGTATTGGATATTAAGTGCAGACAGCGTAGTCGCAAAGGGATTGAAATGCAGTTTCTGTGGGGCATGAATTTATAAGAGATGCGAGCTCTTTTAAGAATATTTAAGTTCGTCCATACGGCTTTTTAGACAGTCATGAAAGTCAACTATTCCAAAATCTTACGATGCTTATACAATTTAAGAGTGTTCAAAAAGACTGGACAGGACGACGTCTGCCGGGCTCACTAGTATGATATAAAAGTTCGACTGAAAGCTTATGCTGCTCTAAACCAATATAATCCACAATTTTTATACACTGTTCTGAATGCGGAATAATTGTATTAAATAAATTTATAAAATGGTTGCGGCTAATACCTAACAAGAATCAAGTAGGTTTTCAAAAACAAATAATATTCAATAAAAAAATAGTAATCGATCAAACAAGGTGATTTGGCTATATCAACCTTATTGTATGTCTTTCTGTTTGTTTGTATTATGAGTTGCTCGAAAACCGAAGAAGGTCAGAACATGTTTTTTTTATGTTTTGCAGTCGACAATTCCGAACTGCAATGTTTTAAAATGCAATAATACTTTTTTCCGAATTCGGGTTGCGCAGTGGTATGAAAAACTTTTTTACGTCAGGTTTCTGAGATTACTTCCAGAACTTCTTTCTTATGGGTTTTTTTGGGGTCATGTAAAAATTCCGACAAGTTAGGCGTTTTTGGACCTTGGATACGAATGCAGCGATACCAATTGTGTAGTACAAAATTTGAACTCAAACATTAATATATGAAATGACGTTACTTTTTGGAAATGCCAACATTTTATATAATAGTCCGAACATTTGAATTGAAAATTGAAGAACCGCTTTTACTATGGGGAGAAGAGTTTTGTTTATGGAGTTGTTCACTGTTGCTTGAGCTTTGTCCTTAGAATTTGGCAGCTCGAATCTGAATTTTTCTTGACCTCAGGTATGAGCAGACTGTATGTGTATGTATGTGCTATGTGGACTCTCTAATCTGTATATTATATTTGTAAGTATATGGTCTTGAAGTTTGCTGTTTTAACCGCTGGCAGCTCTGGGTTGCTAAAAAGTTATATAAATATGCCTGTACGACACACATACACAGACAGCCACCTACTAATACATAGTAACTGCCTGCTCATTTCTTATATGCTCAATGTTAACACTTAGACGCAGCACTCTGGGCGGGTCCGCTCCCTGGCCGCTTATTGCTTACCACAACCTCTGTTTTTGCTAATTTTGAGTATTGCCATCGTAAATCTTTTCATTAAGAAAACTTTGCATAAGTTTTGCTTGCTTGTTTGTTTTTGTTGGCAAACTCCCCTTCGGCCATTTTCTTTAACTCAACTGCCTTTTCGTCGGCGTGTTTTCGTTATTAGTCTGATTAATTTGGCTCTTTTCATAAATTGCCAACAGCTTTAGCCGCATTGCAACATCGCACTCCCCCCCCCTCGGACCCAACTACCCGCTTCAAAGTCGCAGCCCTTCAACGCTCTTACAGCCCTCTTAACTCACAACTCTGAGAGCTCCATTACAGAAAAGGCTAAAAGCACGAAGCGAACCTTTTTGACTTTATACCTTGTTGTTGCTTTATTTGTTGCTGGTGGTTGCAGTTGTTGGACTTGCTTTAGCGTTGGTGTTGGCTACCAAAAAGGAAACTCTTCCGAACCACATCATACATTATCCTAATAAAGGATAATTCATTAGTATTTGAACTTTTTGGCATTTTTTGAAGTCTTTTGGCTGTCTGCGTTCATTTTTATGCTCTGTACCCAAAAGGGTCAAGGGTATTATAGATTTGCGCAATCTATAAACGTAAACAGGCAGAAACTAAGTAAACTCAACTATGTGATGCTCTGACGATCCTTATTTGCATTGTACAAAAAAACTATACTAATTAAGATATTAATTTCAAATCCAAATATTCCGAACTCATGTAAAATTCATACAAAAGTGCTCAAATTATATTTTTTATGAAAAAATGGGAACAGGGTATTCCATAGTCGTTAACTCTCCTGAATATCCAAACTTTTTTTGTTGTTTATTTTTCGGCTTGTTGAAGTTTTTGAGTGCGGCGTTCTTGTTCGGCATCTTCTGGCAACATTTTAATTGCTGGGCATTTCAATTTTTTTTTCCTGTTTCCCTTAAATTTTAATTTTTTTTGTGTCTTTGGCTGGCGAAGAATTGAGACCAAAGTTTGCAAAATTTAATGTAAACAAGCCAAGTATCTTGGCCATTTAATTACGTTGATTTGCTCAACAGATTTATGTACACATAATATAAGGTAATAGGTTTGAGAAAAGGCAAAAATAGTGATGGAGTGGCAGAGTATACGGTATACGCGGTATATGATAGAAATTCAGAATATGCATCCTCCCTTTTGCTTGCATTTAAACTGTGTGATTTTTATGATATTTTTTCTTTCATATTTTTTTTTGCTTACTGCGCTTATCATCTATTAAAATTTCCTTTGCAATTCAATATTGTTGGCGGCAAAGACTAAGCGGAATATTCTACGTATTTGCTTTAATAAAAATTTTCAGAAAATCAATAAAAGCGTAAAACAACATAGAAGCAAGGATATTTTTCATATTCCACATTATTTTCAGCGAGCCAGCATAGCTGAAATGAATTTCATCTGTTTTTGCAGACACTGTAGTGGCTTTAGTTTCTATTAAGCTGCTTGGGAGTTGGGAGTTGGGAGTAAGGCAACACTGGGTTCGCAGCCAATCCATTCCACGCCAGTTATATTACCCATCAGTTATAGGGCTGTTTGAAAAATGAAAAAATGCAGCAAACCTATTTAAAGGTAAAAGGTAAAGTGTTTAAAGATTTAAGCTGGCTACACTGTGCGTAAAGTATTTGTATCACGATGTTCACCATAAGTTTGGGTACGGGGTATCTTTATAATCACGACTTGGAGAAATTCATACGAATATTTGTAAATGATATAACTCACTGTTGTCAAATAAGCTGACCCTAAAAGGTAAGGGGTGGTTAAGGTCTAAGTCAAAGAGGGTGACATTAGTTTTTATTTTTGACTTTAGCTATTTTTTTGATCAATATTTTGCATAACCTGTCAACCCAACGAACTTTCCGTTAAACTAAATGAAGTGTTGTCGATACGATGCAATCCGTCATTGCTAATTCATATTTTTAGAAAAGCATAGTCCCAGTGAACAAAGTTTTTCCCGACATAGAAGTTAACATTTATCAAATAGGTTTCACTTGTTATTCTTAAAATTTTATTTATTAATTTGTTCGATGGGAGCTTGTCTAAAACAAGAGAATCGCCAAATATATGAAAATAAATCCCTCTAGCTTTTATGGTCCTCAAAGAACAGTTCGATACAACTTTATTATGATGGGAATTGTGTTCTGCGAAGTCTCTTTAATAGAGTTTGTATGGTATATTGAATATAAAAAATCTACATTCTTCACTGGACACGATTCACCGATGGGCCACTAATGCAGGGCTAGACGTTTATCCGGAAAAGACGGACCTACTGCTCTTCACCAGGAGATACAAAACCCCGCAGTGGACCCCACCTAGACTAAACGGCTCTTTACTGACTAGGAGTGGTTCTGGATAACAAGCTGCTGTGGAAGGCCAATGTGGAAGAGCGTGTGAAAAAGGCCAGTAATGCCCTATACGCATGTAAAAAGATGCTGGGCTGCACTTGGGGCCTCTCACCCACTCTAATGCATTGGTGCTACACGGCAATTGTTCGTCCGATACTGCTCTACGGCGTCCTAGTTTGGTGGAATTCGACAACCAAAACGACGTACCTGAAGCCATTGGCACGCGTTCAGCGAATTGCATCGCTGGGCACTACAGGGGCTCTCCGGTCAACACCCACAGCGGCGCTAAACATCATTTTAGACTTACTTCCGATTGACCTCTACGCGGAGTACTCACCTGCTCGTACAGCTGGGCGCCTAAAAGCGGCGGGGCTTTTTAAGAACATTCGCTACGGACATAGTTCAATAGGACAGGGACTCCCTGACGAAATTGACTATGTCATACCGCACCTACAATTTGGGAAAAGGGTAAAGGTGACGATGGAGGAAGACGGCTGGCGTAAAGGCCTTATACCCAGTCACAATACCTATAACCTATTTACTGACGGCTCAAAGATGGAAAAGGGCGTTGGTGCTGGAGTATACTGCTCCGAGCTTAATGTAAGTCAAAGTTACAGGCTTCCGAACCACTGCAGCATCTTCCAGGCTGAAGTATTCGCCGCAATGAAGGCGGCTGAGCTGGCATGCACCAACACTTCAACTGGAACAATGATTAACCTCTTTATAGACAGTCAAGCCGCTATCAAGGCTATTGTATCGCACTGTACATCCTCCTTCCACGTCCTTGAATGCCAGGCAGTCATCCAGAGATTAGCTGCGGCTCGTAAACTGCATATCTACTGGGTGCCTGGACATAAAGGCATAATGGGGAATGAAATGGTGGATGCAATTGCCAAAAGCGGTGTTGAGCTTCCGGAGGGACAAATACACGACGGACGCCGACCGATCAAACATCTCTACGTTATGCTGGAGTGCAACATCAAGCGCAGAGCTGAAGCTAGATGGAAAAATCTAGACAGCTGTCACGCAGCGAAAATCATGCTGGCTCATTACGGCAGGAAACAAAGTAACTTTATAATGAAACTCTCACTCACTGAATGCAGGACCATCACGGGTGTGCTAACAGGACACTGCCTCTTAGCGAAGCATGCGCATAGGATGGGACTAACGGCAAGCGAATCATGCAGGATCTGCAGGGATCCGGAAGTCCCTGAGACCCTAGCACACGTACTCTGCGACTGCCCAGCCATCTCTAGACAATCGTCTGACCACCCTAGGAGAACCAGCGTTTGTCGGTCTAGAAGAGGTGGCCAGGCTACAAGTTGGGCGGCTACTTAATTTCGCTAAAAAAGTCAAATTTTTAACCGACCATCACTTTGCGTAATAACCTCAAATCTGGCACAGCTAAGGACCAAAAGGTCTATGCTAGACTGCACTATGTTGTGGCCGGCCAGTGTAACCTAACCTAACCTACATTCTTGACTCAAATATGGCCAAACATTTCATTTGTTTGTTTATATATATTATCGACATGTTAAAACACTTGAATGTTTGGATGAGGAAAGCCATACATATTGTATTTAACAACTATTGGACATTTTTACTCATCCAAAATTTGGAAAAATTTATAAATTATTATTTATAAATTTACATATATATAATTTTATTTGTATTCAAAATTACTTACAAAATATGGTACATATTTTTTAAAATGACATAACTTTGTGCTTACGAATAAGAGAAATAATTTGCATAATTTAATTTATAAGCTATTCAATATTACTATGGAAGCTTCACAACTGCTTTATCTGACAACCCATTGAACGGCTGATAGTTGCTTTTCGTTGAGTTTGGTTTGACATTTCATTATGGATAGACTTACACCAAAATAACGATAGCAAATTGTTGAATTTTTTTGCCTAAATAACCGTCCTGTTCGACAAAGTAATTGCAAATTTGGTTCTCTATTGAAGCCCATTTCTGGTTGAATGGGTACGTAAATAAGCAAAATTGTCGCATTTGGAGTTAGGATAGTCGTCAAGCTTTTGTCGAAACACCATTGATATTAAAAATGCATTTCTATGTTTTATTATGATTTAAACTTGTGTAACTCAAACAAAAATACCCTTCATAAATAGGTTATTTTTCTCACTGTATGCTCCAGAAGTCACTCTTTAAAGCGTCCATATGAGTGTGAGTGTGTAAGGAATCCTTTTTGATTCTGTCAACTTCTCGAAGCCATGATACTCATGATACGCTGTGGCATGCGGTGCCCCAGCTGACAGCATATATTAGTTTTTCGTAGATTCAGTTTACAACTGAAGTTGCTGGAGCTCGTTGTTGCTTTCCCGAAAGTTATATCTTTTTGTAGCCATAAAACGTAAAAACCTGACAAAGTCTTTACAAAATAAATAACTTGATTGTCGTCAATACCTTTTTATTTCAGATGCGATTTGGTTTGGGGCTTAGAATTAGAATACGGCGAACATCAATATCACCCTGTACCATCAAAACTTAGTATGTAGATATATGTATTTACGTGAATTTGTTTTTTGCGCCTTAGCAATGAACTAATAGATGTAATCTAGCAGTTTTCCAGTTTGACCTATTTTAGTATAAGCATGCATTTTAATAATATTTTAATGATCAACCACTGAACCGAAACGCTTAATTAGCTGAACTCATATAAGGAGTAATGTATATTTAAAACTGCTAAAACTAACTATTAATGTCATGGAGTAAAATTGAATTAATTAATTAATACATACAACGCTTGTAACCACCTTTGTAATGGCTTAAAATTTTTGACTGAAAGCCGTGATAATTTTCGTGCCATGATTTAATATGAATTTCGACTTTCCACTTTACAGAAAACGTTTGTGCCTGGCACGAAATGATGAAGAGGGATCTTCACCTGGTCGTTAGTTTCCATGTACATTCAATATTGGACGGACATCGCAATCTCAATCAGATAAAATACATTTTTAAGCATATAAAAAAGTGAGACGATAGCAAGAAAGCCATTTATTGACTAAAATGCCTGTATATTTATTGTTATGTGCAAAACATATAAAGTGACCCTCGTATATGCGCATGTTTTTATGTAATAGTAATCAGTGGCGTAGCGAAGTGGGGGTATGGGGGTGTGACACCCTCCCAAACATCCATCAGTTGTCAAATCTCGGAATTTCACGCAATATTCGAGAAATAAAAATTCAGAATCGGATATTTGTCGGTAATTTGTTGAATCAAGTCGGCATTTTAAGGCTCATCACATCCAAAGTTATAACCACAAATGTACAAATTTCACCTCCCCTTGTCAATAAACGGCTTCGCTTTTTGACTCTATCTAATTATGGTAGCAAGTGACCCAGCATCACCAATTTTGGTAAGATGATTAACGTGCCACTATACACAAGCCCACATCCAAATTTTATAGCTGCGAACTCCCCATACCCCGCAATCGATATATTTACCGTTTTTCTCCTACGGCCCGTATCAACTTGAAACTCACCCCTTATACTTTGAATACCTTCCTTGACGTAACTTTTGATTTTCATCAAGTCGGTGCCAATTTACGAAATTTATAGGAATAAATATAGTTTCGCACTAAAAGAAGTTCCAATTGGAAAATTCTTAGGATATGTATGTTTATTCCACAGGGATAACATTTTTTTTTTTGCAAAAAAGGTAAAGGGTATTATACTTTTGAGCACCGCCTCGACAGTAATACATTTTTATATATATGTATGTTAGAAAATTAAAAAAAAATTGGAGCGTGACACGATTATTGAGGCTAGGAACAAAAATTAACAAAAGATTAGCATGATAAGAAAACATCCATCCATTTGAGAGGCAGTAGCAGCGGCAACCTTTTTTATAAATAAAAAAAATATTTTTTAAAGGTACTAAATCCTTAGTTTTAATCCACTTAAAAAGCCGAAATAAAAAAAAAAATTCATATATTTTTGAAAATAATAGTAATGACTTTCTTATAAAAGCTTTTCAAAACGTCATTTCATCTTTCACACAAGATGATGATTTTTATCCCCTTAAAATTGTTTATACAATAAATGTCCACTAAGTGGATGTCCAATAAGTTTGGCCGAAGTCAAAGCGAACCCCCTCCCCTGCTCAATTCTCACTACCCACCCACACCTAGTTGACGCCGCTAGAGTGTTGTGCGCCTCTAACACACACGCCCAGCACACCATCTCGCTTGCACGCACTCATAGCGCATATGCCGAACATTTTCTTGAATAAATGTTGCGGTTAACCACAACTTATAATTGGTCGAAATGCCTTACGCTTGACTGTGTGGCTGCCTCTCAGAGTCTGTGTGTGTGTGTGTGTATAAACTTACCCTTAATATTAGTATGCATGTGTGTGAGTGCAGCTTTGTGAGAGCATCTGTGTACAAGGTAATGACAGCCATTCAGGTCTTTTGCATCAAACAATCAATTAAAAATAATATTTTTTTATAATTTTGAAATAGTGAATTATAAAAATTGTCAAGCATTGAACGTTTTTTTTACGCAAAGCTTTTAACAGGCGCCATCTATTGGCTTATGCCTGCAACAGCGCAACTTTTTTTACAACTCGTGCCAAAGCATCAAAAAAGAATGTATAAAAATTTCGCCAAGGATTCAAAAGTTTACTTAAGTAAAGGACGAACGTCTTGAGTCCTGCGGCGTCTTCGTACATTAGGACGCGACAGTTCGTATCGTGTTTGGGGGTGAAAGTCTGAGGAAAACTTTCTGCGCGCGCGCAAGCACCCATTCAAACACAGACAAAACCTCGCACACACAAACACACACGCATAAACACAGACATTGCATACATTAAGGCGCAGGAAACAAACTTAATATCCTGGTCGTGCATTTTTCTTAAGCAAAGTTTCTTGGTAAGCTTTTGGCCAAGACATAAGTACAGAAAAGCGTAAAAAAATATTTGTTCATGTGTTTGTGTGCAAAATTTTTATATTTTTTGGCTATGACGTGAACGCTAGATGGAGCCATGGTATATAAAATGAGAAACTCAAGTTGAGTTTTTGTTGCAACAACTGTAAAGCCGTCAGTGTCCGAATATGCTATACACTATTGCCTGGTTGCTCAATCTTCGCACTTTTATCAATCACCCTGGGAAAACAATTTTATAACGATTTCTCTAAAGCTTTTAATCCAATAACATGGTTAATACAAGCTAACTGATAAGGTAGATACTGCATAAGTCTAACTAGAGTGATTCTACTGCATGAGGAAACCTACTTGCTCAAATGGGAAGTCATTCACCATTCAATATTCACTTAATAAAAAAAGTAAAAAAGCGTTTCATATTTCAAGACATGTTGAATTTAAGAATTGGCAAGGCACGAACCTGAAAGATTATATATTAAGAGAGTTCTAATCAGTTAGAATTAAAGTTCGTTTCTTTGTAAAAGTGTGAATTCATCCAGATCCGAAGTCGCAATAAAATGAATTCATTGGTTACATTTATATGAAGAAATTTAACGATACTCTTTAAATACCAGGTGCAGTGTACAATTAGCTTGGCCAACAAAAGTGCAACAATAGCAACAAATATTGGTAACAAAATAACGCACACACTAATAAATAAACATGCGTAATGAAAACTAATGAATAATGTAATCATTTTCCATTTTCTAATTTTGATATTTTAATTAAAATGATTTGCAACTCGTAAAGACCGCAAAACGATTTCAAATCATTTTTGCCAGTCCCAAAATGTATTAAAAATCGCATACATAAAACACTCACACGCAGCCATTGTTGTTGGCATTATATTTCTGTTGCGACGCCATTTTGTTTTAAAATGATCACAATTACCGCCATTGCTGTCGCCGTCGACGCTGACGTTGACGTCACATAAGGCGTAGCTGCAGTTGTTGCTGCTGCTACTACTGCTACTGTCTAAAAATCAAAATCATTTTGTTGGCCAAAACAATATTTGTATATTTGTACGACTGTGTGTGTGTTACCCTTTTGTGTGGTAAAACCAAACGCACTAGCCGCTTTTTGTGCATTTTTGGCTTTAAGTGGTCAACGGGAACTGGCCGGGCTAACAATTTGAATGCTTTTGGCCAAAATACAACAAATAGAAATCATAATAATTATAATAATAATAATGCATGCACGCATTTTATTAAATGTGAAATGATTTTAGCTGAAATTCTAATGAAATACAAAAATGACCGAGCGGCAGCCATTGTTGGAATATATATATTCGCATATATTATTATTAATATTTTTAAGGGGAATTTAGCCAAAAGCAAATAAAGATGGAGTTTCTCCCACAACGCTTAACTATTTTCGTTCGATGGAATTCGTTCGCTCTGACAGCCCCTACAGCTCCTTAGCTAGTCCAATTTCAGAGGTAAACTTAATTACCTGATTATATAGGAATTCCAATCTTCTGGCAAGAGCGCCATGCTCTTTCGATAGCTTCTTATAGAAGCAATACATGATGTAAAGAAATTTTCAAGGTGCCCTATTCAATCGGATCGGGTACTGGACCAATTTTGGTCAATCTTTATATAGAT
>JBAMAX010003985.1:0-138391 GCA_037043745.1 Chymomyza amoena
TGAACGATTGAAAATAATTTATATTTTTTTAAGAGATTCCTGCAGATGTCTCTAGTTTATATCTATCTATTTGGCCATTAAAACCGTTTGGCCGCGAAAATTATTCCTCGCGGACTCTATCGTCTGATGCTTCCAGTATTCTCGCCATTCCCACTGTCACTTCTAGAGCTATTCTTAGAGGAGTCGATTTAAACTACACTACAATCATCTTTCCCTACTAGGGAGATTCAGACTAACACTGACTAACGGAGTTGATTTAGATATAAAGGGTGTTTTCTTTAGAGTTATACAATTGGCAAACTTTGCTCTCGTGTAAGTCTATCCATAAAACCAAACTTAGCGAAAAGCAACTATCAGCTGTTAAAGGGGTTGTCAGGTAAAGCAGTATTGCCAACTCAAAGTTGTAAACCTCTAAAGAAAAAGCACGCTGTATTTATTAAATCAACTTCCTTACTGGAATTCTCTATTTTCTGATCAATAGGAACGGTTGTCAAAAAGTTATTCCTGTTATATATAGTTAGTTATACGTTCATTAATATATTATTGAATACATTATTGCACTATTGCTCTTAACAGAGCACCCTTTATATATAATATTTGAGAAATAACCTTAAACTAAAAAAAGTGCAATACAAAAAAAAAATATAAGTACAGTAAACGAAGAGTTTCATCTGGAAAAAAGTACTTTCCAGGGATCGTTAGCGACCTAAAAAGATATCATGCAAAACCTGTACCAACATATATTACCACGGGGCTTTAGTGTTAGAACAAGGC
Organism: Chymomyza amoena; assembly: GCA_037043745.1. Taxonomy (NCBI): domain Eukaryota; kingdom Metazoa; phylum Arthropoda; class Insecta; order Diptera; family Drosophilidae; genus Chymomyza; species Chymomyza amoena. The sequence goes on from JBAMAX010003985.1 coordinate 775, forward strand.
CGCTTACGATTCCTGAAAGTTTTATCCATTAAGTATTTTTTCCCAATAGATTAATTTTTTGAGCCTTCGCTTACTTATAGTACAGTAGAAATTAGGTATCTCGGACTTATTCTTAGGTTTTCTACGGAAAAAATCTACTAAAAAATAAATTATCTTTTAATTTATACAGTGTAATTTAAAGCTGATCTTCACAAACCTAAAATTTATTGGCCCTCATTTCAACTGCTTTTAACGTCTTAAAATTTTGACCAACGAAGCCAACTTTCTGCAAGCTGAACTTTTAATGAGGTTCGACCATCAGTAAGCCGACTTGAATATTTCTGCTGCAGTCAGTAAATCGAAATTAGTCGAACGTATTATATGATAAGTAAATTATTATATTATCATTAATAAGGTATTCTGCATGAAACTATAGTATATAAAGAACAATTTTTAATACTAATAATTATTAATAAGTTTCAAAGCAATAGTGACGTCATGAGTCGCTTTGAGTAGTATAAGCTTTGTAAAACAATGGCGTAACATGATCATCGGCTTATTTTCAGAGGATTGTCAGGTTCATTTCCATACCCATGCAGAACTTTAGTTTTAGAGATATTACAGTTGTAAAATGGCCGGTATCAAAAATTTTATAATTTTTTTAGAAACATGCATAATTGTAGTACTCATCTTTTTGTACTGATCAAAGTTTGTTCTCTGTGAAATCCAAAATTATAAACTTATTTCAAAATATGGTAGATTGGTAAATGCTCATTTGGCTTTCCGGCTAGCATGTGAATACCTTCTAATTTAACCGTCAACAAAAATGTTTATACTACTTTTATCATCAAAAACTACTTTATTCTGAAAATATGATTTAATACATAAAAAAAAATTAAATTTAAAATTTAAAAAACCCCCGACACAAGAACTTAAGTAATTTTCATTTAAAAATAATAAAAGAAACTTAATGTTAAAGTACCTAAGAATCTATTAATAATTCTAAAAAAAATACGTCGTGTTGGGGGACACGCGAGGGCAGACGTCGTTGACGGTCGTATCTTACATGCAATTTTTTTGAAGTAATTCTATGAAAGTTTTGAAGTATTTTCTTAATTTTGTTTTTAAGTTCATCTTTGTTGCTTAATTAGACTATTTGTATTTAAATTGTTAGTTTAGGAGCGGTCCCCCAACGCGACGTATTTTTTTTAGATTTATTAATAGATTCTTACGTACTTTAACATTAAGTTTCTTTTATTATTTTTTACTTTTTAAATTAAAATTACTTAAGTTCGGGGGTTTTTTAAATTTTTAATTTAATTTTTTATTTCATACTTTTTATAGGTAGGTTAGGTTAAGTTAGACTTTAGTATATTATAATATACTTATTTGAGACCCCATACGAGTATATTTGCAGACATTCTATTATTCTCCCCACTTTCACTCCCCACAACTTTTAAACGGCTAAACCGATTTTCATCAAACATGTCTAGGAACACTCGCACATAAGTCACCTTTAATACAAAAAAAATTAACTAAATTGAAATCACTGCATGCGTTCGGGAGTTATGATGCCATAGACAGACAGAGAGACACGTCAAACTTATAACACTCCTCTTTTTGCGTCGGGTTGTTAGAAATAAATCAAATTGTTAAACCAACTAAAATTTATCAAATAATAAAAATAAACAAACTAATATTGTTATTTACGATATTGTATTATAATTTATAATTAAAATATTATAAAATTAGAGCAAACTGTTAAACTAACTTAAATCAAATAGTAAAAATAAATAAGCAAAAATTGTAAATAATATTTTATTATAATTTGTATAAATATTATTATTTTTGAAATAAAAATAAACTGAAATATCTTAAAAAACATGTTTTTTGTCTTTAAAAAAACAAATTTTGTGTCAGTTGCGCTGGGCTCTAAAAATACAAACATTAAATATTCTAAACGAAGAAGAAAAGAAACATTTCGTTGTTCCAAACAACCTTTTGAACAACCTAAAACCGTTACTCAAATTCAAATATTAAATGTTTTTTAATGAGCATTTGGCAAAAAATAAAAATTCCAATAGAAAGAATTTCACTAAATTTTGCTTCTGAACTGGTTTCAGCTACCAGGCGAACAGAAATCATATGCAAGCGGCTGTAAAACAAAATTTTTTCAAAAAGTGTCACTAAAAGTATGCCACACTTTTTTTGCAAAAATATTTTTTATGCCAAAATTTTGTAGCATACTTTTAGTTGCTAATTTAAAGTTTCCTACTGAATTTTCTGCATTTCTGTTCGCCTGGTAGATCAGCTGCTTGCAAGACCAGTTTGTATGGAAAAATTCCAAAAATAAATTATTTTTTTTTATATTTTAGCTGTTTTCCAATCAAAGCAGTAGACGGCAACATATACATATGCATATTTTTTGCATTTGTATTGAACATTCTGTGTTGATTTATGGCTTTAGTTACTAAATAAAGTTGCCTGCTAATTGTTAGCCATTTCTGATTGATCGTCTGTTACTTTGGTGGGCTTCAATTTTTTTTTCGAATTCTTCGAAATCTTAATTTTTGTTGAGCTTTTTCGCACTGCTGTTTCTGAGCTTCGCTATTTCAAGGTCATTCGATTTAGTAATCTTTAGCTCGCATTTCCACAACCCATCTGTAAACTTTCAAATATAAAAATAGAGATGTTGTTTTCGTTTTAATTATTTATTTATTCAAATGAAATTAAATAGCTATTACAATCCACTAAATTTAGCATTTTAGTTTTTATATATAAAATAGCCGGCCTCCGCTGCGCTCGCTCGTCTAGATCATTATTTTTTTCCAATGATTTATTTTTGTGGCGAATTCACGAAATACTATAATGACATGCAAATTTATCGGGTCGACATTCTGACATTTTGACATTTGTTTGAGAAAGTCGCTGATGTATAAGGTGAACTTTTGCTTTCACAACAATAACTATCAAAATCAGTTGGCAAATAAAAATTGTAAAAATTCTAACTACAACCACATTTAGAATGGGTTTTCAATTTTCCTAATTTTCCTGTAAATTTTCCAATGATATTACAAAGCCTATGCCGTCCCAGGAAGCTTCTGAACATTTAAAAAAAAGTCCCATTAAAATCGGACAAAGGGTTTGGCGTCCAACCTCATACAAACAGACAGACAAACACTTTTTTTTATATGTAAGATGCAGAAGTACAAGAATCTTTAGGATTAACAGTGAGATTGAAAGAACATACTTTTTCTTCTAAATTCTTCTAATTTAACTAAGATGTGTTTTTTTTCTGAGTGACTTGCATTCACTTGAATGATGCGAAATCAACAATAAGTCCTAAAGGCAGCGCTATATATGGCCACATCCACCCGCCCACTTATCCAACCGTCTACAAAAAAAAAAATAAGTTAGCTCATCAAAATATTTATTTTATATCTTAATATTTTTTGGGCCTTTGCAACTACTATTCCATCCTTGAAGCCATTTGACTGAAAAGTTGATGCGTCTATTTAGCCGGATCCTTGTCTGTACAATGTTCTAAAATAGTTGCTCGCCCGTCTGAATGTATTTAAAAAAAAACGAAACCAAAATCGAACAGAAAAACATAGAAACTTCTCAAAGACTTTACTGCACCACGGTTATAGTGAATTCCTCCTCTGGAGCAACAAGATACTCAAATTTTTTCGTTACTACACGCATATAGCAAAGCTTATCAGTCGGATCCAGATCTCGAATGCAACTCTGAGCCGAGCTTACCAATACTCCATGCAAATTCTTAACTATGGCCTGGGCGCTGTTATTATCGAATGAAGAATCGGCCACGGTATTGGTGGCATTATCGGAAACCACATAGCCCTGAGTGTTCGCCGTAATGCGCACCGTATTGTGATAGTTTTCACGGACAACCTCCTCGAGCGTGCGATTCATCTTGGAACAATGTATTAAATTCTTTTACAAATTTTTTATATTTTACTAAATTTTATTTTTTGGAATGTGTTCCAATGAAGCGTTAGAGTGAATTTAAAAATTCTGACATTTATATTGGGAGTATAGTATTTTAGAGACTGCTTTGGTTGAATATTTAGTAAATTCTGTTTAAGTGAATTTCTAAGCTTAATTCTATTGATTTTAAGCCAATTTCTTGTCTTAGATGAACTAAATATATTTTATTCCAAAGACTAGCGTTTATAATAAACTTACTCATTAATGCCCAATAAAATGCGTCCTTGTTCAGATACTTCAGCTCCTTTTCACGTGACTTTGGGGGTTTTTCGATTTTCACACACCTCTCACAGAATTAAAGCTATCCACAGATATTTTTTAAAAACCTTGCTTGTAATGACTACACTAGTTTACACGAAAAATTAACATTCGTAAAAAGGATATTTTTAGGGTGATTTCGGATCGAGCAACACGAAAATTACATTCATTTGTTTTTGTTTTGCGCACTTGTTTTAGCTTTTCCTTAATATCTCTTTGCATCGACATGAAAGATGATCTATAGGTGCTCCTAACAGTGATACGAGGTGTGTTCAAAAAGTAAGGTGATTTTTGAAATTTCGCGGGCAAAGTATTTTCGATTATCGATTTCTTTTTGTTTTTTTGTGTTGGTACACTCTTCCCGAACATCTGTACCAAATTTTAAGTGAATGGCATTTTATGTTTGTTTGTGAGAGGCGTAAAGGTTATAAGTGCTTTGCGCGCTCGGCGATTTTTTGCTATCGAAAAATATGGATCAACGGATTTGCATCTGTTCTGAGTAAAAAAAAATGTTTACAAGTGGCACAAACTCTTCCAAGATGGCCGGGAAGATGCCAATGACGAGCCTCGCTCTGGACGCCCAATCACGTCAACAACTGATGAAAACGTTCAAGCAGTGAAGAAAATTGTTTCGGAAAATCGTCGAATCACTTTCAGAGGATCACTTGCTGAGGATGTCGGTATATCGCCATGAGTTTTTTCTAACGTTTTGGGCATGAGACGTGTGTCAGCGAAGTTTGTTCCGAAATTGTTAAATTTGAACAAAAGAACCGTCGCATGAGCATCGCTCAAGAGCTGTTGAATGACGTCAACGTCGACCCAGATTTACTCAAAAGGGTCATAACTGGTGAAGAATCATGGGAATATGGTTATAATATCGAAAATAAAATTTGAAAATTGTTATATAAGTAGTTTTTTGTAAAATAATTATCCACATTTACATTTGAGAGGATATCTAAACGACTTATCATAGCTTTTGAATAACTTTTCAGTTCTGTTTTGGATCTCACATGTCTAAGGGATGCAATTAGTGGATCTAAAAAGGCTACCAACATATTGTATATACTCGTATATAACATATATCCTGATTTTCCCTTGATCTTGATATTTTACAAGTATTTACGGCTCTGAGTTTTTTATAATCCTTGTTTCTTGATTGCTTGGCTTCTTCTGACATCTCCCCAATGATAGTCTATTGAAGATTGGCCATTTGCCAAAATTTTGCGAAGAGTGGGAGCTAGTTTCTTTCCCGGATATTTTTCCATTACCAGCTCTGCAGTCTTAGTCGCATATTCACAAAATTTGCTGCCGTTAATTTTTTCCTTGCTGTTGAGAATATTTAAAATAACCAAGCTTTTCATAATTTCTTGATCCACTCCAGCTATTAGGGATGTACTTTTGATTTTGGCGGTATGGGTATGCTTTCTTTAATCTTTTTAAGTCGCAAAGGGCAACCGCTTTTGTTATAGGCGTCCTTGTTTTTTCATCGTCCTTGCTTTTTTTTTATAGGACCTCCGACATCGTTTTTTTACAAAACAACCTTAAACATGCATTTTTATTCCAAAAATTTAGATTTTTTTTAGAGTTGAAAAAATACTCAACTTTGAGCGGCTGTAGTAATTAAACTTTTCTTTCGAATTGAATAAAATTTTTATATTCTGGATCCTTGGAAAATTCTAAATCAGATACATGTATTGGTTTAATAAAACGATTACATCAAATGTTTGATTTTTGCAACGCTTTTGCGGCTGCCGAGCCACTGTGCGTCGTACAAAAAAAACTTCCTAATGCTTAAAATTAAATTTCACGCTTTTTTTAAACTGTTTACTCTGCAGTTTATATTTTGCACGCCATTTAGCGGCAAAGTTACTCAAAAGTGGGTTTTCCTTGTTTAAGACCCTTTCTTGGGTATTATGTGTATGAAAAAGTTGTAGATCTCGAAAAATGCATACACAAGAGTCAATTATCTTCAATTATTGGGTGAGACATCTCTTGGTTTGGTTGTTAAATACTCATAAATACATACTCTAAAATGGATACTCTTCCAATATGTCAAGTTCGAAAATAGTCAAATTTAGTTATGGATCGTTTAACATCTTGACTACTTTGCGCCGAGTGCGAATCTGCACTTACATGCTTAATAAATTCAAAGGCCGCAACAATTGAAGTCCGCGGACCATTATCAGCTTTGGGTATTCATTTTAATGGATAGGAGCACAGCCAGATGAGTTTTGGGCACAAAAAAGTCATCAAAAGTTACGATGATGGCGTACTGGATTGTTGAGCCAGCTGTTGAGATCATTTGGTCGATATTATTTTTCAAACTCGCATTTGGTAGATACATTTGCCCAATTTAGTTGGAAATTATACGAATAAAATGCAATTAACAACCAAGTCAACGGATGGACCCCCCCTGTATTTATCGCTAGAGGCACTATTTTTCTTAGTCGTAGCATAACTCTATTAGTCTATTAATTTAAGTCAAAAATCTCGAATCTGGACGATCTGTTCGAAAGTTTTTTGGCTTCTTTTCTAAACCAACCTTGTAACATATACGTTATAGAACTCACGCTAACACTGTGGATAGGAGTTACAATACAATAATACCAAAATTTAAAGGACTTTATGTATTATAAACCAGTTGCATGCGCTCGGATAGTTTTGTGAAGCAAAAGCCAATTTAACGAAACGTATAAATTTAAGCCCGTACAAACAAATTTTTATTAAAGACTCTTCAACGGAAAATTCTGCTAATTAGTGAGAATTTTGAAATATATCGAAAAATTTTAATTTCAATATGGATAGCATGCTTATATTTGGACAACAATTTTTTTTTTTTTTGATACAGCTGCGCTGATTTTTCGTATTCCTATAAGGCCACAGGGGGTGATACGATCCCTCCTGAAATCCTCAAAGCGGACCCATTAATAACGGCTCGCTATCTGGACCCACTCTTTAAGGCGATTTGGCGTGACGAGACACTACCAGATTAATGGATGACGGGTATCCTGGTCAAAGTTCCCAAGAAAGGAGGCCTCTCGTTATGCAAAAATTACAGAGGCATTACTCTCATCAGCATTCCATCGAAAATTTTGTCCAGACTGCTACTAAATAGGATGCAAGCACATCTAGAACGATCTTTACGTAAGCAACAAGCAGGTTTCCGATAAAATAAATCTTGTGTTGACCATATTGTCTCCCTCCGTATCATCATGGAGCAACTAAATGAACGCTCATGCCTACTTTGTTGATTTCAGCACCGCGTTTGACAGCAGAAGCAGAGTTTGTATCTGGAACTCGCTTTACGCCAGAGGTGTCCCGAGTAAGCTTGTTAACATCATCATAGCTCACTGTGATGGGTTTGAATGCAAAGTTTTACACAACAAACAACTATCCGATCGATTTGCCCCAAAAACGGCGTAAAGCAGGGTTGCCTCATGTCTCCGCTGTTGTTCCTTATTGTTCTCGACGACGTGTGAACAAAGCATTAACAGGAAAACATGGTGTACCCTGGAATTTAAACGAACATCTTGAAGAATTAGCATACGCCGACGACATCGCCCTCCTTGCCGTCAAAAGGTCGGACCTGCAGTTGAACCTGGATCAGCTCAGCGCTCGCGCTGGCGAGGTCGGCTTGAAAATAAACGTTAACAAGACCGAATTTATCTCGAATTGCGACGATAATAACGTCCCAAGTTTCACAGTATATGGGAAAGGACTCAATCTCAAACAGGATTTTTGCTACCTTGGCAGCAAAATAACTGCAGCAGGCGGTTCATCCGCTGACATCGCCAACCGTATAAACAAAGCCCGCGGTGCCTTCGCACCACTAAACAACATCTGGGCATCTAACGCAATATCGGTCAAGACGAAACTTCGGACTTTTAACTCCAACGTAAAATCCGTCCTGTTATATGCTTGCGAGTCCTGGTCGCTTACATCGGTCCTGATCCGGAAACTGCAAACCTTTGTCAATTCGTGCTTACGTAAAATCTTAAGGATTTGGTGGCCACGCACCATTTCTAATGCGGAATTATTGAAAGCCACTAATGAGCTTCCTATTGAACTAATAATCAAACGCCGCCGTTTCGGGTGGATCGGGCACACCCTTCGCAAAGACACCTGTGAAATCTGTAGAGCTGCTTTTTCATGGAACCCGCAAGGCGCAAGAAGCCTTGGAAGACCAACAACCTCTTGGCGTCGCATGGTTGAGCTGACCTTCGGAACTCCCATACAGACTGGAATAGCCTCAAACAACTTGCAAAAAATCGGTCGGCCTTCAATTCTTTTATTTTGGCCCTACGCTCCACCCGGAGTTAGAGGAACTTATATATATAAGGCCACATGGCGTATACGCAGCCTTTTGTTATTAAAATTGCGTATACGTAATATAATATTTTTTTCAAGTCTCATAATTATTGTTTGCAAACTGAAAATTTGGAAAATAAATGTGAAAATATTTTTGAACGTAACCATGCTGCACATTATTTATTTATATAGCAGTTGGCGTAGTTGCATTATGCACACAGTTACAAATTAATTAATATTTATACAAGTTACAAGTAGTCAGGGCCGGCGGAAAGTGTGGAACCCAGGTGGGTACTTCTACTGGTATCAAATGTAAGCGGAAAATGAGAAAAAAAATGTTGTAATACTACATTTTAAGCGAGAATTTAAGGAAAGAATCGGGAAAATGCGAAACGTATTCTAATTTGTGAGCAATGATTTATTCTTCACTTGACATTCTTTCAACTCATTGACAATTTTCTACTTCTGCAGTGCAAATACTGACATTCTTTTAGAATTTTTTTTAATGAATTCATTCTACAAAATGTCTAAATCCAGCTTATCCACTGCATCAGGGTATGAGTGCATTATAGCTACTTGGTTGAGTCGTTTTTGATGCATTGTTGAGCGCAAATTACTTTTCACCCTACGTAAAACAGAAAAGCTTCTTTCGTTAGAGCAAGACGAACCCGGAATCGTCATAATCAATCGAGTGAAGCGCACATACTCAGGAACAATTCCAAGGAACCAGGAATTTTAGCGCATGAATGTCACAACGTTTTTCAGAGCAACTGGTGATTTGGATTTGCTTCTCATGATACTCAGAGCCATATATCGATCGCTTACTAATCTGAATTCGTCAAAGTCTCCTTTGTAAAATTTTTAAATTTTTTGTACATCAACTTCTTCACCAAGAATGAACTTCTCTAACATCTTGTACATTTCGGCTGAATCAGATTGAAATCTTCCTTTCAGTGAGCAAACGACTTGATCAAAAATCTCGTGATACATTTTCCGATAATACTCCTCCGGCGTTTTGAAAATGTGATTCTCTACACTACTATCGTTGATTCGCTTGGGGATTTTGCGATGACGCGGCAAACTTGGTTCATCAATATCATCATTACTTTCTGAAAACTCAGTACTCTTGAGCCAAACTTGAAACTTTGAATCTTTGAGTAAATTTCTACTCGCAGCATCTATATCAAAGTGTTCTTTAAAATGATTTAAAAATGTTATAATTATAAATTTTTTTTAGACTAATCGCATTAATTTTGCTGCCAAAATCATGGTAGAATGAGTATAGAACGAGGTCTATCATAGCTTTGAGTATTAATACCAGGGCCGGCGGAAGCCCTATGTATGGTGGGTAGTACTACCCATTAGAAATTTACCGCCTTACAACAGTTTTCCTATTTAACCAACAGGGCAATAAGTAAACTGCTTGCGCTGCTTGGCGAGCGCAGCGGTAAAAGCGCGCCTACTCTCACCAACACTAGTTAACGCATAGCGGCTTTTAAGCTTGGTGCGCTAATTACAGTTTAGTATTAGTGCATAGGTGTAAGTGTAGAGTAAGTGATAGGATAGTGTTAGATAAGGCGTACTCTTTCTTTTCCATTAGGATAGATGGATAGATAAGCAAAAACAGTTTGGAACTTCTTAGTATAGGTGTGGCTTGGATTTCCAGGATTGGCCAATATAAGGCAGACCGGCAGCCAAGCCGGGAATAGTCTTGGTCAGTGAGTGAAGTGATGAGCATCAATCAGTGCCGCAAATTTAAACGCGCAGCCAATTTTTTGTATTATTAAGCTCAGAGTAAGTTTTGCTGCTGAACAAACAGCTGATTGTTGAACAGTAAGTGTAAGATTTTCCAATATTCTGGGTTGTCAACAATTTATTTTTATACCCTGTACTTAAAAGCACAAAGGGCTTACTATATTTGTGCAATGTATGTAACGGACAGAAGGAGGCGCGGCAGACCCCAAGTCCAAAATGCTTATCATAACCTCTGGTAGCGATTGAGCCATGTCCGTCCGTCTGTCCGTATGAACACCTAGATCTTGGAGACTAAAAGAGCAAGAGACACCAAACTTTACCAGCTGGTGCGCATATTTCCTCAGAAGATAAAGTTTGTTAAATCATGTTAATATCTTTCACCGAACCTCCGCAGTAGATTTTCGCGGTTTTTGGCCACATTGTTTAATATTTTCATCTGAAATTTAACAGCGTGATGGCTAATCCGCGCATCTGTCTTTCAAAAATGAACAAAAGCGGACAAATACAGCAAATGTTATACTCTCCTTGCCTATAGCTGCTTTAATATATGACTCTACCTAAATATGGTTACAAGTGACCTCGAATCACAATTTTTGGTAGATGTTCATGGATCTAATGAACAAATCCACATCCAAATTTGATCGATGTAGAAGCCCCCACCGGCCGCAATCGATTTACCGTGTTTTCTCCCACACCCCTCAACATATCAACTCGAAACTTACCCCATATACTTTAAATAGCTTCTTTGGCGTAACTTTCATCACAATCGGTCAAAATTTACGGATCTTATAGATATAAATATCAAATTCCACAAAAAAAAAACTTAATTGCAATTGGAAAGTTCTTAGAAAAGGTACAGCGTATTCCACTGTCTGGCATCGCCTCGACAGAACAACATTTTTACAAAACGTAACATACATTGTACGGACAAGGCTTGTAATTCACAATCAGTTCAAGCAGCAGATAGTCAAAATCAATAACCAGGTTTTTTTTTATACTCGTACGTTTCTTAAATTTATTTTTATTACTAAATACTAAATGCTTAAATCTTAGGATCGTATAATGATCACATGTTTCTGGGTAGCACTTTTAGATGTGGAAATTTTTATAACAAAAAAAAATAAACACACATTAAAAAAACGAAAACTAAAAAGAATGCAAAAAAAAAGAATTATTTTAATATTTTTTGTTTAAAACTTTAAACTTTTTATTTTTTTGACAATGTTTATCGCTTCACTTTTAGTTTGATACTACTAAATGCTAAATTACTTAAATAATGATTTAACTCTTAAAATAACGATTTTGGAATATGATAAGTAGTACTGTAGTATAGTGAAAACAAGATTTAATCGACTAATCGCACTAAAACGGTAGGCACTAGCAAGATAAAACCGAAAATAATTATAGAAAACAAAAAAACTTTATACAAAAAATAATATGTAGCTATGAAAAATTCACTTAAGTTTATATCCATAATTCACAATAACGAAAACAAAAATTCAAATCATGATAAAAGAAATCACGAAGTTAATAACACTGTCCTACAAAATTGAAAAAAATCAAAGAACTTTTCAAGTGACCTAGTGTACGTTGTAGGTCTTGACGAGTAGATCACAATAGTGTTTTTCAAAATTGTCTAACACCCCCAAAATCGGAAGTTATCGCTTAAAAACCGTTTTTCGGGTACTGCGATCACTCCCACTATCACAACGTCGCCATTTTTCAAACGATTTTTGATTGCTTTACGGTTTTGGAAAGAAGAAGATTCCAGCTTTAAGATGATTTACACTTGTTTATACTTTATACAAAGCAACTACGAGATTTTTTAAAAGTTATCTAAGATTTACACTTTTTTTATTTGATTTTCACACTTTGAAGTCATTTTTATATAACATTTTGTTTAAACACCTTTACTTTTTTACATTTAAGCTTAAAGAAATATTAATTTCGAGTAACAAAAGTTATGGTTTATTAAAATCGGTCGATAAATGTTTAAGTTACGACGCTTATTATAAACAAGGAAATTAAAATTCCATCGACAAAAAAAAAGTTGGAGATGGATAATTCGTTTGTTCATAAAGATATCGTAACCAAATTTGGAATAATGCTTAAGAACAATAAAAAACTTATAAGTGCCAAATTTGGTCGCAATATTTTAAAAAACAAACGAAATACAAGAAATTTTGTTAAAAAATCGATTTTTTGACCGATCGTTCCTATGGGAGCTATATGATATAGTTAACCGATTTTGTTGAAATTTGGCACATTGCTTAAGTGCTCTAAAAACTTTCAAAACGCCAAATTTGAACAAAAAAAAAAAAAAAAGTTAAAAATACGAGGTGTGTTCAAAAAGTAATGCAACCTAAGCAATTTCGCAGGCAACGTATTTTCGATTATCGATTTTTTTTGTTTAGTTATGTTGGTACACTCTTCCCGAACATCTGTACCAATTTTCAAGTAAATGGCATTTTTTGTTTGGTTGTGAGAGGCGTAAAGGTTATAAGTGTTTTGCGTGCTCGGCGATTTTTTTTTCCGTCTTGGCTCTTCTGGCCGCTTCCATTGGGACGATTGGTTTCGATATCATTGTTTTTTCATCGTCCTTGCTTTATTTTGCCTCCGAAAGATGATCCGTTGCTATATTAACTGTGGCATCGACCAACTTTCTCTGTCGAATTAAATTTGAGCACTCGTCCAAACATTTTGTAGGTCTTTCTCTGTTTCGTTGCGTAGACGTCTGAGGTTTTTCTGACATATTTTCAGTAAGGGTAAATCCTTTTAGCTGGTTTTCGTTTTTATTATTAAAATTTTCTTGGTTGCGATAAGAGTTTTGCCGCTTTGTTTTTATTTTGGCATAAATTAGACTAAATTTGCTTTGTAAGGTATCAAACTTTTCTGTATTTGCTTTCTCAACATTAAGTTCCTTTCTGATGTCCGAAACGAATTCCTTCGCGTTTAGTTTTTGAACAACTCAAATAATTTAACGTTTTCCAAAGACATCGTTATACTTATAAAATCACTGCTTATGAGTTATATTAAAAATACGTCTTACTGCAAACTATGATGTTTCTAAGTATTCAGGCAATAAATATAGAATCTTAAAGCTTTCTGGATCGTGTAGCAGGAACAAATTAAATTACATTAAATGTTTTAGAACTACCTGGAAACACAAGAAATTGGATGATTAATCCTTTTTCTTAAATATTGCAGGCTTTCGAGTGAAAATAACATATAAGCAAAAACCTCTAATTCTAGTTGCTGCTTCTACTGCTTGTTCTTCTTCTTATACCTGCGGCAGCATATTTTGGAGTTGGGTTTCTAGGCTTTTACTGGTCTTACAGCCATAGACGCAAAAAATCGCATACAATTTTTTTAGAGCAGGTAAATCATTTAATAGCCAAAACATTTGTATTAAAATAAAAAATGTAATTTTTGGAAAATGATTTTTTTTTTCTTCCAAAGTTGAAAAAGTGGCCCAAATATAGTGGTACAGGTGATCGGAAGTATTGAATAAACTAGAAAATGTATAAGGTCATATTTTTCTTTATTATATTTAAATTGTATATACCTTTTTATAGAAATCAAGAAAATTGCAATTGGATGCATCGTTTTTTTTACAAAACAACCTTAACCCTTTCATGCTCGCTTTTTGCATAGGACAGTTATTTAGAATTTTTTTGACGGTTGTTTTTTACTATATTGTGGTCAAACAACACAATTAAATCAAATTTTAAAAAATTAAGTCGCTCCTACTATTTTTAATAATTTGTTGTGCATGTACCACATCGTGCATTAAAGGAGTAAAACTGGGCAGCAAAATGGAACAAAAACAATATTTTTTTAAATAAAAAAAATACTTCTTCAGTTTATTGCTTTAAACTTAATTTAAAACTAAATAATAAAATGTAAATTTTCTTGATTTTTAAAAAAGATCTCATAATTTGTTTATTATGAATTAAAGTAATTATAAATTTATTTCATTGAATTAAAGTAATTATAAACTAATATTAGAAAATTAATTGTTTTAGAAAATTAAAATAAATTGTAATATTTCTTACTCATTAGATAATTTTTTATTCATAATATATTCTTTTTGGTTTGAATAGATGACCTTAGCCTAGCCCACTTTAATTTAAATGATAATTTGTAAAGCAGTTTTTCTTTGGGGTAAAACACAAACTTAAGTTACACTTTGTTCGATGGCTTATAGTCAGAATAATGCCCTATTCTATCAAATCGGATGTCTTGAACTGTTTTTATTGTTCCACGTCGTAAAGATGATGGAGTTGTTTGTGGAGAACACGATGGGCGGCCTCGTTATTTTTTGGATAAAGACATTTTTGTCTATTAATCCAATTGCAATTTGTTTTTGGAATTGAATTAAAGTAAGCGTTTCTATTGTAATTTCAATTGACCATAGTCTGTTGATATAATCGCACCGGCTTATTATCCTACCATTTTACAGCAATAATGTCATAATTTGTTTCTACTCTATATTCATAAGACCCACGACCTTTTTTTCATTAATTTAGCTTCAGAGTCCAAATTACAGTTTCCCAAACGATTGCTACGAACTGTTCCAGTTGCGAAATTGTTTTTTCTTTTAAATCTTTTAACAAATGTATTGATGTGAACCAAATATCAAAAATACTTCAAAGTCCGATGAGCTGGGATATCTTTTACCAAGTGAATAAATATATAAGACGAAATGCCTAAACCATAATTGGGCATGTTCCATCTATTTCGTACATGGCGAAGTCATATATTATACCAGACTTTCCACATCTTGCATTGTATTGTTCAAATTGTCCTCGAAAGGGTGAAGTCTGCTCATCTACGGAGTTATGTTGCTCTGGAGGAATCATGTGACAATTTTCGCGGAAGCCTTCTAAAATGGACGTAATCTTATGCAACTTATCATATTTAGAGTCATTCAGAGCATTCTCATTTCTGGATATTTAACTATGCCCATAAGGAGTAAAATACCTAAATATTGTTTCATTTCTTTTGGATTTACATTAACGGAGTTTCCAGATTCTCAAACTGAATATAGATTTGAATCGGTCATTTCAAAAACCTCATAAGTCACATTTTTTTGCAACATGCTTTTTTTGCTGAAAGTGGTTCCTTAAAGGGAGATACGTACTCTGGGTAAAAACCACATAAGTCAATACAATCCTTCCTCTTCAAATAATACCGTGAAAAAGACGTTCATTGCAAAAACAACATTAGTCCATTGACTTATGAGGTTTTTACATGACGTTTGATGTTTAAAATTGAATCGGTCATTTCAAAAACCACATAAGTCACGAAATAAGAATTTTTCAGTAATCAATAAAACTGTTTCGTACACAAACAAATGAGTTTTAACGGACTTTTTTATGCTTAATTTAGTATTTGAGTGATAAAAAATTTAAATTGTGAATAACCTTAACAGTTAATTAATTGTTTCTTGCTAAAACAACATAAGTCCAAAATAGTTTTTCGGGTTTTTTTCATTATTTTCATTAAAAAATTGTTAAGGTTATTCAGAATTTAAATTTTCTATCACTCAAATACTAAATTAAGCATAAAAAAGTCCGTTAAAACTCATTTGTTTGTGTACGAAACAGTTTTTATTGATTCCTGAAAAATTCTAATTTAGGGACTTATGAGGTTTTTGAAATGACCGATTCATTTGTTTCCTCATCAATTTTTCTTACTCTTTCGCTCTCTGAGCTCATGATTATAGAAATAGCCCTGCGTATATTTCTTGTTGGTCCACTGATTTTCGATGTACAAATACACGATGTTGTATACATACAACATATCAATTTTACGATATATTAATACTATGTGCATTAAATTTAAATATTTCTTATTATATTTCGCTTTTTCATAAAATATTTAAGCAGTAAAAAAATTACCAATACTCTGGTGTAATGTTAACTTATTAATTTTATCGTCTAAAAGTTGTATTTTTTCGCTGCTCAAAAAAAGTCCGATTCAAGTCAACAAAAACCAAAATATGATACTTAAACTCTAAAAAATCGTGCTAAATAATAATGCAAAGCTAAAGTAAGGAGATCCAAGTTTTGTTTTTATTTTAATTTACAAAAAAAATTCGCAGTAGCTTGGAAGATATACGCTTTCAAAATGGAATGTTGTACAGAAACAACAAGTGCATGAAAGGGTTAAACATGCATTTTATTCCAAAAATTTAGATTTTTTTATAGTTGAAAAAATACTCAACTTTGAGCGGCTGTAGTAATTAGTAGTAATTTCGAATTGAATAAAATTTGTATATTCTGGATCCTTGGAAAATTCTAAATCAGATACATGTATTGATTTAATAAATCGATTACATCAAATGTTTGATTTTTGCAACGCTTTTGCGGCTGCCGAGCCACTGTGCGATGGCCACCTTAATGTGGTACTATGGGTACACAAAAATTTTTTCGATTCCGATAAACGATCACAATCATGAATAAGCTAAAGTTATCAAAAGTCTTGGTCATGGCGGCAAAATAAAACAACTGTTATCACTGCTGGCGCCATCTAGTGAACTTCAGCTGGCGCCATTTTGCATAAAGCATTGGCTAACTCATGAGAAAACACTTTTTCAGTGCTGCATACAGGTTTGAAGGAAATAGAATTAGATTTTATCTAAGGATATCAAGGCAGTAATTAATTTCACGATCCATGCAGTTTTTGGAACTCAATTTAATTAATTATGGCTGACAAATTCGTTTAAAGAAATAATTGAAGTAGAGCGACTCGCTAGAAAGTAAAAAAAAAAGTAATATTTCGACAATACATCAATTAGCATTTATTTAAAAAAAATACATCTATATTCTTAGACAGGGCATATAATGAACCAGTTAAAATATATATATTTATGTAGTTATATGTATGTATATATGTCTATATATATATATAGGTATATAATTGTATTCCGTATAGGTAAAATCGCAACAAAAATCGTACGTTTCATACTAGCTGCTAGGGATTACATGTATATCGTATATCGATGCTAGTGTCTGATTTCACCGATCGTAGGTATATAGAGTAGATTTTTGTCCACACACAATTACAACATGGAAGAGTTTGTGACTACCAAGATGTGTGACAAAACACAAAAAAAAAAAAAAAATTCGTTGATTTTGCTTGCAGCATGCCCAAAGTGGAATCTAATCCGAAGCCTCGCGATTCTCTTGCGATGCTGCAGGCTCAGTGCCACTAGCAGTTTCCTCCTCCTCGGAGTAGTCCTCATCGTGGGTGTGTGTAACCACAGTGGGCGTCGAGGGGCGTGTGTGCACAATGGAACTCTGAAAAAGAGGAACATTAAAAAAATTGGATAAAATGCTGCCTCAAGTTACTCACCGCACGATGCAAGTCCTTGCCATCCTTGGCTGTAGGTGATGCTGGATCATCGTCTTGACCACCCACATGACGGGTTAACTGCATAGCTGTCTCCTCGTGATGCGCCTGATCGTGTGCCACTGTCGATTCATGCGGCAACAACATAGCCGGAGCACGGAACATATAGGAGAATGGATAGTAAATAAGATTCAGCAGCGTTGCTGCATAAACATCAGCATATCGCACTACTTGACTGGAAAAGAATGTCTGACGCGAACCGGAACGAAACAGTGAGCCCATCATGCCATAGGACATATCCATCTTGTGCGTCACATCACGTATACAATTACGCAGCTGCGATATATCCGGCTTAACCTTGGCGCTGGAGTCTAGATCGCGATAAAGATCGCCCAATTTAATGTCCAGATTTTGTAGCTCGGCAAACAGCTGACACTTATCGGTCCACACATGCAGCTCACGCACCAGCTCGGGCACAATCAAAAAAGTGCGCCAGCCACGTATTTTCTTGGACTTGAGTATATCGCCAAATATGTGATCTCCCACATAGAGCACATCCTTGCCCTTAGCATTGATAAACTTGGTAAATAGCTCACAGCTACCGCCCGAGTAAACCTGACCCGACTGCAGCGGTCCAATGTGTGTGCCAATTTTTAGGCTACCGGTCTTGGTGTCCACCTGACGCAGCACGGTGCCCTCATCGAAGAATAGCGGCTTGCGTGCATCCACAACAATGATATCGAAATAGGTCTTCCAATCGCGATGTGGATCATCAGCATTGGCGCCATGTGGAAAGTCAAATAGGTATGTCATAATATTATTGGTATAGGTATAATCGCTGTTGGTTAGCATAAACAGCTGGGCTCCTGATTCACGGATACGTGATAGAACGGTGGGCAAACGTTTGTCCTTCTTCACATAGTAAGCCATGTTCTGCAAATGAGAAAACCGGAAGTTATTTACAAGATTTAGTTAGGGAAGTTTTAAAATATGGGGAGATATATTTTTGGATTCGATTGGTATGACTTAAGGGTTTAACAAAAAAAAGCACGTTCAAAGGTCAAGCAACTTGGCTGTACCTTTAGGGAGTTGTCGGTAGTAAAAAAAATTAAACGGAAATTGGGTTGATTTTTTTTCGAAAGTTGTTATATATACTATGGCTCCTAGTAGTCGACAGGATTATAAGACAATTTGAAGGCAGAGCCCCAAAACTAATTGCGTATGCTGACGACATCGCTGTAGTAGCCTCTCAACTCTCAGTGATCTGATGACAAGGTCACTGGACACGATTCACCGATGGGCCACTAATGCAGGACTAGATGTTAATCCGGAGAAGACGGACCTACTGCTCTTCACCAGGAGATACAAAATCCTGCAGTGGACTCCAACTAAACTAAACGGCTCTCTACTGAATCCGAAAACGCAAACTAGATACCTAGGAGTGGTCCTGGATAACAAACTGTTGTGGAAAGCCAATGTTGAAGAGCGTGTGAAAAACGCCAGTAATGCCTTATACGCATGTAAAAAGATGCTGGGCTGCACTGGGGACCTCTCACCCACTTTAATGCATTGGTGCTACACAGCAATTGTTCATCCGATGCTGCTCCACGGCGTCTTAGTTTGGTGGAAGGCGACAACCAAAACAACGTACCTGAGGCCACTGGAACGCGTTCAGCGACTTGCAGCGCTGTGCACTACAGGGGCTCTCCGATCAACACCCACAGCTGCGCTAAACATTATTCTAGACTTACTACCAATCGACCTCTACGAGGAGTACTCAGCTGCTCGTACAGCTGGGCGCCTAAAAGCGGCGGCTCTTTTTAAAAACATTCGCTTCGGACATAGTTCAATAGGACGGGGGTTCTCTGACGAAATTGACTATGTCATACCGCGCCTACAATTTGGAAAAAGGGTAAAGGTGTCGATTGAAGAAGACGGCTGGCTTAAAGGCCTAAAACCTAGTCACAATACCTATAACTTCTTTACTGACGGTTTAAAGATGGAAAAGGGTGTTGGTGCTTGAGTATACTGTGCGGAGCTTAATGTAAGCCAAAGATACAGGCTTCCGGACCACTGCAGCATCTTTCAAGATGAGGTATTCGCCGCAATGAAGGCAGCTGAGCTGGCATGCACCGACACTTCATCTAGAGCAAGGGTAAACCTCTTTATAGATAGTCAAGCCGCTATCAAGGCTATTGTATCGCAATGTACATCCCTCCTTCCATGTTCTTGAATGCCAGGCAGTCATGAAGAGATTAGCTGCGGCTCGTAAACTGCATATCTACTGGGTGCCTGGACATAAAGGCATAATGGGGAATGAAATGGTTGATGCAATTGCCAAAAGCGGTGTTTAGCTTCCGGAGGGACAAATACACGACATACGCCTACCGATCAAACATCTTAACGCTATGCTGGAGTGCAACATGAAGCGCACAACTGAAGCTAGATGGAAAAATCTAGACAGCTGTCACACAGCGAAAATCATGCTGGCTCAGTACGGCAGAAAACAAAGTAATGTCATAATCAAACTCTTACGCTTTGAATGCAGAACCATCACGGGTGTGCTAACAGGACATTGCCTCTAAGCGAAGCATGCGAATAGGATAGGACTAACGACAAGCGAATTATGCAGGATCTGCAGGGATCCGGAAGTCCCTGAGACCCTAACACACTTACTTTGCGACTGCCCAGCCATCTCTAGACATCGTCTGGCTACCCTAGGAGAACCAGCGTTTGTCGGTTTAGAAGAGGTGGCCAGGCTGCAAGTTGACCGTCTACTTAATTTCCGACAATAACCGACCATTACTTCGTTTAATAACCTCCAACCTGGCACAGTTAAGGACCAAAAGGTCTATGCTAGGCTGCACTCCCTTGTGTGGCCAGCCAGTGTAACCTTACCTAACCTGGTACATAAGAGCGCGTCTTTTAGTGAAAATTTGAACTTTCAAGCAGTTATGCGAGTACCAGGTACTTAACCCAAAGTTGTTGTACTAGATTAACCATACCCACTTCTCGAATTTGTAGTCAATACAGTGACTTTGAATAGTGAAAGCCTGAATTTAAGAATGTACAGACCTCTAAGGATCTATCCCCAAGTTAGACTGTTTGTTATAGATCTAAATCAGCCTGAGACTGAGAGAAGAAAGTAAATAGCATGTTGGGGATGGTGGGGGGAAGTCCTTATGCGACTGTGAAAATATAAATTTTTTTAGGGATTTATTACAAAGTTCTCTCGTTGGAGGTTTTGTACAGTCCAAATCTTAACATAACTCACCTGTGTAGTACGACGCTTTAGGTCACCATCGGAATGCACCCAGTCGACGGCACGACGCACGTCCTGGAAAATCGACTTATAGGTAAATAGAAAATCACCAGCCTTAATGCCGCGCTCAACGCTGTAGGGAGAAGATAGAATAAAAAAGAAAGTTTTATGCATGATTTGGAGATAAAGAAAATAAATGTGAAACTGATTTGAGAGCATTTTTCAAAACATGAAACTAGCAGAAAAAGGCTTTGGAATCATTTTTAATTTAGAATTAATCGTTGTATCTTTTAAATGAGATATTGAGTTAAGCTAAAACTTTTGAATTAAAATCTTGACTGATTTAATTTACTCGCACCAAGCAGTGCAAGCAGTTACCTACAATTACGATTTTGTTTGAACTATGCTAGTACTTATTTATTCCCATCCTGACGTATCGATCTGCTCTAGATCAGATCTTATGATCACGGAACTTTTCCACAACAGGAAATTTACATCTCTTTTCCCTAGTCGGGAGACTTGGGAAGATGGTAGCCCCTGTGGAAACCCCCGATAGCAACAATGGTTCACGGATGGGTCCAAAACTGAGCAGAGTGTAGGTGCTGGAATCGTTGGACCCAACCAGAATCTCTACCGCAATGGGCATCTGGCCCAGCGTCTTTCAAGCGGAGATTCATGCCATAGAGATCTGCGTCCTTAATGTCCTTCTCAAGGGAACTAGGGGCGCAAACATATGCATTTTTTCAGATAGCCAAGCTGCCATTAGGGCATTGTCTTCCTGGAGCATCTCCTCCCGGATGGTTTAAGAATGCTATAACTACCTCCAAACCCTGTCCGCCCGGAACAAAGTCGTGCTATGTTGGGTGCCTGGACGCTCGGGAGTGGATGGTAACGCGATCGCTGACGATCTAGTACGACAGGGCGCCTCCACCCTGACTACATCTCCTGTGCCGTTTTGTGGTATTGGTTGGTCCACGATCAAAACCATGATAAAGAAATGGGCCGCAGGAGAACATAGGAGATACTGGTTCTGCCTTCCAGGGCTTCGTCAAGCAAAAGTGCTTGTCAAACCTCTGGATGTAATCAAGACAAAAGGTCTTGGCAGAGCGGACCTAAAGCTCCTAGTAGCTTACCTATCAGGCCACCACACTGTTAGATATCATCTACAGAAAATTGGCCTATCGGACTCTTCAGAGTGCAGGCTCTGTCTAGAAGACGATGAAACCACCAGGCATATTCTCTGTGACTGCCCAGAGCTGGTATGGGACAGAGCCTGTCACATGGGAAAGCAACGGATTAGTCCCTTCCATCTCAGGTCAACACCAACAAATGACCTACTGCTATTCATGAGGAAAGCGGTAAATCTTTTGTTTTAACCTAAGGGTATGGTACAAAAGACCTTTTGGTCGCAGTGCCCCACCTCTCTGTGAAGTACCCTTTTCGGAAAAAAAAAATGCTAGTACAGTAAAACGAAGAGTTTTATCTGGCAAAAAATACTTAATGGAGGAAACTTTCAGGGCTCCTTAGGGACCTAGATCTAATTATAATGCTAGGTTTTCATATTTGTGTGTAGGGGACGTGGCTGCGCGTTCTGGCAATATATTGGTACGGTTTTGATTTTTTGATTGATATCTATGGTATCTGGTTTCTATCAAACTTGAAATCATGGTTTTATGATCGAAGTTCGAAAGCGTTGTTGATTAAATTTTTTACCGAACAAGACTTTTATTAATGTTGTAGGTTTGCTAGTTTAAACACAATGCCTATTTAAAGTTAAAACTTGGAAGCGGTGTTTGGCGTTTTTCGGAAAATTTGCAAATATCTCAAAAGATATAATAGTTTTATCAATTCAAACGATTCCCGATTGTTTCATTCATTGAGTATATTTTTCCCAATAAACGTCTTTTTTGAGCCTTCGCTTACTGCTCTTAGCTGGATTATTTAATTAACTCTATTCAAGCAGTGCAAGCAGTTCTCAACCACCTATGGCTTTACTTTAACTATGGGACCGTACCCAAATTAAGTAAGCCGTTCAAGGGGAAGGGGTGGCTTTCGAAAAAAACACGTTTAGCCACAGGTGTAGGTGGGGTCTACTTTTAAATTGCAACAAAATTGAGAATTTGAACACTTTTTAAACCCTTTCCCAGCTTTCTTACACTCAAAGTTAAATCAGCCGCTCAACTTTACTTTTTATGTTCAAATTTTGTATCTCAAGTGTTTAATTAAATTTACACTTTGAAATTTTAAATTACTGCGGATATTAAAGCTCAAAGTTTCTGTCAAATGTTTGCTCTTCACTCGGGCATATACGTAATAAAATTCATTAAATCCTTACTTACCGCACAAATTCGCTGCTATTGTTAAAGAAATCAACCAGACATGCCAGTAAATAGGTTTCTGGTAAATTAAATAGTGTATTCAATACATAAACACGTGACTCATCCAATTTGAGAAATTTATTCGGATATAGCTCATAAACCTGATGGCTGCAAGGGATAAAAGTAATTAATAAGCCTATAAATTAATTAATATATCAATCCTTTGACTACTTACTGTTTGATAAACTCAAAACCATGCACACAAACTAGTATATTGCCGTAGGCATCCACTTTTAGGAGATTACCGTAGAGTGTATCAAACCATAAGCCGCGTACTGGAAATGTTGGATCATATTCGAATTGTAAAATCTCTTTAGGATAACCCATGGAAACTAAACGCTCTTTGACCAAATTAAAGCCCAGCTGCTCATACTGCGGGGACTTGTACTCTAAAAAGGAAGTGCAAAAAAATATGTATGTGTAAAAAGATAAAATATCAAAATATATTGTATATATGCAAATACCCGCAAGTGTATAGTCCATATCAAAGCCATAGAATTTAATGTTCTCCAAATGCAGCGATCTATTCACAAAAACTCTGCAAATGAAAAAAAAATGATTAAAGTTAATAAATGTTGCAGCATTGTGGAAGAAATTATTAGATAGTAATAGGGAGCAGGGGATTGCCGCCACGTCGTGGTGAGAGGGGCGATGAATCCAAGAGCGACGCTGGCGGTAGCATAGCTATCGGTAGGGCCACCCAAGGCGGTAAGATCGAGGAAGAGCTAAGAACAGTCCACAACAAACCCTGATGCCTTTTTGGCAGCCAAAATGCCATCAGGTAAGCGTCTGTTTCCCCATATTAGGGGCGGCTTCTAACTAAAGAATCTTTGAACCCATTACTCATTGATTCTCATAAAAGATGTCAGAATAACATGGTACAAAACAATAATGGAAACATGTTTCTAAGGGGTAACCAACAATTATTGGTCAATCCCCCTGCTACGGCAGCCCAGAGCACAGAGGACTTGGAGGTGCTAATTTCACGTTATAGCGACAACAAGATGAATGTAACCAATGAAGCTCTATGCTCCACTTAGGAGTCCAGAATAAGTAGTAGTAGTAGTAGGGAGTTATACGAGCTAACCGCGAATGGATCTGGAAATCCTTAGATAGGAGAGGTATTCCCCCAAAGATTGTTGCTGTTATAAAGGAGTCTTATCATGCCGCAAGATGCTGCGTTCTACATAATGGACAGCTCTTTGACTCTTTCGAAGTGCGACAGGGAGTAAGGCTAGGGGATATTCTGTCGCCAATCCTGTTTTTACTGGCAATAGACGATGTACTGACTGCCACCGTAGGCACAACTGAGAGACATGGTATCCCATGGAGGCCTTTTGAGAGGCTAAGCCACTTGGATTATGCTGACGATATCTGATTCCTGGCAAGTACCAACAGCGGAATGAACGAGATGTGTCAATCACTGCAAGTGAATGGAGAGATGGCTGATCTTAGGATCAATTGCAACAAAACCAACATAATGCACACTGTCCGCTCAACACATCAGCCCATTATTCTGAGACAGACGTATATTGAGGAGGTCAAACAGTTTAGCTATCTAGGAATTTCTGTATCGTCAGACGGAGGAACGGATCAGGATGTTAACAGCAGAATAAGTAAAGCCCGCAGCGCGTTTGAAATGTTGTCTTCAGTATGGAACTCTAGTCAAATTTCCCTACGCACCAAGTTAAGGCTCTTCGCATCCAATGTCAAATCTGTACTGCTGTATGCCTGTGAAACCTGGAAAGTCTCTACCTCCATCAAGAGAAGCTTACAGGCATTTGTCAACCGCTGCCTTAGATACATTCTTATGATCCGATGGCCGCAAATTATATCGAATCAAGAATTGTGGTGCATAACGAGTCAAAAGCTTTTGGATGTCGAAATTAGGCAGCGGAAGTGGCGCTGGATTGGCCACACGTTGATGAGACCAAACGACAGCATCGTGAAGCAGTCTTCGAATGGAATCCTCAAGGTACACGGCGAGTTGGTAGACCAAGAACTACTTGGAAATCAACAGTATTGGCCGAAGCAGCAGCACAGCATAAAACGTGGCCACAGCCGAAGTATCTGGCCGCAGATCGGGATGGATGGAGAAAGTTTGTCGCCGCCCTATGCCCCAACCGGGGTTGAAGGACTTGAAGAAGCAGTAGTAGGGAGCAGGGGCGACAGGGAAATATCCATTCTTTTTTATAAACGCTCCGATATCAGCGATAAGCAACAACAAAGTACAGAATTTTTTACAAAATCGCCGCTATCCCGCCCTTCCAGGGAAATTATTATTATTATTGTTTGGGAAACGTTGGCTACAAGGTGTTCTACTTCAACAGATTCTCGTTATCATTTACTAAAATTAGAATTTATGAATAAAACGCATTTTGCTAGTACCTATAAAATTTATTTTTAATCGGGTTAAAAACAAAAATGCAATCACAATGCCATTGACTTTACAATCTGCTTACGTCACACAATGAGCAGCCCATTTCTTAATCTTATAAAGAAGGCTGTATTTATGTGCATCCAGCAAAGTTGATGCCTTGAGAGATTTTATTATGATGCCATGTCAAAAGTTTATCAATTCGTTGCGGAAAATTGCAACTCGTTTCGCAAATAAAATCAAATGAATGTGTAAAATATTTCAAATAAATTAGGTAATATAAAAATAAAATGTGAATACAATATTTTTAGTTGTGTAAAGCGATATTTACCTAAATTTTTTATTTTTTTTTTGGATAAGTTAATAGTGATCAACATGGTTTAGATTCTTGGAGTTTCGAGAGTCTTTATAACTAAAGTACAACCTTAAGTTACTGAAGTTCAATTAAAGTTTTATTAAATAGGTACATAAGAATTGGAAAAACTATTTTTTTTTTTTTAATTTTTTCATTATGGTAAAGTCAATACTTAATTTAGCAAATTTTTTGCTACATTTTTTCAATGTTCCTATTCTTACCAAAAAGAAGGCAAATTATTAAGGTGATTAAAATTTATCGATGTCGAAATAATTAAAGATATACTGAGATGCCGCAGAAAGCAATTTCTTCTAAATTTTTGTACTATTCCAATTCCTCGGTGCTACAGACAAGGTTCGAGTTAGTAATTTTTTTTTTAATTTTTTTATAAGCGCTAAAATATATCTTAATGTAGCAATTATTTTGATGTTTTTATTCTTACGGAGAAGGTAATAAAAGTATATCAAAGTCCAAATTTTTAAAGATATATTGTGATGCCGCAGAAAACTATTTCAACTACATTTTTCTACAATTCTAATTCTCCAAAAAGAAGTTTTACTTTAAAATAGTTTCTCGAGTTCTGATAAAATTTTGTTTATCCGACAAATTAAATCTTGATATTTCTACGGCTTTTAATAGAGATTTGTTTTCAAACCATAATCAAAATCTGTTGAGATTTCTGCGGCATCCCGGATAATTTGTAATTTATTTTCTAAAATCTTTGCGTCTACAGATTTGGTTTCAAAACCCCAGATAAATTGTGCATCCAAAAATCGGTGAGGCTTCGAATGTCATCCCGATATCTTTTGGTTAAGTCAAATTTTGTATATATTTCCTTTGCGTCTTTCGAATTCTAAGCTGCTACGGATCTCGTCGGAACTACTTTATACTGACAAGTAAAATCGTTAAAATCTATTTATTGCATTTTTATATTAAATCTTAATCTCTATACAAAAAAAAAATAGGTAAAGAAAAATTAATTAACCATTATCTTTAGTTTTATGTCTGAATTTGGTAAGATCTGGTCTCACTACCAGCTCTTCATCATATAACAGTACTAGAGGCATACGTAGATCTGCTAGAACTTTGATTTTCTGGCGTCTGAAGCAAATTGTGACAATCAAATGGAAGGATTTTGTCACGCGATCAATTTTTTTCAATTGTACTAATATACTGCTTGACTCCAGGGCCTTATGTCTCATCATCTTTAAACTTTGATATCAAAGGTGCCCAATACGTTCTTCATCTATTGCTCCCTGATTATTTTTAATTCTGAGAACTAAAGGGCCTATTGCGTCCTTCATATGCTTCTTTCTAGGGAGACACCACTTATTTCTGCGTCATCTTTCTTCAAGCACTTCATCAAATAACTTTTAATTAAACCTTTCAAATTATCAAACTAGTAATCTCGAAGTTCTTTGTCCCTTTTTTACCTAATGGTGTCCTTCGCTCTTAAACCATCAATTTTCAATTCTGATGCACTCGTTTTTTATCTTCTGTTTCTTCTAATGGAGACAACGCTTATTCCTATGTCATCTTTCTTCAGGAGCTCCATTGAACATATTTTTGCCTAGCTTCATCAAATAATCAAATTAGTTTTCATAATTTTTAATCTTTAATACTAAAGCTGTCTTGAATGGTCTTTATCTGTTTCTTCCTGATCATCTTTAATCGTTGATACAAAAAATGCCTCTTGCGCTTTTCATCTGTTTCTTTTGAAAGAAAAGTATTTTCATCTTTCTTCCAGCACTCCATAAAATAACTTTTCTGTCAACTCATCAAATTTTAAAACTAGTTCTCTCAAAACTAGTCCCAATTTTATAATTGTGACTTTTATTCTTTATTCAGAAATCGATAAAGAAAATAAATTTTACAATTATTTTTATTTGTTGAGAATTTCTTGTGCAAAATTTTGCCAGATTTTGTTGTGTCTACGCGCTTACATGATTTATAAGAAATAATATATACTATAGCCGGCCTCCGCTGCGCTCCGGCACGCTCGCTTCGCTCGCTCGTCTAGATCTGGAATCTTTCCGATTGGAAAACATCGTCCGATTGATCGATGAGTGGATTAATTTCATCATAAAATTTTCAACCACTCGCCATCTTTACATTTTAACCATGTTTGATGGAGATTTGGTAGTTTTCTTCTCGGCATTGTAAGCAGTACTGATATTAATGTTAACCTATAATGGCGACAGGATGTCTTTTTTTTTATTTTTTCACGTTCAGTCAAGACAAACCACAGATTGAAAAATATTGCGTAACGCGCCGTCCTCGAAATCCGCGAAACAGGAGTGTGGAAGGCTTCGCGGCTAACTTCGCGCCCGTGAACACACCATGAAGGTATAGTCGATAAATGAAAAAAAAATGTTAGAAGTGGCAACCCTTATCCCTTAGGGGTATGAAAAATAGATGTTGGCCGATTCTCAGACCTGCCCAATAAGCACACAAAATTTCATGAGAATCGGTCTAGCCGTTTCGGAGGAGTATGTTCACACAAAAACCAATATTCACAATCCCACGAACCAATTCATATAAACTCATTACTATAGGCTTAAAACTTCCGCATTGACCTCTAACACACGCAAAAATCTGATTCATCAACTCGTTTATGAGAACACCCATAATACGTAAAACATAAGTTTCTTCTTTTATATATATTTAAATTCTAGTTTCACAATGTTAGTTACCATACTCCTCCGAACCGGCTGTACCGATTCTCATGAAATTTTGTGTGCCTCAATAAAATAAAATTTATAACGTTTATAATTTTTGTGTTTCCTTTCGACAAAAACAATTTACTAAAAAATATTAGTTAATCTGACAATGTACACAATGCCAACCTAAATTAACAAACAAAATGTTGTATTGGAAAATCAAATTGTCCTTTTTAGTAGTTTCGTCGCAATTAGCGGACAAAATTGTGAATCTAAACCATTCTCAGATCCCCTTGAACACAGACAAAAAATTTCATCAAAATCGGTCCAGTCGTTTAAGAGAAGTACAGTGACATACACACTCACAGAAGAATTATATATATAAAGATTTAATATATTTATTTAAGTTTTTTAAATTGATTTTTTTTTTTAAGTACTCATGATATCAGTTATTAAAAATATATATTACATTATTTATTTGTTTATATTATAATTTTCATACTTTAATTTTTTCAACCAAACTTCCAAAAAAAATCACCCTATATTTTCAAATTCATGTCCTTTTTGGTGCAAAACTTAAGCGCCAGCAATTAGTGTTAAAAATTTGTAGTTTTTGTCTTGTGCTTGTTGTGTGTGTGTGTGTGGGGGCGTGTCCTGGCAACGCCTAACAGCTGTCAACTACCGTTGGGCGTATTTTCACGCCCAATTTCCAGTCCTGACCAAAATGTTATCCGAACAATAACATTAACTAAGAGCAACCACGCTGCTGCCGAGCAACTGCATCCGCGTTTTGTTCTTGCGGACAAACTCATTAGGGTGTCCTGTTCGAATTTTTTTTTTCTTTGGCATTATTTTTTATTTTATTTTTCTCGTATTGACATAGATTTTTGTGTGCGTTGTCATTTTTGGGGTTCACTTGAAAAATTGCCAAATAAGCAAAAAGTTTGCGTCATGCTGCGCGAAGATAGCAACGTCTTTTTTTTCCTTCTTTTTGTATTTTTTGCCTTCTTCTAGTTTAGCCCAAATTCGGACAAAGGGCATAAATCTGTGGCATGCCCCAAACGCTAACACACACACACATATGTGTTGTTTTTTGCCATTGCAGTTAAAAAAAATATGCAAAAATATGCGCCAAAAATTTGGAACTACTATAATTAATTGTATGTCTAGCTCTGTGTTTTTTTTTGCCAGGACTCATGTTTATTCATCTAAAATAAATTTAATAGTTTCAATTTTATTTCATCTCTTTTTCAAAAAAAAGGTCCCTCATGTGCTGCCCATTGCCAAAAAGGGTGACTGACTGACCTACAATGGTGAGTCCTAGTGAAACGATTACAGTCGGAATGTGGAGACTAGAGTATATCCTGTAACAGTGACTAGGGTAAGTAAGGCTTACTATATCTTCTAAAAGAAATCAAAATTTTAAAAATATCAGACAGAGTTCCATCGAATTAAAACAATTGGTATGGACTATAGAAAGTCTATGAGTCCAGCGGTTGAATTTGACGAGAGAATGTAAAAAAGCAGGGGCCTAATACAAAACCGACCCAGCGGCTTGGCGTAACTCTCGTGACAAAAAGTTCTCATATGGTAGTTCTAAGCTTCTATATGACAAGTTTTTCAATATCTCCTTAAAAAAATCCACCAAAATCTTCAAGCCCGCAGCTGTTCTATAAACCGAATCTGATTGCTACTTCACGACAAAAAATTTGATCAAAAAAAAAACTACCCAATAAAGTTTGGTTTGTAAATTTAATGGTATAAGTTAAAGTTCTGCAATCAAAGCACTCAACCGACTACACCAAATTTTGAGCAGTTAATAAAAAAGTGTTGGCTAATTTTTAAAAAATAACTAGTAAGCCCAGCAGACGTTGTCCTACCCAAACTTTTTGAATAGTCTTAAAGTGTATAAACATCGTAAGATTCTCTAGTTAGCTTATCTAGACAATCATAAGATTTTTGGATTAGTTGACTTTCATGACTCTCTAAAAAGCCGTATGGGCAAACTTAAGTATTCTTAAGAGAGCTCGCATCTCTAATAAATTCATGCCCCACAGAAACTACATTTCAACCCCTTTGCGACTACGTTTCTGTCTGCACTTAATGTCCAATAGCCGGTGTTGAACAATTTTCTATTATGCCTTATATCTCACTAGCCAGTACACACAAACACATCGCAATAGGCTTAAAACCTCTGTATTGACAGCATCTAACATACGCAAAAATCAAATTTGAAATTCATCGACGCGTTCATAAGTACATCTGTAACACATAAAACATAAGTTTCTTTTATATTATAATATCTTTATTTCACACAGTAGAGCTGACATACAGGCGCGGACTATGTTTGTGAATGTTTTTTTGTGTGTCGATTATTCTCCTTTCTTCGTTTTATATTGAAATTCATGTATTTCTTCATTTTGACAATTTTTGAAGAGCGCCACCTATCGGACAATGTTCAAACTATGCTAAGAACCTTCCACACGGTGCCCGTAAACTAACAGGTCTGGTGGCTTGGGAGTCTATAGAGGACATGCGAAATTTATTTGGTTTTTATATATAAGGTTGTCAAAAAAGTCTTGCGGTATTTTTATTGAATTTTCAATTGTTCATAAAATTGGTTATAATAATGCGATTTAAGTCAAATATGCGCCGTTTTGTTCGATGACGAGTTCCCAACGAGATGCCAACTTCATAATGCCCCTCTTATAGAAGCTCGCTTCCCTATTGTCAAAAAACTCGGAGAGCCAATTTTCACAGGACTCTCTTGTGGACAACTTCCGATTACCAAGCGCGTTCGTCATGGACAGAAATAGGTGGTAATCACTTGGTGCGAGATCCGGACTATACGGTGGATGGAAAAGAACCTCCCATCCGAGCTCCCGGAGCTTCTGGCGCGTCACCAAAGATGTGTGTGGCCTGGCGTTGTCCTGATGGAAGACAATTCGGAATCTGTTGATCAAAGATGGCCTCTTCTGCATGAGTGCTGCATTCAAGCGGTCCAGTTGTTGGCAGTACAGGTCCGAATTGAGCGTTTGGCCATAGGGGAGCAGCTCATAGTGGATGATTCCCTGCCAATCCCACCAAACACACAGAAGAACCTTCCTGGCCGTCAATCCAGGCTTGGCCACCGTCTGGGCAGCTTCCCCGCTTTTCGACCATGACCGTTTACGCTTCACGTTGTCGTAAGTGACCCACTTTTCATCGCCAGTCACCATCCGCTTCAAAAACGGGTCGATTTTGTTGCGATTCAGAAGCGATTCGCATGCATCCATACGGTCAAAAATGTTTTTTTGCGTCAAGTCGTGTGGCACCCATACATCGAGCTTCTTTTTCAATCCAAGCTTCTTCAAATGGTTTATAACGGTTTGATGACTCATGCCCAGCTCTTGGCCGATGCTACGGCTGCTACTATGCCGGTCTCCTTCGATCAATTCAGCGATTTTATCGCAATTTTCGACAACAGGCCTTCCGGACCGTGGCGCATCTTCGATCACCTCTGCACCAGAACGAAAACGTTGAAACCATCGTTGTGCGGTGGAAATGGAAACTGTATCGGGTCCATAAACTGCACAAATTTTATTGGCAGCATGAGATGCATTTTTGCCTTTATCGTAGTAGTACTGTAAAATATGCCGTATTTTCTCTTTATTTTGCTCCATGTTTGCGACGCTATAACTCACGAACGACTAAAAGCAAACAACAATTAATCAAGCACGTGTTAGCACGTGAAAAGAGCTTTCCAAAAAGCTCTAGCGTGAACCGATGCGACGAATACAACTAGCACTACGCGCTTGCAAAGACAAGCTTGCGGAAATACCGCAAGACTTTTTGACAACCTAATATATAGTTAGATTTCAAAAATATGAATGCCATCGCAGAATAAATTGATTTAACATGCTAGTGTTGTAAAATGTTCAAAGAAAAATCTTACAAAGCAGCAGCTCTTGTTGAAGACATATAAGTTATTTTTGGTGAAAATAGCTAAATTCAGGAACAGTGTTGCAAAAGGCGAAAATTTTATTTAAAGTTTTGTACAAGCTGTCAAATCTTGAATGGGACCTTCATTTTTTTATGACGAAATATCAGGTACTATACCGTCCCATATCTATCCCAGCTAATGTATTAGTGTTGGTAAATGTGCGAAAAAAATAAAAGTGGAAGGTACAATAAATATTTTAAGTTTCAAAAAGTTCTTTTGGTGAAAATAGCTAAATTCAGGACCAGTGTTCAAAACGTGAAAATCTTATTTAAAGTTTCGTACAAGCTGTCAAATCTAGATTGGGGCCTACATTTTTTTTAAGACGAAATATCAGGAACTATACCGTCCCATATCTATCCCAGCTAATGTATTAGTGTTGGTAAATGTGCGAAAAAAAATAAAAGTGGAAGGTACAATAAATATAATTTTTCAAGTTTCAAAAAGAAAGCGAAACAGTCCCAAAACTAGTCCAGCTAACATGTAAGTGTTGGTTACTGCACGAAAAAATTAAAAAGGCAATGTACTATCTGAAGAAGTAAATTTTTAATGACAGATCTTGGCTTTTATTTTCCCATAATTGGCAATAAGGTCTAGTGTCAACAACTAGTGTTGGAAAATGTTTGAAAAAAAATGAAAAAGGCGAAGTACTGGCAGAATGTCTCTATTAATTAAAAAGACACCGCCGTTCAGCTGTAAACTGTGGGTCCCTCTTCTGTTCGAACAGTTATTAATAGAGATCCCCTATGCCTCTCTAAGGGGCCTAACAGGGAATCATTTTTTTTAACTGGCAAAAGAAAAATACATTTCTTGTGACAGAATTGATATTTTTAATGACATTAGTTGTCAAAAAAAATTGCCAACCTAACATGTTAATGTACTAGTATTGATAAATGCTCGAAAAAATTTAAAAAACGAACTGCATTGTGAAAAAATACACTACACTATATAATAATATTTAGCTAAGAAACCGAAACTTTGAAAAATGTCAAAAAAAATATTACATGCAAGGCCTGTCTTAGACTTAGCCGACCAAATATTAAAGTGTTGCTAAATTCTTGATAGCAAAAAATTATAAAGTGCAAGTAAGATATTTTTGGAAAGCTTTATTTTATTTTCGTATAGCTAATCTCTTTGCACACTTTCAATATACCCCTTAAGACTTTGTCTATAGAGCATAACAAAATGGCGGCAAATATCTGCCCAAAAGTATCCTTTACTTTATGAACACACATGTTGGCGACAGCCAGAACAGCATTTGCTCCAAAAAACTCTTGGCAAAGGCACAAAAGTAACAGATTTTCAACTATTTGAAGCTGGAGTTCAGGAGTAACAGATTTTGTACGGCAGAAACGAAACATTTTGCGTTATTTTTTTTTAGACAGTTTTGAAAAGCAAAGGATAAATGCATTTGGTAGGTCACTGAGCCAATTAAAATGCAGAAATGTATATTTAATAAGGCCCTAAAATCCGCAACTAATAGAAATCTAGGTAATTGCACTTATTGAGGAGGTTGCAACCACCGAGGAAAAATATATAACTAGAAAAATATGTTTTTATTCTTATTAATGTTTATTATAATAGCCTCATGAAGCTCTTTCAGAAATCGGAAAAAAAAACGTCGGTACTCCCTCACACAAAAAAAGAAAAGTAAAATCTCACAAGTATGGAAATACTATAAAACGTCAGATGACAAAAAATTGGCAAAGTTCATTAACTGCGGAAAGGAGTACCCCAGCGGAAATACTTCAAATTTGCACGATCATCTGAAAAGATTCCACTCTGGGTTGGAAAATCATGTCCCAGATTACAGCACTCCAGCTGCAGGTATTTCGTCGGATACTGACAATATCGCAACGACAAGCGGCAGCTGTAGATCGTCGATGCATTCTGTAGCTTCGCCTAATTGTTTCGGAGAGGCGAACCACGCTCAAGGAAGAAAATGTGAACATTCTTTAATTCTTGAACCAAAACTTTTGGATCAAAAAACATTAATATCGTATATGAATTTTCTTGTTTAAAAATTAAACAAACTTTAAATTGAAAACCAAATATGTATGTTATTGTGGACGGGACTATCGTCGACCATCGATGGTTTGGAAATTACTATCGTCGACTATCGATGGCGCCGACTATCGATAGTTCGCCACCTCAACAAACAAGCAGTGCCATATAGCTATGGGTTCTACATCCTATAGAATAAATAGCTTCGCTGCATGCAGCAGCACCTAGGTTCAACAGACAGTCCAATGCGTTTCTGATGACGTCGCAATCACATGGCGCATACTTAATAAATATTACATTTCTAATTTTTCTGTATTTAAACCCGCCGTGAGGCTTTTAGAAATTAACATAAATTTTGTGTTTATATTTAATGCAATTAATTTTGAAACTAAAAATACATATATTTATTTTTGGCTGACAGCTTTAAGCCATAAATTTGCAAAACAGTAGTCATAATTGTCTTGCCAATGTCATTTCTCTTTCGAAAGTCTTCCCCCCCAACCCACTCATGCAGATATGTTAATCTTTAGCGATCATTTAATTGATGCTATCTTTAGTCCGATGGCCAAGGTCACTTTAAATTCGCAATGCTCTGGTCCAATTAGAAAGAACCCTTCACTCAAGTGGCAAAATTTACATTGCTGCGCATTTCAACAACAATTAATTGCTGTCATTATGTATCTGTATCTGTATCCGTATCTGTATCTTGCAGCTGTAACTGCATTTGTATCTTTTAGCCGACTAGACGGAAATCCCTTGCAGTGTCGCCAAAGTGCGACATGGAAACTTCGCAAACACAAATTCTGTTGACAGAATGCAATTTATATTTAGAATTAAGCCAAATCTTTAGATTGTTGTTACTCTTGAAATTTCTTTTTCTTGTTTATTTATTGCTCACGAAACGCGCATCAATTAATTAATATTTGTGCTAAATATAAATGGATTGCAAATATCATGGCGTCTATTTATAGAACCGTCCGTACGGCTCTATTAGTGCAGCTTTGATGCGCAAAAGTTCCGCCCGCACATATTTCATTTTCACGTATCAATTAATAGCAACTACGTATACGTAATATTTATAAAGTGTGACAATGCGTAAATATCGTTATTGTTGGCAGATTAAGATTGTTAAGTTTTTCGTGGGTGTTCTTATTAGTTACGAAGAATATAAAAGCTGCCAAGATGAATGGAAGGATTTTGTCAAAGGTTATATGTGCACAGGGACGGATTAAAGCATGGCACGACGAGGAGCGGCCCAAATTTCCCGGAAGAAAAAAAATCTAGTTTGTCAGGATTATGTCGTAACATCAAAACGAGTTATTTTGTGTATTAATCTGAAAAAAACGAATCGTACATTTGTGTAATAATTTCTTTGATTATATCAGAATTTGTCTATATCCTGGACATGGATTCAGATTTCCTATGTATGGAGTTTTTTTTAGGTCAGAACCCTGACTTGCTGGAATATTATTCAAACTTGAATACGAATATAGAGTTCCTAAAAACAAAAAACTCCTGAGCCGAGAAAAAATTGTAGGCCGTTTTTTAGAGCAGCTCCCTCACATGTCAGGATTTTTACCCACGGATTCAGTGATACAATCATTTATCCCGTCCTGGTAAGAAAAAAAAAACCTTTGGCTTAACAACTTTAAGATTTCGTGAAATTGACGTAAAGTCCCAAGTTCTCTGGCTAGAAAAAGAGCAGCGCTCTTCGTTGGTCGAACAATTTGAAAATGTCCGATGTTGCGTAAAAGCCGTGCTAGAAAGACATCGATGTAACGATATATCGATGTTAAAATTAAGATAATATTTTAATAATCATAATAATAATCCTTCATTGATCCCGCCCTGATAAGAAAACAAGTATTTTTCTTTTAGGTGAAGTTGAAGTTGGCAAAGAATCTTGATGTTAGCAACCACCCAGAAAATTAGGCTTAATTTGGATATCCGACTGGCTAAAAAGCAGTGCTGAAAAATATCGATATATCAATATTTAAATTAAGTTTATTTTCAGATGCATATATCATGATA
Source organism: Chymomyza amoena (assembly GCA_037043745.1). Lineage (NCBI taxonomy): Eukaryota > Metazoa > Arthropoda > Insecta > Diptera > Drosophilidae > Chymomyza > Chymomyza amoena. The sequence goes on from JBAMAX010003985.1 coordinate 37,485, forward strand.
ATACGACAACGACTCCGATGGAAAGATCAAGTGGAGGAGAACCTATCCCCCCTTCGTATTTCTAATTGGAGAAGGCGGGCGCAAAGCAGAGGCGCCTGGCGAGAGCTGCTGAGGTCGGCAGTAACCCGAGAACGGGTTGTCATGGCCACATGATGATGATGATATCATGATAATATTCATATTCATAATAGTCCTCCATTTATCCCGCTCTGATTAGAAACAAAATTTGTTTGTCCTTTTGCTGAACAACTATAATATTTGTCAAATTAAAGTGAAATTTTCAATTCTTTAGGTACAGAACTTGATGCCCGATGTTGGACGATTGGCAACTACTCAGATAGGCTGAGAAGCAGTGCTGGTAAAACATCGATTTATCGATATATCCATATAAAAAGTTTAAAAAAATGAATTTTCGGAAACTATGATAATATTAATATTCATAATAATATTTATAAGCTTCGATATATCGATGTTTTCCAACAGTGCTAAGAAGCTTAAGTGTTTGACAGTAGACTTTTCCATATGATATGGATACACAGGCGTTCTCTGATCTGGACCCACCCAAAGTTCGAAAGTCGTTTGCGAACTTGAAATATATACACTTTGAAATAAAAAACCCCCTGCAAGCACAAATCCTAGATCCCCACCTGTCCATATCCATGTATAATCTTCATATTTATCATCTGCCAGTATTATCAATAAAATTCTCTTTGTTTACAAATTGGTATATGAACCAATTCTTTTTGTAAAAATATCTTAAATTTTGCATATTATTTGAAATCTTTTTTGTTGTTTTTATATTTTGAGATTTTTTATTTATTTTGTGTAACGTACATTGAAAAATTTTAATTGGGCTGTTGACATATTCAATGGTGCTTGGAATATTTGTTCTCAAATTTTTGCCATTTACCAAATAATGTTACATATATTATAAAAGATACAAATTTTTTAAATAAATACATTGCACTTTGTAGATATATATATGTTGATGCAGGCGCGCACAGAGGCTGAAGGGGGCCCGGGGCAGAATATTGTGGGGCCCTTTCTTTCAAATTCGCATATAAATAGAATATAAGTGAAATAGGAATAAAACGAACATATCAATATATTATCTATATATGTATAAAAATGATCGCATAACTCTGAAACGGCTGGACGAATTTGCAAAATTTTTATATTTTGCTTATTATAGTGTGTAGAAGGTTTATAGCAAAAAAAGTTTTGAGTAATTTTTGAGGGGCCCCCTAACATTTCTTTTTAATTTTTCGACAATTTTTTTTTTTTGTGTGGCATTGTGTATATTGTCAGATTAATTAATGTTAATGTTTTACGTGTTACGGGTGTTCTCATGAACGCGTTGAAGAATTTCAAATATGATTTTTGCGTGTATTAAAAATTGTCAATACGGAGGCTTTAAGCCTACTGCGATGTATTTGTGTGTATTGGTTAGTGAGATATACGCATTTTTGTAAATATCGTAAATATTGCATAGTAGAAAATTGTTCGACACCGGGTATTGGACATTAAGTGCAGACAGAAGCGTAGTCGCAAAGGGGTTGAAATGTAGTTTCTGTGGGGCATGAATTTATTAAAGATGCGAGCTGTCTTAAGAATATTTAAGTTCGTCCATACGGCTTTTTGGAGAGTCATGAACGTCAACTAATCCAAAAATCTTATGATTGTCTAGATAAACTAACTAGAGAGTTACACAATGTTTATACATTTTAAGAGTATTCAAAAAGTTTGGGCAGGACGACGTCTGCCGGGCTCCTTAGTTGTTTATAATAATATAATTTTTTATGTCACTGAACAGTTATCGTGACATAAATTTTACATTTCAGAAGATTGAATAAACAATATACCAGCTGATAAATGTTAGAACAATTCAATTCAGTCTTTTCCTTGCCTTTCGTGTACTGAACTCTTCAATAATCTTCTCAAAACTGATAGAACTCGCCTTTTGGTGCTCAATGCTGATAATCATTAGGTGATTTAACCTGTCCCCACCCATGGTGGATCTCAACTTATTCTTGATTAGACCAAGCTTGCTGAAGGTTATTTCTCCGGAAGCATCAAATGGTGGCAAAGCAAGTAAAAGTCTCAATGCGATACATACTTATGGCAAAACATTCTCATACCCACACGCAGATATGAGGTTCAGTAGCTCCAATGCGAATACCAACGCCGAGCTCATTCAACAAGAGATCCACTGGTGGGAAGAAGACTTGAACTTTAAAGCGTTCCTCAGGGCTCTCCAATACATTGCATCTTAAAGGCATGGCATAAATTTGTACCAAATGGTTGTCAAAAGGATGAAATCAAAAGACTGAAGCCACTTGAGCGAAGTAGCAATGTCTACCTGAATTTCTGGTAACAAACCCATTTCAAGAACTTTTTCCAGGGAAGCGACAATATCTTGATAGTTGTTAATCAATGGGCGAACAACGTCAATCCTAGCACTCTATCTAGTCAATCTAATCCAAATTTTCAGGAGTTTACCAACGTCAATCCTAGCACTCTATCTAGTCAATCTAATCCAAATTTTCAGGAGTTTACCAATTTTTTTTCTTGTTTTTTCATTTTTTTTTTCCATCGGTTGAGCGGGGCTCTTTGAACTCGGGGCCCGGGCCAAACGAACCTACTTGCTTAATTTTTTTTATTTTGTTTCAAAATTAATGAGTTATTTTTGTAAATTAATGAAAAATATTAAATGTATTTGCTATATCGCGATTTTTATGGGAAAAATTATCAAGGTGAATATAGCTTTTTACACAATTCAAAAGCTTAAGACTATATCCCTAATATTTCCGTACATGGCTTTAACTTTTTCTTTTATAATTTAAGTACATATATAGATATAGTATATATGTATATGCATGCAGAGCGACTTACGCATTATGTGGCACATCAGCTGACAAAGTTGTAGACATGGCCAATATATGCTCATTGGCCGTATTTGTTGTTTGTGCTGTTGCTGTTGTTGTTGTTGTTGATTTACTTTTTAGACTATGCCACAAAGTAGCATCATTGTTTTGTTGCAAGTCTTTTGTGCGACAACTGTCAGTTGCAGCAGTTGCCCTGCAGCCTGCAACTGTGACGTCACAATCGACCACGTCGCCACTGACAGCGCTCTTGGGCATCTGTGCTTTGTGTTCCGATTCAAGCGGATTTCTTTTACAATTCACATTATGACAGTTATAGCAGGTATTATTGTTGTTGTTGTCATTATTATTATTATTATTAGTACTCATTTTGATTTATGTATCCCGCTAAAATCTTTAAAGTTTAAATCGCACTCTTGACATTTGAACAAATAAAACAGAAATAGAAAATGGAGATGTATTACTTATTAAAGCAGCTTTCCTGCACATTCAGTCAAGGAGTCACTCCATCATTCTTTCATTCAGTTATTTGCTCATTTTCATTCATTTTCCTTGTCTTAACGCTAAGCCAATGCTGTAAACTGCATTTCCAATGCACAATACCGCTGAAGGGCACATTTAGATACCAACTATCTTTATCTTGTAGATACAAAGTATGTTCCCCTCCTACACATCTCCCACGCATGCCACGACACAGTTGCCATGGTGTCTGGACATCAAGGCTGTCCAAGCTGTTGGGGTAAGACTTGTTGGAGACCATACAAGTAAGTAAGTTAGTTTGGTTAGCATCCTCGACTAATAGATACCCTTTTCTACAAACAAAATGCAGTCAGATAGTTGTAAGCTTTGGTCACACTAAAAAGTGATCAAGTAGCAACTCAGAACAAGCTAAGCGCAAGGATTGCACATCCATATTTTTAATTTTGGCAGTTTTTGGGTTCACTGAACACCAACAAGACAAGCTAATTTAAGGGAGTCCTGGAGTTGGACCCAACAAACGCATAAAAACATCGCATTTGAAACAAAAACAAAAAGTCCAATGGCATGATACAAAATTCTTAAAAAAATACAAAACACAAAAATTTTTAATTATATCAAAACTTTTTAATTAAGATACAGAAATTGTCAAATTAAGATTTTTACTATAATAAAAAAAGCTTTTAAGTTAAATCATTGACATCCAATTAAAGCTAACTGCAGCAAACACGGCCACCAGAATCAAAGAAACAACTGGACTCTGGAGGGCTAGTTCCTTTGGACATGGCAGCTACAGAAGGGTCAAGAGACTAGCAAAACAACAGATTACATAACACCAGTACTGGACTTCAAGAAGAGGTTCGACATCAGATTCCCGACGCGAAAGGAGTGGGACATGAACAGGGTAATGAGAGCAGACGCAGCTGCAATCTATACTGACGGATCCAAGATGGATCGCGGTGTAGGAGCAGGGGTCTACTCGGACGAACTCGAAGTATCTCTCTCCTATCGGCTAGGAGAAACAGAAACAGCATCTTCCAGGCGGAAGTTTTTGGCATCAGAGAAGCATGTAAGGTGTTGAATAATCCTCCGAGTCAGCTGGCGGAGTTGTGTATATTCTCCGACAGTCAAGCAGCTTTGCTGGCGATCAAATCGACAACCGTGAACTCAGAAATCATCAGACAATGCAAAGAAGATCTCAATGCCCTTGCAAGCAGAATGAACATCGCTCTCGTATGGGTTCCCGGACATAGGAACGTATACGGGAATGAAAAAGCTGATGAACTGGCGAGAAAAGGAGCATTAGATGGCGAAGCAGCGGAAGTAGCTGTCAAATACCCGCTCAGCGCTATCAAAAGAGAACTTCTTCTGCGAGCTCAGAACAAGGCTGAAACCAGATGGAAAAATATTGGCACTTGCAAGATTGCAAGGAAATATGGCCGCGATACGACAAGCGTAGTACGGCCGAACTGCTAAGCAAGCCAAGAACAATGATCTTCAGAATAGCATCGACAATAACCGGACATTGGCCGTTAGGAGACCATGCAAAGAAAATGGGCTGGCCCTACAACGTCAGATGCCGAAGCTGTGACCAGGAGAACACAGAAGAGACAGTTTATCATTATTTATGTGAGTGCCAACGATTGGGGTCCTTACGCCACAGAGCACAAGGAAGCTTCGCGTTAGGAAGCCTACGTGACTTGGCAGAAAAGAACATAGACGACATCAGCAGGTTTATTAACGGATCGCGATGGTTTGAGTAAACCGAACAGCAGTGGTTCCCATAAGTGGTGTAACAAAATGGCGCATCGGCGCTAATTGAGTTTGAATATGTTGTCACTCAAACGGCACCCAAACCAACCATATAAAAAGTCTAAAACCAAAATGGTGACCACCACCGTAGGGTTTTCCATTATTTCGACATGTGTTTGAGCCCATTTATCTAGAATTCAATAAGTCGTACACAAAAATTTCTCAGGTATAAAATGATCAAAATTGAATTTAAAATTTTATTATATTATTATAATGGAAGGTATACCCAGAAGTTCATATTTCAGGCGGAAGAGGTCGCCAAAGTTACTAAAATGTGTATCATTAAAATGGTTCTGATCTAAAAAAATACATAAAACTGTATTTTGAATTATGTAAATTATCTCCAATAATTCTCAAGTTAGACGGTTTTAAAGTCTTTCCGCGCCTTGAAATACATGCAAGCGTAGGGAAATCTATAAATTTAATAAACAGCAGGTGGCGCTAACTTGCTTTTCATACTATGAGCGCTTGTAATTCACAAACGGATTAAGCTTCAGTTGCCGTGAAGACAATTTTTGAGCGTTGCTTGTAATTCTGAACTAGTTAAAGCAGCCTTGCCCTAAAACGACAGCAGCTAAAGTGTTGGTTAAGAAATATTTATTTATCTATTTAGTTATTTATATATATGTATATATTATTTGTTCTGGACACATAGTTAGTTAGTACTTGGGCAGTTTGACAACGTTCTGCATGGAGTTTTTTATTTTTACTTTTCATCATCAAGTCGAGATTATTCTTGAACCCAGGGCAGTTGAAATAGCCACCGAACTGGGATTTTAGTGGTGTAACAAAATGGCGCATTGTCGCTAATTGAGTTTGAATATGTTGTCACTCAAACGGCACCCAAACCAACCAACCAAGTTAAATCATAAAAATAAACATTTTTGAAATACTATAAAAAAGTTTCTAAATTAAGTTTCTATAACATGGTTTGGAGTTAAAATCTGAAAATTAAGGTGAATATCAAAATTTACCTTAACAACAACAAAAATTAGAATCCAAAACAGCCAAAGGAGTATAAATTAGGAATAGAGATATTTTAAAAAATTAAAAGGTTTCGCAAATGTATACACTCTATTTTTTTTAATATAAACATTCAAAACTTGGAAAAATTTTAAGTTGATTAAATAATTAATATTTTTGGCAACTAGTTCCAAAATGCTTGAAATCCCTCATTTGCAGGGTATGCGAGTATGAAGTGTTAGCAACGCTCAATAGTTCCAGTTATTGGTGTCCTTATTGATGTCATGGCACCATTTTGTCATTCAACTGTAAATGCAACTGTAAACATTTTTACAGCAGCTTTATTCTGATAAGCGCTGAGCCCTTTCCTCGTCTCTCGACAAGCTACACCACAACAAAAAAGCAATTTCATCTAAGGTCTTAAGAGTTGAATCACGATGATGATGTACGCAACCCTGGCCAATTAAATGACAAGGCAATATCAGGAACAAGCAGTGTATTTTCACGTTAGTAGCCATTTTTATTAGTTTATTTTTATTTTTTATCGAAAAAAGGAACCCTGTGTAATGACCAAGATTTTGGTCATACAAAGATTCTTAAAGGGAACCCCCACTTATCCCCGAAAGCACGGACTACTATATACCGCAGGAACATTTTACTACTAAATTCAGAGTCTATATTCCAACCAGGGAGGAGTGAAATACAGGTGTACCAGGTCCAGCTGACTCGATAAAGATATACACGGACAGTTCCAATCTAGACAACCGTGTAGGTGGAGGCGTTTACGTTGAGGATTTCAACATTAGAACTGCTTTTCGACTCCCAGACAACTGCAGTGTTTTTCAGGCAGAGGTCATTAATAACAATAAGAAATCTACAAGTTCGAAATAAGAACATTTGTATGTACTCGGACAGCCAAGTGGCTATAATGTCCCTAGTTTTGATGGCTTCGTGTATGAAGTCAGTGAATAACTACCGCCTGTCTCTAGGGGAGATGGCTGAGCAGTTTTCAATTCACCTCATACGGGTTCCAAGGACATAGAGACTTTGAGGGCAAATGTATTGCGGATGAACTGGCTAGACAAAGGAACTACCAGCATCCTCCTTCAAAACAAGGAGGGCCTGGGTATACCCATTGCCAGATGTAAACTGAGAATGCGAAATTTTTTCGCTCTCTATGCAAATAAAACGTGGAATCGGACGTCTTGCGGCAAACTTGGCCGACATACTGCAGTTAAAAAACCAAAAAACTTTGCTGTCTGGATAGAGCCCAGTGCTCATCCATTATCTGTACCATCACTGAACACTGGTTGGTAGGAAACCACGCATCCAGGTTAAATGCTCCCCACCATGACTTCTGTAGAAGCTGTGGCGATGAGGAGGAGCTGGAGACGGTGGAACACTTTTTCTCTCATTACCCTTGGCTGGTCAGTAAAAGACTTTCTTGACGATTTATCTCAGCTCTCTGAACAGAGTCAAAAATGCCTTTTAAGGTTTATTAAGGCAGCCGGATGGCTTCCTCACCTTTTATAGGGGACCTCTCACGTGGGGAAGAGTGGTGAACTAGCTCATTGTAGCGGTATCGCAACGGGCCTATCCTTGGCCTAAGTAAGTTGGGACGTCAGTCCCAACTGCCGTCCTAACCTAACTTAGAGTAACATCTCAAAGTAAAGTTCTCAACTAGTTTTATTGAATTAAAATGGGTTTAAGAAAATCTTCAATCCAGGCCACATTTTTTTAAATTTATGAATGAAACATGTTGGCGGTATTTTTATAAATTTGTTTTATAATATTATTTTTCCGACCTACATAAAAAGAGCAACCTGGAACCCATGGCCAACACTATCAAGCTAAGGAAATGGAGATGGATAGGCCACACACTGCGGAAGAATGCGAAGGAAGTTTGCCGTCAAACACTTGATTGGACTCCCCAAGGAAGCCGCAAAAGGGGCCGCCCTAAGACAACATGGAGGAGGTCGCTACAAAAAGAGGTCGATGAATGCGGAAAATCATGGAACGAGCTAAAATTGCCAGTCAAAAACCGAACCAGGTGGAAGTGCTTTATTGAGCTCCTATGCTCCAACCGGAGATAAAGGAATTGATGATGATGATTTTTCTTATTTTTTTCAATATTATTGCTCTTGCCTTTAAAATTTTTTGTCAAATTCCTTTTTTTGTGACTTTTATTTACTACGCAGTTCAGCTTAATATTAGTTTAGCATTAAAATGCTTTAAACAAAACTTACAATTGAAAATGTTAATTTAAAAATTAAAAATTCAGTTCAGGCTTAAGAAGTTTTATTAACTTAATTGTCTACCAAAACCAGCACACAGCCAAAGAAAATGTTGAAAACTTGCTGCTTAAACTTTTTTGGAATTCGAATCTTGTAAAGTTACCCCAAAAACAGGGTCTTTCTTTTTTATCCCAAACAATTGTGACTTTGGTGGAGAGACACGTGAGCGTCAGCTGCAGCGTCAAAAACTAAGGGCAGCTTAGCACACAACATTGCGTATACGTCATATTATTATGCAGACAAGGACTGCTTTAAATGCGTCTGACGTAGTCAGTAGTGTTTTTTATACACTATAAGTTAGGAGTAAGAGGTATATTAGCCTTATGCACATTTTTGTAACATGGAGCCTGTTGGTAGCCAAAGTTGAACGTCGTTATCTTAGAGATCTTTTTTTACATTACTCCCATGGTCATGTAAAAAAAAAAATACGCTTTCATTTTAAAAATTCATGGCTTGATAACATTTTTTCCTTAAATCATGGTGACAACGCTGCATACTTGATAAGCTTGGTAACTCTGATCAAAAGTCAGCGTATTAGCTTTAAAATAGAAATCAGAAACAATTTTCGCTCCAGCTTTACTCGCTTAGAAGTTATGGGCATGTAAAGTTCCAAAAATAGTAATAAAAAATTGCGTACGTAAAGTCATGCGCGGACGACTTTGCGATACCCTTTACCACTAGCTTGCAATAAAATCCGGTTTCTTCATAAAAACCAAAAACGGAAGAATTTTTAAGCAAAAAATTTTTTTTGACCGATCGTTCCTATGGGAGCTATATGATATAGTCAACCGATTTCGATCAAATTTGACACTGTGATTAAATGCCTTAAAAAAGATCTGAATGCCGAATTTAGTTCAAATAACTTCACAAACAAACGAAACACTACGAATTTTGTATTATATAAAAAACTTTTTTTTGACTGATTCGTCCTAGGGAGCTATATGATATAGTCTACAGTTTTTAATAAAATGAGGTGCACTGCTTAAGACCTATAAAAAACTTACAAGTGCCAAATTTAATTCCAATACCTTCACAAACAAACGAAACACAACAAAAATCGATTTTTTGGAAGATCGGCCCTATGAGAGCTATATGATATAGTCAACTAATTTTGTTTAAATTTGATACAGTAGTTAAGTACTCTTTAAAATTTCTGAGTGCAGAATCTGGTTACAATATCTTTATTAAAAAATGAAATATAGCGAATTTTGAATAAAAAAAATGATTTTGGCCGATTCAGTTCAGTGCTTTGAAACTATAAAAAACTTTGGTTACGATATCTTCATAAACAAACGAATTATCCATCTAAAACTTTTTATTTCGTTGTCGTCTGAAATATCACTATGGAAGCTATATAATTTAACCCTGATATCAAAAAAATAATATAACTTGTCTCTCCTGTGGAATAATATAGGGTCTAATGTAAAAGTTTGGCTACTCTAGCTCTTACCATCTCTGAGATCTAGGCGTACATACGAACAGACGGACAGACTGACGGACGGACGGACAGACGGACATGGGTATATCGACTTCTCTAGTCACCGTGATCATACTTTAGGTAACTTTGGGGTGACTCCGACGTCTCCTACTATATGTTACATACATTTTCGGCTTGCACAAACTTAATGTACCCTTTTTACCATACGGTAAAGGGTATAATTTAGCTTATTTTTGCTCTAGGTATCAAAAGTACAAAGAAGTATTTTTAGAGCATTATATTTTCCAGTAGCTTATCCTACCCTTTGGCAATCTTATGTTTTATGACGTCATTAAAATCATTTTATTTATATATTTCTTTGTTGCAGGATTTAAGTGTATCTTAAAAGTCGGCCAAGCCTTACTTTAGCATATGCCGTAGTTGCTTTTGTTGTTATTGCAACTATTGTTGCTTTTTGTTGTTTTTTTTTGGTTGTTTTGCGTTGCCACGTGCTTGGACGCTGTCATTAGCACGCTTCTCTTGGCACTGTCCGCGTCCATGTCCGTGGGTGCGTTCGTCCATTCGTCCGTCAGCCTTCTGACTGGCCATTGCACTAAGCTGACGTTATGACGTAGTTGATGGTTTAAATGTCGCTGTAGGTGGCTTAACTGAGGCAAGCAAAAGCTAAAAATTCTATAGAACTTAGGGGGAGGGTACAGTAAAGTAAAGCTGACACATAAAAATTTATGCTCAGCGTTGTGCCAGATATATTTTTTCCAACTAAATTTTTGACACAAATAAGCGGAAATCCCGATTAGAGTTTTTAAGCATTCAAATTTAACTTCTTTAATAGCTGCAAGTCTCTCTGAACAACAATAATATTATATATATCGGCCTAAGAAAAAAAAAATTTATAGTTTGAACGATAACGATAAGCTGCTTATTGTAATCCAAAACTATTCAAGCTGCATTATGAATTTCAAAACATTTATTATTAATGCGCATTGTTTCAAATGACGTCACCATAATTTCACAACAAAAGCTGAGTTACTCCTTATTCTCTTGACTTGGTTGTGGTCTTTTATCATATCACCTAATGCCCAAATTTTTGTCTCATCCCAAATTTTTTGAATAAAAATATTGGCGACTAGAGCGTTAATTTTTTTATAAATTTCCACTACCAATCGTGGGTAAATCAAATATTTGCTCAAAAATAAAAAACTCTCAACCGCGCTTTCGATTTAAAAAATTCAAACCACATTTGCGTGCTCCTGAAAACGAATTTTTTGATAATATTTCTATTTTTATTTTCTATAAATTCATACTTTTCTCTCAGCTGACCGAGTTGCCGCAACTCTTCTTTTAGAGAACGTATGCTAATTTTTGGGAGTAATTTTGTAAACTTATTTTGGCGATTTATTTAATTAATTCCTGTTACAACAAAACGTTCGGTTTCAAATGACATGAAATTGGATGCCAGAAATATTTGACCTTAAACCGAATACAAATAAAATGCACGAATTTGTTTTTCGGAGCATGGCCGATTACTGAAAAATTTAATTTCTTTTGCTTGTTCAAAAGGGGCAATCTAAATATGTTCGAACCTTGGATTTTTTTTCAGTTTTATCAGGCATGAAAAAATATTTACTATTTAAATGAAGCACGAAAAATTAGCATAATAGTTTCTAAATTTCCTATTATTTTAGAAATTAAAAAATTTCGTATTTTAGTTAAGAAATTGTGGATTTTGAAAGTATCGCACTAATCTTGCAAAGTAAAAGTTGGCTCTCATAGGTAAAAATTTTTTATATAAGGAAACTTCCGCCCAAACATAGGGTTGCATTATTTACTAATATATATATATATGCACATAAGGCTCATGCCCTAACTCTCGAACCAGTTGGGAGCATCATGTCAGTTTGTGCTTTAAAAAATCTTTACGTTTATTAACTGCTTGTTCTACTGCTTATAAGCAGTAAAAGTTGACTTATACATAAATATCATTAATATACGGAACTTCCGCCTAAATACAGGGTTGCCACATAAAATTGGACAAATGAAAAAATTGGGAATAATGCTTATGCCTTAAATTTCGAACCAGTTATGGGCATCAATATGATTTTTCCCTATGCACTTTCAACTGCTTGTTCTACTGCTTACAAGCAGTACAATTTAAAAGTAATCAAAGAACAATTTTTTCGAAAAATTGGAACTGTCCGAAATTTTTTTTAGAACAAAAAACTGCTTGTTCTATTGCTTATAAGCAGCAAAAGTTGACTTATAGATAAATATCATTAATAAACGGAACTTCCGCCTAAATACAGGGTTGCCACATGAAATTGGACAAATGAAAAAATTGGGAATAATGCTTATGCCTTAAATTTCGAAGCAGTTATGCGCATCAATATGATTTTTCCCTATGCGTTTTCAACTGCTTGTTCTCCTGCTTACAAGCAGTACAATTTAAAAGTAATCAATGAACTATTTTTTCGAAAAATTGGAACTGTCCGAAATTTTTTTTTTTAGAGAAAAGACTTGAAAATATTTACTATGCATGTTCCGAAATTCGTTTTGAAATTGTTTAATGTAAGTAATTTTGTGCGCTCCAGCTTTATCGCTTAATAACATAAAGCACTTAAAAATACTGAATTTTCGAAGCTAAAGTTTCATTTGTATTAAAAGCATTAGTTTATGACGTCATAAAATATCTTTTCTGTGGTGATACCTGTATGGCAATCATATTTGCTAAGGCGATTGCTTTTGATCTACTACAAATTTTCTATTACAAAAAAACATTTTTGGAATTTTATACAAGTGTCAAGGTCTAGGCGTGGGATTACGTGGAGTCTCACCCGTCATTTGGCAGACCTAGATTACGCGCACGACATTTGTCTCATCTCTCATAAACTAAGCGATATCCAAGCCAAAGTGAATGATCTCGAGATACTGGCCAGCAAAGTTGGACTCTCTATAAACGCAACCAAGACCAAAGCGATGCGCCTCAACCACACCAGCCAAAGTAGCATAACCATCTGCTGGAACACTATCGACTATGTCTAGTCTAGTGTCTAGTCTATGACTAGTTTCTCATACCTTGGCACCACAATTTCCACCAGTGGTGGGGTGCATGAGGATATAGAGAATCGTCTAAGTAAAGCGCGATCAGCGTTTGGACGCTTATTCCGCATATGGAGAAAACAGCAAATAAGCAGAAGAACTAAGATGAGGATCTTCAATGCGAGCGTCAAGTCCATCTTGTTGTACGGCAGCGAAACGTGGATGGCCCCGTAAATAATGATGTCGAAACTGCAGTCATTCGTCAACAAGTGCCTAAGGATTATATGCGGGATATTTTGGCCCAACAGAATATCAAACGCGGAACTATGGCACTACACTAGTGAAATTTCTATCAGTAACCAGATAAGGACACGCAAGTAGCGTTGGATGGCCTTAGAATGAAACCCACAAGGAAGCAGACGAGTGGGAAGGCCAAAGGCAACCTGGCGTCGTACAACACTCAACGAATTGTTCCAACGCAACATCAGCTGGGACACAGCAAAGCAAACTGCGTCAAACAGAGTCCGGTGAAAGGTTCTTGTTGAAGCCCTAAGCTCCCTGGAGGAGTAATAAATGAAAAAAAAAATACAAGTGTCTACATATTATGGCAATTAGCTGCAATTGTTAACACTGGTGGCTATAAAATGCATTAGCCCAGTTCTTACCTTCAAGTAAACATTATTTAAATTCGTTAGAAATATCAATCTCTTTGCTTAAACATGAAAGCGCTTTTATCACATAATCTAATATAAATTTTGTTTAATCGAAATTAAATGCAACAGTGTCGTTGTCAACGTCATCGTTGTCGTTGTCGTCTGTAAGTGTGACCTTTGCCATTGTTGCATAAGCTTTAGACTGCCCAGATTTGTTATCAATGCGCAACTTGTAATTAAATTGTTGTACTATATGACTTGTCATGCCCAGATGATATGCTGTAGCCAAATTGAATTGAAAATTCAGAATTTGACGCATTGAGGCCTAATCCTGTACCGGCTGAGCTCTCTCCGAGAGCAGCCGTACAAATAAAACTGAATGGTAATCATGGACAGGCTGTTGCCACCATTGTTGACTTCGGTTGGTTTGTGGTCTAATTAAAATCAAAATAGCATACCAGATAGTTAACGACGGTATGGGTAGCCATGGTATTTTATGGAAATCGTTTGGGGTCGGATGACCACAGACGGGCAGTTGCATAAATGTAAGCTGGAAATATATGAAGCAGTTGTGTAGTCAAGAGGCAACTAGATTGGTTCATAATTGGCCTAATAAGTAGAACCACATAAAAGCAAACACATTGGCACTAGTTTACATATGTATATCGAAAACCACAAGAGTGTCTTACTTAAGGCTTATGTACTGAGCGATTTTCGGTGCTTTAAAGGCTTCAAGCAGCAGCCAGGGTTGCATTGCGCAATATCTTCAAAGTATAATATAATGATGAGCACAATGAAGCTGCAAAGTTTAGTAACCAACGTGGTTTTTAAATATTACTCTGTTTTTTTAAATTTGCGTTTACTTTACTTTATGCTGGCGCCATCTAGCGTCTAAGCTAAGTGCAGCAATAAATGATGACGTAGTTGATAAAAAGTTTTATCGATTTTAAGTCACAAAAATGTAAGAACGCCATTCGAATTGTTTGCTGCCCAAATGAATAGCAAATATTTGTTTGCTTTTTGCCTTTTTTTTACATATATAGACGGATACACATTTTTTGAAATTTTGTTTGTTTTAATTTAATGCTTGTTCTTGCCAATAAACATTTTTACCAGACCGATTTTTATTTGCATTGTTTAATGCCATATAAATTTTTGTATATTTTGCAAAATTATTTTGAAAATTTTTGCTTTTATTTGGAAAAGAAAAACTGACGTTTTATAATTTTGTAAAATTTGTTCAAAAAATTAAGTTATATTAATTTTGTATTATTCAATGCTAAAAGCATATGAAAAAAAAGTAATCTATAGCTCAAAAACTAAATTTTGCAATCAAAATTGCTGCGGAGAAAATTTTAGCATATCGGCTATAAAAAATAGGAAATGTAAATCGATACGAACGATTATGGAGTTTTTGTCTTTTTTTCCATAGGTGTACAAAATGAATAGAATGATCGAAAAACGAAGGTTAATCAAAGTATAGATCGAAGGCGATACTAAGCAAATTGTTATAGAATCGTCAATTAAAAAATGGGCTTTTTTATGTTTAGTCCGACTTGTCGGAATCGACATCATAATCTCTATTCGCATAATGTCTCCTGATTGGGATAATTACCCTGCAAGGTTGGCGAGGTGAGCTAATCCTAGGCAAACATTATTTTAAGTTCTGTAAAGCGTATCATCGTGTTGCGATCTGCTCTCCAGCTTAACCAGCTATGTGGAAAACTTTGGTTATGGATTTATTGGTTAATCCCAGTAAATGAGTCACATCTGGATAATGATCGGATACTGAAACCAATACAAGAGAAAGACGCTCTTGTCTCTCTTGTCTGGAAGGTACTTGATGGTAGAGACTCTAAGCTCCCAGAACGGAGCAAAAACGGGGCTAAACAAATTAGGACAAATAAGTGGCTCAGGCCGAGATCATCCAAAGATCATGGACCATGAGCTGAATGGGATAAATGATGGTCAGAAAACAAGATTACTGAAACCAATACAAGAGAAAGACAGATTTAAGGCTCTTATCACATGGAAGGCAGAGGAAGATAGAGGCTCTAAGCTTCCAAGAAGGAGTAAAAACAGGTGTAAAAGTATTAGGACAGATAGTCTAAACGACTATGGCTGCGATCATCCAGAGATCATGTACCATGAGCAGAAACGAATCACTGATGGGCGGAAAACACGATTACTGAAACCAATACAAGAGAAAGACAGATGGAAGGCTCTTGTCACATGGAAGACAGATAGATAGATGCTCTAAGCTCCAGTAAGGAGTAAAAGCGGATGTACAAAAATTAGGACAGATAAAAGGCTTAAACCGCGATCATCAAGATATCATGAATGGGAAAATACAAAAGAAAGACAGATAGAAGGCTCTTGTCCGATGGAAGGCAGAGGAACGTAGAGGCACTAAGCTTTTAGGAAGGAGTAAAAACGGGGTTAAGAAAACTAAGACATATAGCTTAAACAGCTCAGACCGGGATCATCCAAGGATCGAGTGACCTAATGTGATGATGAACCATAAGCTGAATGGGAGCTCTTTTCAGATGAAAGGCAGAGGAAGGTAAAGGCCCTAAGCTCCCAGGAAGGAGTAAGTGCAGGTATAAGAAAATTAATGCGCAGCAATTAAAACTAAATTTTAAAAATGCATATATCATAAAAAAAGTATTTTAGATATCTGTTTGAATCATAACAAAAAAAATAGCGTTTCCCCATGATTTTGTAAAAAAAAAACTAAAGTGCGGCAGCTCAATTCTGGAATTGAAGTATTGCGAAACATATTTTAAAACTCACTTATAATAAAAGTAAAGAAAACTGTTTCGGAAAAAATAATCCAATGTGCAGCAACTTTATTTTATAAACGAAATAAAAATTTAAAAAAAAACGTTATTTAGAAATCCTACAACCCTTACAACCTTAACCGTATCTACTTTTCTAAGCTACTGAGTTTTGTTTATTATTAATTTTAAAATAAAATAAGATCTAGTATACTGCATAAAAGATACTTTCCAACAATTAATATTTTCTGGTTACAGTTGTTTATTTTCTCAAATACCTAAAAAACAATATATAAAGCTTTGCTATATGCCATGCACTCTTAACTATCTAATGCAAAGTATAAATTTGCATTATTTTTTAATGATATTGGTATGCAACAAGTTGCTGGCGCCATCTAGCAAAAACTACTTTTTAGCGCCATCTAGCGGTCCACACAAAACTAATAAGCACATGTATTGAGTTGAATTTTAATTTCAAAACGTTTTTTTCGCAATAGTTTGAAAAACCAAAAAAAAAATCGATTTTTATATGCCAGCGAGTCCTTGCGTAGAAATCGCCATCTTTCTAATGCACTTTTTTAAAGGCGCTTTTAAAGTTTATATAACATAGTTAGCTATTTTTCACGCACTAAAGAATTTCAATCGTCCAAACTGCACTTGAACTGAAAACAAACTGCGGTCCGTACAAAGCGTTCCATTCAACATGTTTGGCATGCTCTCGCAGAGAACCTGTTCATGGGCCCCTCCAAAGCTGCCATTAGCATACGCTGCGTAGGCGGCTGACCCGGACCCGTGTCCAAGCTATGCGTGCGACAATTTTGGGAGCGCAAAAAAATATATATATATTTTTAACGACAGTATTTACAAGTGCGAAATAGATACACACCAAAAAAAAAAAAATAAAAGTATATATACTATATATTATATACTTTCAATTTTCAAGCGCAGTCAGCTTTGGAATCGCGTGTGACCCTGGACCTAGAGCTGGGCAGGCTTGATGAATGTGTTTCAATTGATTGAAGGCGGCTTAGCATGTCGTATGCTGAATGGCGGGCCTAATTAGCCTGCCTGGCTGCCTGGCTGCGCATGGCAAGGGCTCAAAGCACACTAATTAAAGAGACCCACTACCATGCGAAGATTAGGGAGGAAACGTTGCAGACAATGAACTCGCGCACGGAAACAAAAGCGTACCAGACCCATGTTCATTTGTTTTACATGTTCTACCTGCTGAATAGGCGGCGTACAGCCCAAAATGTAGTTGAAACCCTCTCCACTATTAAACTGATGCGCCACAGTCAAGGGCATATACCACATAGATAATACAATGTACACAGAATGATGCGAGGGTAGACTGAAAAGTTATGGGCCAAGTAGGTAAGCGATTTCTGCTGCGTCTATGAGTTTGAGTATAACTCTAGCCAACTATATCAGACATTTTTGTATGAACAGCTGATTTTGAGAGAACCATCCAGAAGTAAGAAAATTACAAAAGCGCAAAAAATGCGTGAAATCGTTTGGTTGTAAAGAATAGACGTAAAGGGTGATTCATTAAGACCTTTTTCTTTTCAATAGAGATTTTTGTGTGGATTACGCGTGATCCATGACAACTGTCAAAGGCAAATAGAACACGTATTTGATATGAGCAGTAATAGCAACATCTACGAAAGTTTGATCCCAGTGCAAATCATTTTCCAACAAATTCAATTTTTGACATGCCTCTCGATACCTTCCACACAATAATTCATTCATTGTTCTCAATGATTGAAACGATGTTGGACCTCGAAAATTGATTAACTAACAACAATGCCAGTTTTTGTATACGAGTATATGGCAATACACACACATAAGCCGATATTCACAAAAATTCGTATATCTCACAAACAAATATACACGAACACAACGAAATAGGCTTAAAACCATTGTTTGCATTTACTACTCCATAGCAACAAATGAGTGCAAAAATTTTCTCTGCAGAACAGAAGCACCGCATGGAGTTTGATGAGCTCTATGCTGTGCTTCTGTTCTAAGAAAATGGCAGCAGGAGCAATAGCACAGCAAATTTTTTTATCTCTTTTGCTGCTATGGAGAAGTAAATGCACTGCTTAAAACCTCCGTATTCACAACCTCTAACACACGCAAAAATCAGATTTGAAATTCATGAGAACACCTGTAACAGGTAAAACATAAGTTTCTTGAATATAAAGGGTGAGGCCTTTTTTTTCAGTAGAGATTTTCGTGTGGATCACGCGTGATGCATGACAGCTGTTTAAGGCAAAGTTGTTCAGTATTCATTGGTAAATCATCGTGCAAAGACTTACACCCGAACAACGTTTACAAATTGTACAACTGTACTACGAAAATCAGTGTTCTGCAAAAGAATGTTTTTCGTGCGCTGAGATCGACTTATGGTCAACATAATCAACCCACCGAACCCACAATTCGTAACACCATCACTAAATTTGAAACCCAGTATTCATTGTTTGATGATACACGACCAAATCGACCACATCCAGCACGTAGTGAAGAGAATATAGCGGCGATAGCTGACAGTGTTCACGATGACCGCTAGGAATCGATTCGGCGCCGATCGCAACAACTTGGCCTGTCGTATTCAACCACCTGGCGCATTTTACATTTGGATCTCGGCTTGAAAGCATACAAAATTCAACTCAGGCAAGAATTGAAGCCGAATGAGCTTCCTGCACGTCGCCGTTTTAGTTAATGGGCTCTTGGTAAGATCGATGAAGATCCGTTGATTTCGACCAAAATTTTGTTCAGTGATGAGGCCCACTTTTGGCTCCACGGCTTCGTTAATAAGCAAAATTGCCGTATTTGGGGCGAAGATCTACCCAAAGAGGTTCACCATTACATCCAAGAAAAACACCGGTTTGGTGCGGTCTGTGGGCTGGTGGAATCATTGGTCCGTATTTTTTTAAATGAGCAAGGTGCGAACGTTACCATCAATGGCGCTCGCTATCGGACCATGTTAACGGACTTTTTGCTGCCTGAAATTGTTGCCCGTAATCTCGACGACATTTGGTTCCAACAGGATGGCGCTCCGGTCCACATTGCCAATGAAGCAATGGCTCTATTGCCAGGTCAATTTGGTGAGCGATTAATTTCACGTACGGGACCCGTACCTTGGTCGCCAAGATCGTGCAATATCACAACGCTCGACTTTTTTCTTTGGGGTTACGTAAAGTCAAAAGTTTACGTGGACAAACCAGCAACGATTAAGGCCTTGGAAGCCAACATTACTCGTGTTTTTGGCCAAATAACAGTGGAAATGCTTGAACGAGTCATGGAAAATTGGATCCAAGATCGTGCGATATCACACCGCTCGACTTTTTTCTTTAGGGTTACGTAAAGTCAAAAGTTTACGTGGACAAACGATTGAGGCCTTGGAAGCCAACATTACTCGTGTTATTGGCCAAATACTAGTGGAAATGCTTGAACGAGTCATGGAACATTTGAACGAGATTATTTTTAAAAAATAAATGCCATAAATATACTTTCGAAATCATAAATAAAGATTCCATCATTCCTTTGAAATTTGAATTTGCCAAATCATAAAAAAAAAAGGTCTTAATGAATCACCCATTTTATCACCCATACGATTTTGCATATGTATATATTATATGAGTCTTTTCTAAGACTCTGACCCAAAATCAGCTGTATATATATAACTGCTTCATACAGTTCGTTCAGGGTATGAGGTTTATCTGAGCAATCAAAATAGCGTATGAGCAATATTAGAAGTTAAAAGAAGAATATATTTTGAGATGCATTCATTTGGTAAATGGCAAATCGAAATTAATGGATTGCATCGATTCGATGCGGACTCAAAGTGAAATTAATATTGTAAAAATAGTTAAGGTGCAGTTGGGGTTACCAGATGTTCAAGCTCGAGTGGAAAACCGATGGAAATTCTTAAAGTGGGTTTATTTTTCTCAGCATGTTAGGAGGTCTCGATATTAATTTTTGAAAACTTGTTTTTCAAAAAGGCCACATTTCAGCAACTTGGCCTTCACTTCGTTGTGGTTTTTCGAAAGAATATTTTTTAATTTTTAAAGGCGCAGATTTGTGTTCAAATCTATCATCTCTAAAATGTCCAAAATGCTTTTACATTCTTCTTCTAACGCTTTATCATGAAAAAATCATTGAAAAAAATAGCTTACACAGAAATTTTTTATGATTTTAGGATGTGTTCGCTTGGGACAGAAATTGAAAAAATGAGCACAACTGCGGATTTGTTTTCCTACTCTGATCCACTTTTGTGACAGATATATGTACTTAAATACTTGGTAAAAGAATTGTTGAAAATATGTATCACAAAAGTTGGTCGATCTAATCGAGCGAAAAAAGTCGAACACTTGGTAACCCTACACACAAATAATTTTATTTTTTTAAAGTAGCTAACAAAAAACTGCCTAAAAAATATTCATTAACTTAGTCACAATTAAATCCCCTAAACTCTTTGCTATGCCCAATACTTTTCAGCCTGCCCTCGTTCTTGCTATTGCTTTGCTCTTTTTTTTTCTTGTTACTATGTTTGTTGTTGCTGCTGCTTGGACAAAGGCCAACAACAAGTGCCGGCAAGCCGACATCATTTTCATTGATAAAACTATATACACACATACATGCACATAGAGTACTCACGTATATGTATGTATGTATATATGTATTGTGTGTATATAAAATTAAATAAGTAAATTAAATTGTATTGTTATTTGTATCTACAAAATGTTGTTGTTGTGGGTTAATCTAATTGGCTCTTTAATTGGCGTGAGTTGACCAAAAAAAAAAAAAATCGACAAACAAGTGTTTGGGATATTTTTAAATTTAAAAACCCAACACAATCGGAATACTCTTTTTGCATACTTAAAGATTTTTGCTCAATGATTACAAACTTTTGTAAATTTATTTTTATCGTTTGAACCCGAACAAATTGTTTTTCATGCCTTTGTCAATATTTTAGATTGGCCGAAGATGGCGAATTTTATCGAAAAATCATCTTCTCGGACGAAGCTCATTTCCACCTCGGTAGTTATGTTAATAGGCAAAATTGTCGCATCTGGGGCTCAGAACATCCGCAAGCGTTCCAGGAGAAGCCAATGCCCCCACAACGAGTGACTGTTTGGTGCGGAGTTTGGTCTGGAGGCGTCATCGGACCATTTCTCTTCGAAAATGAAGAAGGAGCCGCCGAAATCATCAATGGAGTGCGCTACCGCGCAATGTTGACCGACTGGTTCTTCGAACAAATTAAAGATGAAGCCTTGGATGATATTTGGTTTCAGCAAGACGGCGCCCCGTGCCACACAGCGAACGCCATCAATCTTCTGCGCACAATCTTCAGAAATTCCTTAATCAGCTGAAATGGCGTTGTATATTGGCCACCAAGAAGATGCGATTTGACACCTTTGGACAATTATCTTTGGGGTGCGGTGAAAGATGTATGCTATGCCAATAATCCGCAAACAATAGATGAGCTGAAGGACGAGATTGGAGCTGCTATTGCCAGGATAAGGCCCGAAACAATCGAAAATGTGCTCAAAAATTGGACCGATCGAGTGGCATACTGCCAAGCCAGCCGTGGTGGTCATTTGACCGAAATTATTTTTCATAATTAAATGTCATGAGCCAACCTTTCAAATAAAACTTTGAACATTGAAAAATATTTAATCGTTTTGTTTTTATAGCAAAATTAATTTCCAATTTTTATATGGACCACCCTGAATAGCAAGAAAAATTCTAAAGTGACAAGTCTCACTTTTATATAAAAACATATTTTTGCCGTCGTCGTGCTCATCGTCAACATTTATTTTTCCATCTCAGACATACGATAGATGTAGGCTCTGTACGACTAAAAGTTTTTATGGTCGTCGTGCCTATCGTTAACTTTTATTTTCCCTTTTAGTTCTACTCTTAGATCAGTAATTACAGATATATCTGTATATGGCATAAAGTTTTTTACTTTCGTGATGCTCAGTGTCGTTATTTATTTTTCCGTTTAGAAACGTCATATATTAACGACAAAGTTTTATAACGCTGTCGTGCCCATTAATATATATTTTTCAATATTTATTTTTCCGGATAGGATGAACTACTTATATAATGGTACATTAATTATAGACTTTTTTTATAACATTAAAATGCACGCTATAATCGGCGTGCTCATCGTCAACATTTATGTGTGTTCAGTATATGGTATATGGTTATGATATCGAAACCAAAGCCCAATCGTCCCAATGGAAGCGGTCAGAAGAGCCAAGACCGAAAAAAAAATCGCCGAGTACGCAAAACACTTATAACCTTTACGCCTCTCACAACCAAACAAAAAATGGCATTCACTTGAAATTTGGTACAGATGTTCGGGAAGAAGAAGAAAAAATCGATAATCGAAAATACGTTGCCCGCGAAATTTGAAAAGTCGCCTTACTTTTTGAACACAACTCGTACTTACAAGCGGTGCCAATTGAACCGCCCTAGCGTGAGGCTCGAAAGGGAAGTTTTTCAGTTTCGTCCTGTCGAATAAGTACAAGTACTGCACTGGTTTCAATTGGCCCCTATCCTGCAAGATACTTGCATATAGTATCAATTATGAAGCGGTAGCGATTGACCCTTGATTTTAATATTAAATATGCGTATTAAGCATGCAACTAGAGACTGTACTTTTTCGGACTAGTCCTTCGTACTGCCATCCGCTTTAAGGCATGTTTGGTTTTGTATTCCAAATAAGTTTTCCAAACAAGATATGCCATTACAATGCTATTAATAATTCAAGTGAAAACCACTTTCTCGCCAATTAGGCGCGTTCTGCGAATAGCCAAATTTTCGGGAATTACAACTTCCGGCTGAAAAAGCACGCTATAATTAGCAAACTCATCTTCAACATTTATATTGCTATCTTAGCATTTGCAACTTATACAAAAGTCTGCATACAAAACCTATGCTCTCTACTCTATGACATACAATTTTTTATTGTCAACATTTATTTTAATTATTTATTTGTATATTATATAATCATTTCTCTCTATGACACAAAAAATTAGTTTAGTTGTAGCGATCTCCGCAAAATTAAAAATTTTTTGTTTTAAAAACTATTCTGAATAGCAAAAGTAAGTTTTAAAAGTTCCGATAAGTTATGCCAATAGTTTTAAGCCTAAAACTCGTTTTTAAATAGGGTTTAAATTGAGCCAAGTATTTGGATCATGCATGGTTTTATGAGTTTTTATTGGGAGAACAATATTTTTTTAAAACATTTTGAGTTTCAATGATGCTACGTAATATAGTGCATAGATCATAAAGAACTTTACTTTTTGTTTTACATATCGTCGTCGTCGTCATCATTAATTATTCGAATGAGCGTAGCAATTTTCTTTATTTTCCATAATAAAAAAAAGATTTTCGTATTATTAAAATAAATGAATTTTTTTTAAAGGTAAACATTTTGATGCATTTTGCTTTAGCTTTAAAGCTATAATATTGTTATTAATAATAATTTAAATCAAAACAAAACAATTTCAATTCAAAAACCCATTAAAGTTTATATTGATATTTCCTGATTAAACATAATATATTTTATAGCTGCCGTGCTTTTTCCATTCACAAAACGAATATGCTCCCCAAGCTTACGAATATAATGGATCATAAAACTTGATGCTTTGATATATTAATATCATAAAAGTTAATTTTTTACCATGTCAAACGGCAAATGTATAATAATAATGTAGACATCATAAATGACAGTTTATTGCCTTATTTAATTTTTTAATGTAGTTAATTTATTTTGTATTTTTTTTAAGTTTTTTTTTAGACCTTTATTTGGCTCCCGCTTTTTATGCTCCCGGCATATTTCAACTCAAAACTTATATAAAAAGTGATTTTTTTGCAAAGAAGATAAAACTTTAAATTGGCTTGTCATTTTTATTGCTCTAAAGTTTAAGTAAAAAAAACTATCAAAAACTATTTTTTTTCTATTTGTTCTTATTCTTTGGGCATAAGGCATAAAAACAATCAATAAAAGCGCGATTTAAGGACGGCTACTGCGTTAAGTAGACCATTAAATGATATCGTGGTTTCTAAGACCAATAATCTATTGGTTACGCTTGGAAGCCAAGAAGAAAGTGTGGTTTATTTTAAATGCACTGAAACTTAAAGATAGTTGGTCAATTTCAGAATTTAAAGGCGTTTAAGAGCCATTAAGTTTTCTGCAGGTAAGCAATCTGCTTTCCCGCACATATTGAGTCTCCATTTTGTCTAATATTTTTAGAATTAAGAGCGAACTCAAGGTGGCTAAATAAAATGTCGCTGATGCAGAAGCTCATTTTGGCTTATTTGAAGTAAATTAAAAGCATTTTTAGCGCAGCTCCTGAACAAGGCTTCAAAACATTTAAAAGGTAATAAAAGAGTAGTCTCTTTTTTTAGTAGTCTTTTCACACTACTAAAATTTGTATACCCTGTACCGTATGGTACAAAGGGTATATTAAGTTTGTGCAAGCCGAAAATGTATGTAAGATATAGAAGGAGTCGTCGGAGACACCCTAAAGTTACCTAAAATTTGATCAGGGTGACTAGAGAAGTGGATATGCCCATGTCCGCCTGTCCGTTTAGATCTCAGAGATGGTAAGAGCTACAGTAACCAAACTTTCACATTAGATCCCATATTATTCCATAGGAGGCAAGTTTATTTTATTTTTTTGATATCGGGGTTACTTTATTTAGCTGCCATTGGGGTGTTTAAGAGCACCTCGAAAAAACGACAAAAAGTTTTAGATGGTTAATTCGTTTGTTTATGATTATATCGTAAACAAATTTGGTACTCGGAAGACTTTTAGAGTTCCCAAGCACTGTACCAAGCTTCATCAATATCATTTAACTATATCATATATCTCCCATAGGACAGATCGGCATACAAAATTTGTTTATACAAAATTCGCTGTATTTCGTTTATTCATGAGAATATTAGAACCTAGTTTGGAATACAGAAGTTTTTCAACTAGTACAGTTAAAATAGACTAAAAAAAGGGGTTGAGCAGGAAAAAGTTTTAAGGACTTGTGTTACGGGCGTAATTAGATCATGCTCAGCAGAGGCGTTAAATGTGCTCTTGAATATGATTCCGAGTGACATCCAATTAAAGCTAACTGCAGCAAACACGGCCACCAGAATCAAAGAAACTGGACTCTGATGGACTAGTACCTTCGGACATGGCAGCATTCTGAAGGGTCAAGACTCTAGCAAATCAACAGATTACATAACACCAGTACTGGACTTCATGAAGAGGTTCGACGTCAGATTCCCGACGCGAAAGGAGTGGGACATGAACAGGGTAATAAGAGCAGACGCAGCTGCAATCTATACTGACGGATCCGAGATGGATCGCGGTGTAGGAGCAGGGGTCTCTCGGACGAACTCTAAGTATCTCTCTCCTATTGCCTAGGCAGCAGAAACAGCATCTTCCAGGCGGAAGTCTTTGGCATCAGAGAAGCATGTAAGGTGTTGAATAATCATCCGAGTCAGCTGGCGGAGGTGTGTATATTCTCCGACAGTCAAGCAGCTTTGCTGGCGATCAAATCGCCAACCGTGAACTCAGAAATCATCAGACAATGCAAAGAAGATCTCAATGCCCTTGCAAGCAGAATGAATATCGCTCTCGTATGGGATCCCGGACATAGGAACGTATACGGGAATGAAAAGGTTGGTGAACTGGCGAGAAAAGGAGCATTAGATGGCGAAGCAGCGGAGGTAGCTGTCAAATACCCCCTCAGCGCTATCAAGAGAGAACTTCTTCTGCGAGCTCAGAACAAGGCTGAAACCAGATGGAAAAATATTGGCACTTGCAAGATTGCAAAGGAAATTTGGCCGCGATACGACAAGCGTAGAATGGCCGAACTGCTAAGCAAGCCAAGATCAATGATCTTCAGAATAGCATCGACAATAACCGGACATTGGCCGTTAGGAGACCATGCAAAGAAAATGGGCTGGCCCTACAACGTCAGATGCCCAAGCTGTGACCAGGAGAACACAGAAGAGACAGTTATTTATGTGAGTGCCCACGATTGGGGTCCTTACGCCACAGAGCACTAGGAAGCTTCGCGTTAGGAAGAAAAGAGCATAGACGACACCAGCAGGTTTATTAACGAATCGAGATGATTTGAGTAAACCGAACAGCAGTGGTTGCCATAAGTGGTGTAACAAAATGGCGCATTAGCGCTAATTGAGTTTGGATATGTTGCCCCTCAAACGGCACCCAAACCAACCAACCATACCCAGAAGTTCGTATTTTAGGCGGAAGAGGTCACCAAAGTTATTAAAATGTGTATCATAAAAATGGTTCTGATCTAAAAAAAATACAAAAAACTGTATTTTGAATCATGTAAATTATCTCCAATAATTCTCAAGTTAGAAGGTTTTAAAGTCTTTCCGCGACTTGAAATACATGCAAGCGTAGCGAAATCTTTAAATTTAACGAACGGCAGGTGGCGCTAACTTGCTGGTCGTAGCGCAGCGCTTGCATTCATGAATTTCATACTATGAACGCTTGTAATTCATAAACGGATTAAGCTTTAGTTGTCGTGAAGACAATTTTTAAGCGTTGCTTGTAATTCTGAACTAGTTAAAGCAGCCTTTGACCTATAACGACAGCAGCTAAAGTGTTGGTTAAGAGATATTTATTTATCTATTTAGTTATTTATATATATGTATACATTATTTGTTCTGGACACATAGTCAGTTAGTACTTGGGCAATTTGACAACGTTCTGCATGGAGTTTTTTATTTTTACTTTTCATCATCAAGTCGAGATTATTCTTGAACCCAGGGCAGTTGAAATAGCCACCGAACTGGGATTTTAGTCTGATTGACTCTTCGGCATCTCAACGATGTGCACCGAGGACCCCAATATAGATAGGCATTAGCAAAAATAATACGTTTTTATTATGAGTTTTCTATTAGTACATCAAGTCAAGATCATTCTTGAGCCCAGTGCAGTTGAAATAGCCACCGAACTGGGATTTTAGTCCATTAATATGCGTTTTATACAAATAATTGTTCATATTTCTAAAAAATCAAAAACGGCATTTAAATTTTTAAAAGAAATTTTTCAAATTCCGTAAAACCTTTAGATTTCCTGCATAGTTTTATCAGCATGTTAAATGTAATTTTCATTTTATTCAAATATAATTAAAATGCAAATAGCATTTAAAGGTGGTGCCATGTGTATGCTGCCATTGGCGCCACCTGCAAAGTGCCCATTGTATGCCAGGGGGCTTCGCCACCCCCACACTTACGCCCATTGCTGGGAAACTTGGAAAAAAGCACGTTTGCAGCTTGCATATTTTGGATTTTTATTTTTTGGCTTGCTGTGCTGCATTTAAAACAAACGTAGACCAAGATAAAACAAGTTGAGACCAATTCCAGACCAAAAACCCAAATGGGAAATGGAAAAACTCCTACGAAAAAAGAAAACCCCCAAAAGGAAACGTAGGTGAAAAACGTAATCGTTTTGTTGCCATTCCATACCGAGCTGAGAATGGCAACGTGTCGCAGGAATTTTTGTGCTTGCAGCTGCAGCAATGTGTCCTGTCAACTACTGAAAGCTTGTAAGCTTGTAAATTCATCTGGCTGGGGGTGTATACCCAAGTGCTGGGGCGTGGCAAGCAGCGTTGAGTGGGGTGAGGCGGGGCAGGGCAGTCTCGACATTTACCACACATAGAGTGAGTACAAATTGCAATCGTCTGACAACAATTAAACATTTGCATGCAACGTTTCGTACTTTTGTGCAATATGAGGCAGCATAATTTAACAGCTACAATGTATCTCAAGGGTTACTGCCCAACTTGCTTTCAATCTCAAATTGCCTAAAATGTGTAAAGCTGGAAGCTATATTTTGTGTGGTTAGCAATTTGTCCAAGGTGGGCAATTGCCACCACTACATTGCATTTTATAAAGCCGTCTATTGCCACTGACGTCATGATGTCATGACGTCACCTGGTAGCCATTCGCAATCTTTACTAGAGTCATTCTTAAATTCTTGTGACCTTTGTTTATTGCTTGTAATAGCAATTTTGTATATTTTTATTTTTATTTTATCATAGTAAGTAACAGACGTCACACGGAAATACAAAAATTACATCTTAGACCTAGAACAAGATCGGAAATAGTCCCTAAAGTGGAAAAAAAGGTTCGCTCTAGTCACCTGCTACCGGCTGTTAAATATGTACAGGTATTGCAGTGGTTTCAATCGACACCTACCTAGCTAAACAGTTTCGATAAAGATGCGGTGGCAATTCACCCTTTCTAGAGAGAACTTTTTCAGATGCGTCCAGTTGAATAAGTGCCGCACTGGTTTCAATCGACACCTACACAAAGGGACTTTCAACATGTAGAGAGTATCGATAAAGAATCGGTAGCAATTGACCCTCTTTATTCTGAAGGTCTTTTCCGGACTAGTCCTGTTGAATTAGTAGAAATGCTGCTCTAGTTTCAATCGACACCTATCTAGCTAGATACTTACAAGCGGTGGCAATTGACCCGCCCTAGCGTGAAGCTCGAAAGGAAAATCTTTCAGTTTCGTCCTGTTGAATAAGTACAAGTACTGCACTGGTTTCTATTGACCCCTATCCAGCTAGAAAGTTGCATATAGTATCGATAATTAAGCGGTGGCAATTGAGCCTTCATCTCAATATTAAATATGCGCATTAAATCAATGCGTGTAGCTAGAGACTGTACTTTTTCGGACTAGTCCTTCGTACTGCTACCACCTTTAAGGTATGTTTGGTTTTGTATTCCAAATAAGTTCTTCGAACAAGATATGCAATTACAATGCTTTTAATAATTCAAGTGAAAACCACATTCTCGCCAATTAGGCGCGTTCTGCGAATAGCCAAATTTTCGCGAAATACAACTTCCGGCTAAAAGCTGAATACTTAATATTAAATAATATTTTCAGCACTAATAAATTATTTAAGTTTTTAACTTCAGTTTATGAATAAATATACAACTTGGTTTTAAAGAAATGCTCAAAACGAATTTAAAAAAAAATATATGCATATACGAGGTGTGTTCAAAAAGTAAGGTGACTTAAGCGATTTCGCGGGCAACGTATTTTCGATTATCGATTTTTGTTGTGTTGTGTTGCTACACTCTTACCGAACATCTGTACCAAATTTCAAGTGATTGGCATTTTTTTTTTGGTTGTAAGAGGCGTAAAGGTTATAAGTGTGTTGCTCGGCGATTTTTTGCTATCGAAAAATATGAATCAACGGAATTGCATCAAATTTTGTGTAAAAAATAAAATTAAGTCAAATTGAAATGTTGACAGTAGCATACGGTGAAACTGTTCTGAGTAAAAAATATGCTTACAAGTGGTACAAACTCTTCCAAGATGGCCGGGAAGATGCCAATGACGAGCCTCGCTCTGGACGCCCAAGCACGTCAACAACTTATGAAAACGTTCAAGCAGTGATGAAAATTGTTTTGGAAACTCGTCGAATCACTATCAGAGAAGTTGCTGAGGAAGTCGGTATATCGCTTGGTTCGTGTCAAGAAATTTATTCTTACGTTTTGGGCATGAGACGTGTGTCAGCGAAGTTTGTTCCGAAATTGCTAAATTTTGACCAAAAGAACCGTCGCATGAGCATCGCTCAAGAGCTGTTGAATGACGTCAACGTCGACCCAGATTTACTCAAAAGGGTCATAACTGGTGACGAATCATGGGTATATGGTTATGATATCGAAACCAAAGCCCAATCGTCGCAATGGAAGCGGCCAGAAGAGCCAAGACCGAAAAAAGCACGCCAAGTTCGATCAAATATCAAAGTTTTGCTCACTGTTTTCTTCGATTACCATGGCGTGGTGCATCAGGACTTCTTACCATATGGTCGTACGGTCAATAAACAGTATTATCTGGAAGTTATGCGCCGTTTGCGAGAAACAATACGAAGAAAACGTCCAAAATTGTGGAAAAACAATTCATGGCTTTTGCATCACGATAATGCCCCTGCTCACTCATCTTTGCTTGTGAGAGATTTTGTGGCCAAAAACAACACCACAATCATACCTCAGCCACCATATTCACCGGATTTGGCCCCATGTGACTTTTTCTTGTTCCCAAAACTAAAGAGACCTATGAAAGGACGGAGATTTGCAACGATTGAAGAGATAAAGACTGCATCGCTGGAAGAGCTCAAGGCTATACCGAAAAGTGCTTATGAGAAGTGCTTTGAGGATTGGAAAAACCGTTGGCATAAGTGTGTTGTATCTGAGGGGGATTACTTGAAGGGGACAACATAAATATTGATGAATAAAAAAATATTTTTTCTTAAAAATACAAAGTTACCTTACTTTTTGAACACACCTCGTATTTTATTTTATTAAATTTTATAATTGTGCCTAAATATATTTTGATATAAGATCTGATTACCAGAGGTAAGAGGTAAGGAAACCCGATTTTCAGTGTAGAATCAAAAAAGGCTCTCAACTATCACGCTCAGTTGTTCCGAATGCCGTTCACTACTTTTTGGACTTATGCTGCACACAATATAATTAAGATCTATCCGATTTTTAAGTATAATATTTAAATATTTTTTTTGTAATATTAGATTTTACACCAGTAGACCGATATCATGTAAGATATGGTATATATAATAATTAGTTATAATAGTCCATTTCAAAACATAGCCACGTCTATTTACTAAATAGGCGTTAAAACTTACACCTACCATTAATTAAGTTAATTTTCTTTGCAAATATAACGAGCTACATTCATTTAATAACTAACAAATCATGTGCTACAATATTTATTTATACTATTTACTATAATTACACATAAACAAGAAAAGCACGTTATATTAAGTATACGCAAAGGTAAATATAATTGTTTTTAAAATTCATTTGTGTATCAACGTTAACAAATTAAAATAAACAATTTAAGTAAATAACTAAAGAGAATTTAAAGCTGCTTTGACTTGGTTCAATTTTTAATGTCAAGTCTAAGAAAACCCTTCAATTTTACACGAAAAATAATAAAAAGTATCCTTCAGGAAAAGTTTGATGCCCTAATAAACTCATTTTATTTTGCTAGTCAATAGCCTTTAATTCAACCTGAAACATAATACAATTTTTTTTTTTTAATTTTATGAAAAACGAACTTACAAGGTTGAGATTAGATAATAAAATGGCTTAATTGCTTTGTATGCAATTATTCTAATTAATAATTTCTTCAAAATATTCTGGGCTAAAGTGTGAGCTTGAAATTAATATGGGAAGCCAAAGCAAATGTTTTAAGGTTTCTTTAAATTTTAATGTCGAATATGAATATGTTTTATATTGCGATAATTTAATGTAATGCAGTAAAGCTACCGAAAGTGTAATTAAAATGACTAGGGAATTATTTTGTTGTAGAAATTTTTTTTAAACTATGCAGCGTCATTTAAAATGCTTATCATGTTTTTTTCCTATTTTATCAATTTGTGACTAAAATACTGAATTTTTTTTGGGAATTTTTTATTAATCTCAATTGTGAATTAGCGCTTTTTTTTCCGTAAAAGGGTTTCTCACAGAGAGTTGGGGTACGGCGACTAAAAGGTCTTTTGTACCATTAAGATAAAGCAAAAGACTTTCCGCATGAATCGCAGTAGGTCTCTTGTTGGTATTGATCTGAGATGGAAGGGACTAATCCGTTTCTTTCCCATGTGGCAGGCTCTGTCCAATACCAGCGCTGTGCAGTCACAGAGAATATGTATGGTTGTTTCACCGTCTTCTAGACAGAGGCTGCACTCTGAAGAATCCGATAGGCCAATTTTCTGTAGATGGTATCTAAGCTGAGAAAGACCTCTCTGAGAGACCTCTCTCGAACAACAAAAGTAACACCCTACAAGACGCTCATCTTGCCCGTGCTCTTATACGGCGCAGAAGCATAGGTTGTGGCACGGACAGATGCAGCTTCTCTTGGGGTGTTTGAGAGGAAAATTCTTTGTAAAATCTTCGGTCCCGTACGTTTCGAGGACGACTATCGCATACGGATGAACCACGAGCTGTACGAGCTCTACGACGACATAGATGTTGTCCAGAGCATTACAATACAACGTCTGCGTTGGCTCGGCCATGTCGTACGTATGGATAACGATGCTCCAGCGAAAAAGGTATTCGAAGCGAAAGCCGACGAAGGGAGACGAAGGGAACGAACACGACTCCGTTGGAAAGATCAAGTGGAGGAAGACCTATCCTCCCTTGGTTTTTCTAATTGGAGAAGGCGCGCGCAAAGCAGAGGCGCCTGGCGAGAGCTGCCGAGGTCGGCCGTAACCCGAAAACGGGTTGTCATGGCCACATGATGGTGATGATGATGTATCTAACAGTGTGATGGCCAGATAGGTAAGCTACCAGGAGCTTTATGTCCGCTCTGCCAAGACCTTTTGTCTTGATCACATCCAGAGGTTTGACTAGAACTTTTGCTTGACGAAGCCCCCGAAGGGAGAATCAGTATCTCCTATGTTCCCTGCGGCCCATTTGTTTATCATGGTTTTGATTGTGGACCAACCAATACCACAAAACGGCTCCCCTAGTTCCCTTGAGAAGGATACTAAGGACGCAGATCTCTATGGCATGAATCTGTGCTTGAAAGACGCTGGGCCAGAAGCCCATTGCGGTAGAGATTCTGCTTGGGTCCAACGATTCCAACACCTACACCCTGCTCAGACTCATTCGTGAACCACCGGGGGTCTCCACGGGGCTGCCATCAGTCCAAGTCTCCCGACTTGGGAGTTTGCTGTTTTAATTTTGGCAGCTGCCATGCCCCCCAAACTTTAAGAGACGTTGCCTGAAAGCTGCATTAATTAAAGCGCGCACGTGCCTGCACAGTGGTACAAGATGCAAAAAAAGACCAATAAAAATTTCGACAAAAAATAAAAATAAAATAAATAAAAATTTGTTTTCACTTGCTGCATGTGTGGCAAAAGTTGCCATAAAAATTGTCATTAAAATTAATTTGTATGTAAATTTCCATTCATTGCAATTTGCGTAATTTTTTTTTTGTTTTGTTTTTTTTTTTTTGTTCCTGTCTGTTGAACTTTCAGCAACATCCGTTTCCGCATTGACTGTTTGGTACCACAAAAGTTATGCCCCAATTTGGTAAGCAAAAAAAGCAAAAAAAGCGAAAATATTTTTATATCTATATGCGGCTAGGTCAAGTCCTTAAAGCAGACAGGAAAATGGAAAATGCATTTGCATGGGACATGGTACATGGGAACTGGGAGGACTTGAGGCGGCTTGAGGCATTGCTTACACAGGTGCAGAAAATAACTGCACAGACTGCTGTTTGGTCACGTTTCCAAGTGAATTAAATGGCGCGCCGTTTGAGCGGAGCATTCAAAATGGCACGCCCGATGCGGCTGGGCTATTAAGTTGGAATTGCGTTGGGTTGTTCCATAATTTTTTCCCTTTTTTTTGCACTTTCAAGGACATGTAGCGCATGAAATATGAAAAGTAAAGGTTTTTAGAAGTATTTGTAACGGCATTAAAGCATCAACTTGACGCCATTTTCGGTTTTTGGTCTGGGAGCAACTGTAGGTTAGGTTAGGGCGGCAGTTGGGATTGACTTAAAGCAAAAATAGTCTCGTTGCGATAACGCTACAATGAGCTATCTCACCACTCTTCTTTCACCCAGAGACAGGTTGCTCCATTGGTGATTCAGAAGTAGTATGAATGGAAGATAAAAATAATGGTGGGGACTTCAGTGAGATAGAGGAGCTAGGTATGTCGAGTGGATCGGCTTTCTGTGCTCTTAGTACCTCTTTATTACTCGGTGAATCATTTAAAGGCTTCAGCCTGATTCGCTATAGGGCTTCCCAAAACCCAAATCTTCAAAGCTAAGGGACAGACTAAACATTTTGTATCGTCTCCTCATCTCTGAAGATATGACAGAACTCATTTTGGGGACAGCGGAACTAATATTGAATGCAAGCTGAAAAAACTTAGTTCAAAGAATGTATTCTACTCACAAATTATCAAATGTCGATTTGGTACATACGAACATAAATATTTTTTGAAAAATAAAAATAAGTTTGGGAGACTTGCAAAGTTTCCAGCTCAGCAATGCATAAAACTCACAAATTGTCGAATGACGAACTGGTTCATAAGAACATAGTTGCTTTCTGAAAAAAATACTAGTTTTGGGAGTCTTGCAAAATTCCTAGCTCGGTAATGCATCAAGTTTACAAATTATCAAAAAACGATCTAGTTCATAGCTGCTTTCTGAAAAAAAATACACTAGTTTTTTCATACTTGAGATATCCACAATATGAGGAGAGACAGCCATCCGGCAGCCTGAATAAACCTTAAAAGGCATTTTGGACTCTATTCAGAAAGCTGAAATAAATCGTCAAGAAAGTGTATTTTTAGGAAACTGAATCTTTTACTGCCCAGCCCAGGGCAATGACAGAAAAAGTGTTCCACAGTCTCCAGCTCCTGCTCATCTTCTACAGAAGTCATGGTGGGGAGGATTCAACCTGGATGCGTGGTTTCCTACCAACCAGTGTTCCGTGATGGAACGTATAACAGATGAGCACTGGGCTCTATTCAGACAACAAAGTTTTTTGGTTCTTTTACTGCAGTAGGTCGGCCAAGTTTGCCGCAAGACGTCCGATTCCACGTTTTATTTGCACAGAGAGTGAAAAAATTTCGTATTCTAAGTTTACAGCTGGCCATGGGTATACCCAGGCCCTCCTTGTCTTGATGGAGAATGCTGGTAGTTCCTTGTCTAGCCAGTTTATTCGCAATACAGCTGCCCTCATAGTTTCTATGTCCTGGGACCCGTATGAGGTGAATTGAAAACTGCTCAGCCATCTCCTCTAGAGACAAGCGGCAGATATTCACTGACTTCATACACGAAATCATCGAATCTAGGGACTTAATAGCCGCTTGGCTGTCCGAATAGATACAAATGATCCTATTTTGAACTTATAGGTTTCTTATTGCTATTAAAGCCTCCTGGATTGCAGTGACCTCTGCCTGAAAAACACTGCAGTTGTCCAGGAGTCGGAAAGCAGTTCTAACGTAGACGCCTCCACCTACACGGTCGTCTAGCTTGGAACCGTCCGTGTATATCTTTATCGAGTCAGCTGGACCTGGTACACCTGTATTCCACTCCTCCCTGCTTGGAATAAAGGCTCTGAATTTGGTTGTGAAATGTTTCTGCGGTATGCAGTAGTCTGTGCTTTCGGGAATAAGTGGCTTCCCCTTAAGCCAACTGTAACTGACCGAAGACCCCGAGCAGCCCCAAAGGAACTGTCAATTTGTTTAAATTATTTCAGGGCTGGGCAATTGTTAATCAGTTTAGATTGGTGTGCAGCTTAGTCTAAAAATGCAGCCATGTCAAAAATTTACATTAATTGATCAAAGCTAATTAGATTGCGCATACGCGCTGTTGGTCTTAGTATAATTTATTTCAATGCCTCTAAAGTTTTTCTTTTTTTTTTTGTACTCTATTAAATAAATTGATATTGCACATAATGCACACTGCAGCAAGCGTACAAAGAACATTCCTTCCATTCAGGAATGGAGCTCATCTAATGAAAAACTCAAACTCAGACTTGAGCAGCATTGCTATCTGATACGGATAAAGGAAAAGCTGCTATAAAAAGTTTTTCTTTTGAGAGAAATGAATGGATATGATGGAAAAAAACAACTTTTATGAGCTAGATGCAAGATATAAAGATAAAATTGCACAAACACCATAAAGGGACGCCCTTCACAAAGAAGGTAAATAAATCAAGTTTTTCTATTTCTAAGCAAACTTAATATATCGAAGAACATAAGCTTAATGAAATTGTTTATTGATATATAAAAAGTCATAAGAACGAATAAAATATACGCAATATGTATATATGCTTGATGCATTGAGAAAATGGTTTCAAAGGTCCAATTCATTTTTCTCAGATATTCTTTAATATTTTGAAATTTTATTTATGCCAATTTCAAGTTTAGTTATTTATTCATATATATTTCTAAATATTTTTTCCATGAATCATCCAAGCGTGAACCATTCAATATGAATTTTTCGCTTACTTTCACAAACAAACAAAAAATTCCCTTGCCAACTAAATTTTTAATTCGTTGTTTATTTTTAATAAATATTATTGCTTAATCAATATTATTGTGTACTTGTTTTGTTTTTATCAAACGTAGCAGAACTTCGCAAACAAAGAATAAGGGAAATCTTAGATGATATTGACAACAAAAATTGTGAAATTGTATTCACGGAAAAAGAATACAGAGGTGCCACAGAAAACCAATTCGATTCAATTTCGATGCAATTGCAATTCTTGGTGCCACAGACATGGCTAACAACGGTTTTAAAACCGCTCATAGTCATGTATGTGGCACCAAGAATTGGAATTGAAATCGAATTGGTTTTCTGTGGCACCCCTGATAAATTTTGTTCGATTTACAAAGCAATGCTGATTATTATTAAATTCTTTGGGCAATTATTTTATATAATATGAAGGGTGATTCATTAAGACCTTTTTTTTAATAGGGATTTTTGTGTGGATTACGCGTGATCCATGTCAGCTGTTAAAGCCAAAGTTGTTCAGTATTCATTGGCAAATCATCGTGCAAAGACTTACACCCGAACAACGTTTACAAATTGTACAATTGTACTACGAAAATCAGCGTTCTGCAAAGAATGTTTTTCGTGCGCTGAGATCGACTTATGGTTATCGACCCACCGAACCAACAATTCGTAACACCATCACCAAATTTGAAACCCAGTATTCATTGTTTGATGATACAAAACCAAATCGACCACATCCAGCACGTAGTGAAGATAATATAGCGGCGGTAGCTGACAGTGTTCACGATGACCGCGAGGAATTGATTAGGCCCCGATCGCAACAACTTGGCCTGTCGTATTCAACCACCTGGCACATATTACATTTGGATCTCATCTTGAAAGCATACAAAATTCAACTCAGACAAGAATTGAAGCCGAATGACCTTCCTGCACGTCGCCGTTTTAGTGAATGGGCTCTTGGTAAGATCGATGAGGATCCGTTGTTTGTGATGAGGCCCACTTTTGGCTCCACGGCTTCGCGAATAAGCAAAATTGCCATATTTGGGGAAAAGATCAACCCGAAGAGGCTCACCAGCTGCCATTGCATCCAAGAAAAACAACGGTTTGGTGCGGTCTGAGGGCTGGTGAAATTATTGGTCTGTATTTTTTTAAAAATGAGCAAGGTGCGAACGTTACCATCAATGGCGCACGCTATCGGACCATGTTAACGGACTTTTTGCTGCCTGAAATTGTTGGCCGTGATCTCGACGACATTTGGTTCCAACAGGATGGCGCTCCGGTCCACATTGCCAATGAAACAATGGCTCTATTGCGAGGTCAATTTGGTGAGCGATTAATTTCACGTACGGGACCCGTACCTTGGCCGCCAAGATCGTGCGATATCACACCGCTCGACTTTTTTTTTGGGGTTACGTAAAGTCAAACGTTTACGTGAACAAACCAGCAACGATTGAAGCCTTGGAAGCCAACATTACTCGTATTATTGGCCAAATACCAGTGGAAATGCTTGAACGAGTCATGAAAAATTGGACCTTCAGGATGGACCATTTAAAACGTAGTTGCGGCCAACATTTGAACGAGATTATTTTAAAAAATAAATGCCATAAAATATCCTTTTGAAATCATAAATAAAGATCCCATCATTCCTTTGAAATTTGCATTTGCCAAATCATTAAAAAAACAAGGTCTTAATGAATGACCCATTATATGATTATTTGAAAAATTTTGTGACTAGATTTTAAGCCCATGGAATTATGTCGCAGTTTATTGGGTGTAGATTCCTTCAAAAGTTACGATTATGTCGCTTTTCTAACATTTAAACCGCTTCCCCCAAAAAGGTTTTTAAATTTTTTCAAGCATTGAGACATGAGTTCTTGGATTGCTTTATGAGTCCCAATTCTGTAAAATTTGACGAAAAACTTCGATAGTTATAATACTACTGCCAAATAGTTCTATATAACACTTTTTGTAAATACACTAACAAAAAAAAGTTCGTATTTAAGATTTTCGAAATGCGCAAATATTGTTAATATTAATTTCGAAATTTTAACAATAATAAAAAAAATATTAAATATTGTATGCTGCTTTGCAGAATTAATCCTATTTTAGATGTTATTTGTTTTTTATACAGACACTGAGCAAACATTTCAAGGCATTGCAAAAGGTCAAAGCCTGCATTTGCGGTGTCAAAAGTACTCGAAGAAAATTTTGGTGGTGTCAAAAGTACTCTAAAGGCGATGTTCCTCTGCTTGCGAGTAAAATTTCATTCAATTAATTTTTAAAGTGCGTCTTTTTTTATTAATAAAGAAAAGTTATTTAGAGTTTGTAATTCTAAGAATGATTTAAATAATTTCCATGTTTTATTTAAAAGTTTTTAGTGTTCGGAATGATTTTTAAAATATGTACTTTCAAAGAGCTTTTTGTACTTATTGTCAGAATATTTAGATTGAGAGTATTTTCCAACTTATTGAATAAAAATTATGCAAAGAAAACTTTGATTAATTCTACAATGAAACTATATTGTTTTGGGGAAATTCGAACTTAAATTAAGATCGTCTTTTTTGGCTAAATATATAAAGCATACAATACACGTTGGCAAAAGAATCAACCTCCGGGCCATGTCTCAACGGAGATCGTTATTACCCTAAGTCCACTTGAATTTTGTGGGAGATTCATGTCTTGAAGGAGGTACAATAGATGCACTTGGGTAGCAGTACAACTTTACAGCCATTTCTAATAATTAAATAATACATAGTAAATATAGTGTAGGAAAATTTTAAAAAATTTTACTAAAAACTTACTTAGTAAGTTCAAAGTTAATAATGCACGTCCCATACGTAACCAGCTAAATAAAATTTTGTATGCGATTCAAATTAGTTTTTGTCGCACAGCTCATCAGCTTTCACAAATATGGCTAATACTAGATAACACTGGCTGAGTGTCTGAGCCAACAATAGCTTGCAATGCAAGTTGCAATAAATAATCTAGTATATATGATATATATATATTCTATATAATATATTATTTAAGTGTGTGGGATTTTTGTAGTCACAGTTCTTCACTAGTTGGTTGTTATCGCTCGTATTAGAGCTGCAGCTCATAAATTAACGTCAACATAAAATGTTGGCCAAATTTAAATACAGTCAACAGCAACACAAATACACAACATTTGCTAGACAGTGGCGTGTTCAAGGGGGTTGCATACAGGCACAGTGGCACCCACTATTTGAAAAAAATTAAAAGGTATAATTTTTAAAAAGTTTTTTTTAATTGAAAAAATATGACAATAAAACAATATAAACAAAAATACGCTTGTCGTGACGTTACGAGTATAAATGAATTGGTTTAAAAATTATTACAAAATCACATAATTTTACGAAAAGTTTTTTGTAACTGAAAAATATGAGAAGAATCGGTTATATCAATAGAACAAAAATACGCTTGGCGTGACGTTACGAGTATAAATGAATTGGACTAAAATTTATTACAAAATCACATAATTATTGGTAATTTTTTTTTTTAACTAAAAAAATATGAAAAGAATCGGCAAAAATACGCTTGGCGTGACGTTACAAAAAAAAAAAAAATTACCATTTAAAACAAGATTACAAAATTTTTATGAAATTTTTGTATGTAACTTCTTGAATTGTTTTTGATTTAATAAGGCTAAATTTAATAAATGAACAAATCATCGATTACGCGAAATCCACAGTACCTTTAAAAAATTGTCTAAAAGTTTAGTTAATTTTTCGAATATTTCAAAATTCACTTCACTTTAGTATTTGTAAAAAACGTTCGTTCTTAATTTTAGCTTTAATTAAATCGAATCATTTCTGCTGTATAGAAACAAGTTCTTCTTTTGAAATACATTTTTTTCGCTCCATAAATCGCTCTTGGCGTAATTTTGACATAGGTATATCTATATACTACTAGTGGACCCGGCAGACGTTGTCCCGCCCAAACTTCTTGAATAATCTTAGAGTGTATAAACATAGTAAGATTCTCTAGTTAGCTTATCTAAACAATCTTAAAATTTTTAGATTTGGTGACTTTCATGACTCTATAAGAAGCCGCATGGACGAACTTAAGTATTCTTAAGAGAGCCCTTAAGCCCATGCCCTACAGAAATTACATTTCAACCCCTTTGCGACTACGCTTCTGTCTGCACCTTATGTCCAATACCCAGTATTAAACAACTTCCTACGATGCTATATTCACGATATTCACAAAAATGCGTATATCTCACGAACCAATACATACAAACACATTGCAAAAGGCTTAAAATCTTCGTATTGACAACCTCTAAAACGCGCAAAAATCAGATTTGAAATTCATCGGCACGTTCTTAAAAACATCCGTAACACGAATTAAATAAGTTTTTTATATATATCGGCGAAAATAAGTGAAGCGGGCCACTTTTTTGGCGACCTTCTCCGATTTTGATGAGTTTTACACAGTTGGTATAGCTGCTAGCCATTAGAAACCACGCCCAATTTTATTGCAAAATTCCGATTATTTATCGAGTTAATTAAAATATAACACAGAAATGTTAAGGTTGATTTTAGTACGCATTTTTCAACTTCCATGTTTATAAGTATATTTTGTGTTTCCTCTATATTAAATGACTTGACCAAGTAACTTAAATAAATAATTTAGCAATTAGAAAATAATTAAATTATAACATTTTAAACTGTGTCTAAAGTTCTGGCAAAGTCAAGGTGGGCTTTTTAGTTAATCTGACAATGTACACAATGCCACACTTAAAAAAAATATATAAAAAAATTTGTCCAACAATTAAAAAAAATTGTAGGGGTGGCAACCCTTATCACTTAGGGGTATGAAAAATAGGTGTTAGCCGATTTTCAGACCTACCGAATAGGCAGACAAAATTTCATGAGAATCGGTCCAGCCGTTTCGGACAGGGAATTTTTATATATTAGATATATATTTTTTTGATGTCTTGTGCTCTATTTTTGTAAGCTATTTTTTCAGTGCAAAGCATATCATAAATTAGATGATAAAGATTGATTATCATCTGGGAAAACCTAATTCCCCTTTGGATATTTTTTATACCGACCCCGCCCTTGTGCTTCGCACTTTGGCTGACTCAACTGATAATGCCAAAGGGAACATGGTTTCGTTTCGTTACGTTTCGTTTTTTTTTTTGCACTCACCTGTGTCCCAATTCGCGCTTATGACCCAAATAGGCCACATTTCCACCCTCCATAAATATGCTCAAGCCATTGAGCACCGACTGATCTATATCCGTTTCCCCAATTGTTTGGGTGCGCTCACGGCTGACATCTTTGGAATGTTGTTGACCATTATTTAGTGCACTTGAGACTTGCGGCATTTCGTGCAGCTGTTTTGACCAAGTCCGACGCGTCGAAGGTGCTAAGAAGCAATGCCAATGCCAATGTCAATCTTTGATTCTGACTGCGATTGAGACAGAGCTGTGTTTATTTTTTTTTTTGGGTTTTTTTTCGCCGCTGCTTTAAGTGAGCGTATGCTGAGCGTAAGAGAGCGCGCAGGCGTATAAAAACAACAAAAAGTTGGAACCTTATCAATGGAGGAAGACGGCTCTGCTCTGCTCTGCTTCGGCCTGACTGCTGATTAGGGCGACGACGCTACGTCACGAAAATTCGCGTGGAACTGTGGAATGATCTCGTGCGTGGCGCGCTCTTTCTCTCAAAGTCTGGAAAATTTAGCGCACTGCGTGGCAGCAGCAGCAGCAATAACAACAACAAACAAAAAAAAAATATCAAAACAACAAAAATGTTTGTGCGTAGTTGTTGTTGTTCTTGTTTCTGTTGCTGTTGTTGTTGTTGTTGGTTGCCTTGTTTACTTTGTTTATGCTGTATTTCAAGTATTTTGCGTTTCTCTTTTTATTTTTTTTTTTTTTTACTTGCTTCGAATTTATTTATTTTCCTGTTAGACTGCAGATAAGGCCAGCAGCAGCTACTATATACATATGTGTATATGTATGTGTGTATATACTTAGTTTTTAATATATATATACAATTATATGACTAATTAAACTATAATTGTTTAATTAATTTGTGCGCTTGGCAGCATTCAGTTAAAATATTCAGAGTTCACAGTATTGCCAAAAAAAAATAAGAACAAACAAGCAACAAAAATACAAAATTATTTAATTAATTGTTTATAACAAAACTTAAAAGCGAACAACAATTTCGGTCAACGTACGAATTTCAACTGAATATGGCGCGCTACGTGCTTGGCCTACGACAACGACGTTGACGGCGGCAGCCGTTTGCACAGTGGTACGAATGTTCAAAATAGTTGTTAAAAATTTGAGCTTCGTCAAGCATAATTTTTGAGCATAACGAATTGAACGATAAGCAATTTTAAATATTGATTTTAACTTTTAGGCTGGGTTCAAGCCAATCAGGCCTGTTCTAGATTTTGACTCGTTTTGAAAAGTCATAACGAGTGCATTCCCACAAATGGTGTTCTAGATTTCGAGTGAGTTGGAATCGTTTTCATTTAGACCCGAAGCAGCTGTGATGTTTATGTTTGTTTATATAGCGCTAAATTTAAATGAAAGCGACATCATACAGCCGTCTTTTAAAAATGGACACGTAGTAAAAAATTAAGCTATTTATTTATCTTATATATAAAATTCTCGTGTCAC
The DNA here is from genome assembly GCA_037043745.1 of Chymomyza amoena. NCBI lineage: Eukaryota > Metazoa > Arthropoda > Insecta > Diptera > Drosophilidae > Chymomyza > Chymomyza amoena. The sequence goes on from JBAMAX010003985.1 coordinate 80,541, forward strand.
AATGTTATGTTCTTGTGAAGCTTATAGACTCACGAACGGCTGAACCGATTTGGCTAATTTTGGTCTTGAAATGTTCGTGGAAGTCCAAGGATAGTTTAAGGTTGAGAAAATATAACAAAATTGCGGCGAAAATACTAAAAAGGACAATTTGATTTTCCAATACAAATTTTTTTTTAATTTAGGTTTGCATTGTGTACATTGTCAGATTAACTTATATTTTTTAGTTAATTGTTTTTGTCGAAATGAAACACAAAAAAATTATAAACGTTATAAATTTTAGTTTATTTAGGCACACAAAATTTCATGAGAATCGGTCCAGCCGTCTCGGTGGAGTAAGGTAACTAACATTGTGACACGAGAATTTTATATATAAGAAGAAACTTATGTTTTTCGTGTTATGGGTGTTCTTATGAACAAGTCGGTGAATTACAAATCTGATTTTTGCGTGGGTTAGAGGTTGTCAATATGGAGGTTTTATCATTATTGCGATGTGTTTGTGTGAATTGGTTCGTGAGATATACGCATTTTTGTGAATATTGGTTTTTGTGTGAACATACTCCTCCGAAACGGCTAGACCGATTCTCATGAAATTTTGTGTGCTTATTAGGCAGGTCTGAGAATCGGCCAACGTCTATTTTTCATACCCCTAAGAGGTAAGGGTTGCCACTCCTAACATTCCTGGCAAATCAAGTGAATTTAAAAACTCGGTAGGATAATTTACAATTTCATCAATTTTAGAAATTAATATTGATTTAGTTATTCCTTTCCAAGAAAGTTTTCTTAAGAAGAAAGGAATTCTGCGATTTTTGCTTACAATTCATGTTTTGATTTCTGTATAAAATACATATGATCAGATCAATATTTGCACATAATGCAATTTTGTGAATTCGCCACAAAAATAAATCATTGGAAGAAAATAAAGACCTAGACGAGCGAGCGAAGCGAGGCTAGTTTATTTATATTATAAGTATAACATACAAATTTTCGAGAACTCTATATGTTTATTTTATTTTAGTCAACAAACTATTTTGAGCAGCAGTTTCAGAGTCCCCTTCAGTTACTTCTCTGCTTTATTCCCCTTTGTTAAAATATTGTTTGTTTATTTCCCATATCAATTTCACAATAAACAGGCACATTTCTTTCCCACAGTCGTATTTCCTGTAGTTGACATCGTTAGTGCTTGCAAATTTATCAACATTTGGCAACGTTGGGATTGTGCTTTGCTTAGCACTTCCTTTTTTGTCCCTTCAAAAATGTATTACTGCAATTAACTAAATAAAAGCGGATCATTATTGTTTGTTTAAAAAGTGCGCCAAATTCCAAGCAAATTTCCAGCTGATCAGCTGATCAACCATCGATAAGTTCACTTGTAGAGTTACCACAAGTTTTCGAACATCCACTTTATTAATTTAATTTTTCATTCTGCCAACATCTTTCTGAGAGACAAATATTTTTAATTTATTTACCAATTTTGTACAAGTTATTTTATATACATATTTTAAGCCATCCATTAATAAAATTATCTTCGAATTTACTTGTGCAACACGACAACACAGTACACATTTCGAAGTTCTGTTTTTGTCTAAATCCAGAACACCTTACTTTCATTCCACTCGTTTTGGTTTTGCATGAATACACAATTTTAATAGACATTTTTTGTAATAAAAATATATAATGAAAATTAACCTTGATTCGTTGAATTGAGCACATCTAAATTTTCTTAAAACATTAAAAAAAAATGCAAAATTAATTTTGATGGCGAAATACTTTTCATTTCGACAGCTGCAAACCAAACTTTTCATAACGAGTAAACTCTTGTCGAAATCGAAATCTAGAACATGCCTGAATATAAAAAATTAGCCAAAGTTTTGAAATCCGCTTATAGCGGCGATGCCTTAAATTACTTGACTGATTGAGTAGTTAGTAGTTAGTGTAGTTAGTGTTTCGCAGGTATTTTATCATAGATTTTAATAAAAAAAAAAAATGCTATCATATTATATATGTATAAATGGTCTATCATGATCAATAGCTTTCGGTTTCAAACAATTTAAATTACTATTTTTAGAGAATTCTTAAAATGGTATAGGCCACATGGCTTGTTATTTAAATTAAATTTCTACTTCCAAATTTTAATACGATAATTAGAAACAATTGAAAAATAAGACCTATTTCGCCAATTTCGATAAAAAATTTGTATTTAACTATTATTTTTATTATATTATAAAAATAAGTTTATTTTTAATATAATAAAAAAATAGCATTTGTTGTACTCAAAATTTAAAAAGCTTAAGATTCCCCTATTTTTTGTAAAAATATGAAAGTTTTATCATTTGCAAGTGCACCTGTCGTAATAGCTAACTCGAACACGTGCAAATTTTTTTTATTTAAAGGCACTTGATTAGCTTTTTATAAAAACAAAATACTTAAACTTGCATATTTTGCTTTATATAATATTTACATTCGCTTCAGGCAATAAGAAACTGTGACAATTCTAAAAAGTGTGGCTTTATAGATATCATCCGGCTTATATGAATATAAAAAATTGGCTTTTGAATGCGGTGTAGCTGGATAACTTATGGCGCTAAATATATTTTAAGTTAAGCATTTATCGACCGATTTTAATAAACCATGATTTTTCCTACTCGGAATTAATATTTCTTTAAGATTAAACGTAAAAAACTAAAGGTGTTTTTACATAATGGTATATAAAAATGACTTCAAAGTGTGAAAAACGAAAAAAAAATTGTAAATCTTAAAAAACTTTTAAAAAATCTCGTAGTTGCTTTGTATGAAGTATAAACAAGTGTAAATCATCTTAAAGCTTGAATCTTCTTCTTTACAAAACCGTAAAGCAATCGAAAATCGGTTGAAAAATGGCGACGTTGTGATTGTGGGAGTGCTCGCAGTCCCCGAAAAACGGTTTTTAAGCAATAACTTGCGATTTTGGGGGTGTTAGACAATTTTGAAACACACTATCGTGATCTACTCGTCAAGGCCTACAACGTACACTAGGTCACTTGAAAAGTTCTTTGATTTTTTTTGATTTTGTAGTACAGTGCAATTGGTAATTTAAGAACTTTTCTCAAGTAGCCGGCATTTTTAAATTAAATAATTGGTAAAGTAGTTTTTTTTTATATTATTCCGATTGAGTATGCCTATAATTATTCCAACCTTTGAAGTTTTTTTATTTGAATACTGACTTTTAATGTAATAAAAATATTTAAAAAGAAGTGTTCAGGTTTAAGTATAATAGTATTATCAATCTTTTGCCGATAAAACTACATTGCTAAAACTCTAATTTTATTCATGGGATTTTTGTAATTTTTTTCCCGCCTCTTATGACTCTAATGCTATTATATATCAATATTACAGTACAAAAGGTATTTAATTAAGCCTGAACTTTGTATTATAAGCAAATTAAATGTCACATGGTTTCGTAATGCCTAATAATAAAATTGACTTGTATTGAATAACTCAAATTTTTTTAACTATAAATATTGTAAGTGTTATTATAGGGCTGCCAACTTAAATTATTATTAACATTTGGTAGACTAAATGAAAGACGAATCAAATATGTGTACAAAAAAGCAATTTTCACGACAAAAATTCATTTAGTTACGTTCAATTTGAATTTGCTCGCTAATTTTTTAAAAACATAATAACAAAATAAACGACAAATACAAAAATGAGCAATAAAATAAATAAATTATAAATAAATTACTTTTTAAAATAGATTTACTGTCAATCTTTGATATCAATTTGTTTTTTAATCAAATTTATTATCAAAATAAGCCGCAAATACTAATATGAGCAATAAAGTAAATAAACTCAATTTTTGCCTGCCATAAAATAAACGCGTGCCACTGTGCAACAGCCACGGCAATGACTTTAGCTTCTGCGACGCGAACGCAAAAACTAGGCGAATGCAATGTGAAAGAGTGGAAGGCGGCAGTAGAAACGTTGCACTCAACTGCTGACGTCTTCTTCACTCTGCCAGCGCGCATAATAAACGTCGCGACGTGACGACTGCGTCAGAGAGCAGAGCGCAGCGCGCATTGCGCTCAGCAAATTGTTAAGTGATATGCGCAGTACGCAAGCTTAGCAAAGCTTACGCGCTCTCTGCCGCTGTCACTCTCACTTGCTCTCACCCTCAATCATTTGTCTGCAGTTCTCGCAGTATGTCAAAAGTATCCGCACAGCTGTTAGTTGTGTTGTTTTTTTTCTTTCTTTCTTTTGGTTGTCTCTATTATGCCTTTTATGCAATAATACAAAAGCGGGCGGCTCAAGTGACACCCCCCCGCGGCGAGCGGCGAATTGGGGCACAATTTTTAACGGAAATTTTTGATGTGTCACTTAAAAGTTTTGAGGCGATTTTATTTGGTCTTGCTGCTAAGTATTTGAAAACTCATTTATACACATGCACAGTGGGACTAGTAATTATGCGCACACTTAAAAAAGTTTTAAGTATAAAGAGCTGTTACTTAGCTTCACAATATTTATGTTGATATGCTTTTTTACAAAATACTTTTTCTTTTATTTATGTTTGGAGTAAAAAATTGAATAATTAATTTTTTAGCTACCAAATATTTTGCGTAAAGCAAAAATTACCAAAACCAAAATGAAGAGAAAAGTATTTTTTTAGAAACCAAAATTGAAATAAAGAAAGGATGGTGGATATTGCTAAAATTTATTCAATGAACAAATGAACAATAAAGCTAAGAAATGATACTATGGAATACGTGGAAGGCTTTAAAGCACTAGTCGACGATGAAAAATCTCCAGAGATAAAACTTATATTTTATGTTAGGGCAATGTTTAAGCATTCAAAGCCCGTAAACATAAAATAGCCAACTTTTTAGGTGCCTCAGACTTTTTCTGAAAGAAATAGCGATATTTGTAGAAAAAGTTACCGAAATGTTGTGGTTTTTTTTTCAGCTAACCGATTTTTATGATTGGGGGCATTATGGAAAGGTACTCTATTCTACTTTTATGGAAAAAAAAATTTGAAAAAATTCGAATTAATACATATTTTATGACATCACATGTGCAGCCGTTTTTTGAAAAAGGTCCTTTTTCACTAAAATAGTCCTAGAGAAAAAAACAGCTATAAGCGGATAATAAAAAATCTCATCTCTGGAGAAAAAAAATTGTGAATTTGGCCACTAGTGTAATATGGGTAGAATACTAAAATCAAAAAAGATTTCCAATAGATACAAATGCCACACAAAATAAAGCTTTAATAATATTTGACACATTGCCAATAATAAGTGCAGTGTACTTCTGCGGATAAGATGTCTTTTAACGCATGTCGTGGCTGGTTCCAGCGATTTAAACAAAGACTCCTTGAATAGTCTAAAATTAAAAGGTGAACAAGCATCTGCTAATTTGGAAAAGCACAAAAATATTCACAAAAGTTTGCTGAAATTAATTCCGCAACCAGATATTTAATGCTAATGAATCCGGATTATTTTGGAAGAAAATGCCTTAGAGGACATTTCTAGCAAAACATGACAAACCAGAAAGCGGAAATAAGGCTGCAAAAGATCGTACAACGATTCTTCTTTATTGAAATGCTTCTGGACATCTTATTATGAAGCCATTGGTAATTGGCAAAGCTAACCGACAAGGATCCTTTAAAGGTTTGAATATTAACAATTTAACCGTTCATGGGAAAGCCAATAAAAGAGCTTGGGCTCCCGTAACGTTCTTCAATGATTGGTTCCATAACATTTTTGTACCAGATGTGAAAAGTATTAAATCAAAAAAGGGATTCCTTTTAAAGTCCTTCTAGTTCTTGATAATGCTCCTGGACACCCTCAAGACTTGCAGCATGAAAATGTTAAAGTTGTGTTTTTACCTCCACATACGACTTCTTTGCTGCAACACCTAGACCAAGAGATAATTTCGACTTTCAAGGTCCTCTACATAAAAAAGTGGAAAATGAAGGAACTCTTTAAATGGCTGTCTAACACAAAAAACAAATTTTTTTTTACGTCTGGAGGTCGGACCTTGTTTACTATACGTTTTCGGGGTCGCTGAATCCGAATCCGATGTCCAAAAAACAGCGTGTTATGTAAGATCAGGAATTAAATGTAGAAGACTTAATTGAAATGGTTAAAAATTGTGAAGAAAATAGTGTTGACTAAAACAAATGCAACAATTCTAGATGCAGAATCTAATGAGAAGATTTGATCCAGTGATGAGTCAGATAATATACAATTTCGTAAAAAAAAGACTATTCGTCGAAATTGATAGCTATTAAGTTTGCTTAAAAATAAGTATGAGCCGTCTTTATAGGTACTTTTTCCAAATTTTGTTTTAATAAATTTTTTTTTTTAATGGAATAAATTTTTTGTTTTACCAAATTTTATGTTTTTTTTACTACTTAAATGATACTTTTATGTCTTATTAAAAGTATAAAGCTATATTTTTGTTCAATAAGCTTATTTATAGTCGGATTCGCTTTACGCGGTTATTTCATATAAAAATGTTTAACTCTATTTACGCGGTTTTGTCAGGAACGTATCTACCGCGTAAACCAAGGTACAGGTGTACCTGTTTTGACTATAATAACGACTTTGCCTACTTTTACTTCATTTATTGGTCACCTTGACGTCAATCCTTTTTACTTTTCTGTTTATATACATCAAATATATAAAATTAAGAATAAAAAAAATGCTGTACAAATAAATTGCGTGCTGACTGTAGGCACATATAAGCTATATACAGTGGTTTACATAATATTGTATATAGCTCAAACTTTTAATTTTCCATAATAATTTCAAAATCGATTGACGTTCTGGATTTGAAAATATATTTCCTACAAATACATCTATTTATTATTTCCTTTGGGGCCAAAAAATACAATATATAGGGTGCTCCATTTGTTGCTTTGGTTGTTAAGCACCTGTTATTCGGAACATACCCGTTCAAAGTGAATGCTCTTCGACATGTGTCAAGTTTGAAAACAATCAGTTTTAGTCATGAATTGACAACCGAAGAAGGCGTAAAAGTGTTAAGCCCCGAATATTAAAATAGTCTTTCTGTGAAAAAAATTATATTTGAGGCCAGTGTCGACTAATCGCCGGAAATATAGTCGCATCATCTGCATTTAAATGCTTGCAAGATTTTCTCTTAAGATGCATTTTTATTAAAAAAGTTATCGAAAATGTAGAGCCTAAAACATTGGCTATTTTGTTTAAAATAATATGAATAAAATACAATTAATAAATAATCCAACCAAATGACCCACCCTCTATATTGTACTTCAAATATACAAAACGTAGTAGCTTATGATTTTTGCCATGAAAGTCTCTATTAATAAATGAAACCGCCGTTCGGATTCGGCTATAAGCTGTAGGTCCCTGCTCTGTTCGAACAGTTATTAATAGAGATCCCCTATGCCCCTCCTCCAAGGGGTCTAACAGGGAATTATTTATTTGTTTTTTAGTTTTTGCTTTAATATTACTTATTTCACACAAAAGTGTTTTCGAATTTGTTGAAACTTGCTGACTGCTGCACTTTTGCCTTTCTGGCAGGTTTGTTTATATATTTATTGGGGAAATATTGCATTTTTGCACCAAATATACCTAACTCTCCGCATGCTGCTCGGATAGCTAAGGATTAGGCAGCAATATTTCAATTTAGTGGCATGACAGTGTTACTCATCATGTTCATCTCATGTTCCAAGAATTTGACGCCTTTGTTTTGCTTAATAGGAAGCAATTGTGAATCTGTTTATTTTCAATTAACGTTGCTCAGCCCCTCAGTGTCAGCGAGATATGAGAATTTATCGCAAAGATTAAGCGAAATATGAGAAAATATCGACAGCAAAAAATGTGAACAAAAAATGAGCACCCAAAAACGAAAAAAATTTTTGCATGAAATTCAATAAATGGCTGAATATTCCGCCAAAGAACTTCTAATATATAAAATTCTCGTGTCACAATGTTAGTTATCATACTCCTCCGAAACGGCTGGACCGATTTTCATGAAATTTTGTGTGCCTATTGGGTAGGTCTGAGAATCGGCCAACATCTATTTTTTATACCCGGGGTTGGCAACCCAAACATTTTTTTTGAATAATAACTACAGCGAATTATAGTTAACGTTAATCAAGAACTTATGTAATTATTGTATTCGCAAAAATGTCAAATTAGTCAAAGAAATATCTGAACGAAGTACCAAATAACTTAATATTTATATTTATATATGTAAAGATAAAAGAAAATGTTCGAAAAAAACTGTTTGTAATTCAGCCTAATAACTGTCTAATTATGCTTTAACTAGTTGCGAATTATAGACCTATATTAGAGTAAAAATAGGTTTTGAGCAGGAAAAAATGAGATTATGGAATTTTTGTTGCGTAATGTTTTAAGGACCAGGCAAATGGAACAGGCACACAGATTGAGGTACATGGTTCTATCGTTTCTCGAGTTAGTTATAAGCATTTTGATTCTTTCGCCTCTGAAGGAAAAATTCATAAAATTTAAATAAAGCGAAATTTCCAAAAAATAAATTCCATTTTATGATCATCACAAGGTGAGGTATAATATATTTATTCTATATACACATATAAAAGAAACTTTATTTTACGTGTTACGGGTGTTCTCATTAACGCGTTGATAAATTTCAAATCTGATTTTTACGTTTGTTAGAGGTTGTCAATTCGGAGGTTTTAAACCTATTGCGATGTGTTTGTGTTTATTGGTTCTTGAGATATACGCATTTTTGTGAATATCGTGAATATAACATACAATAGTAGAAAATTGTTCAACACTGGGTATTGGACATTAAGTGCAGACAGAAGCGTAGTCGCAAAGGGGTTGAAATGTAATTTGTGTTCTGGCATGAATTTATTAGAGATGCGAGCTCTCTTAAGAATACTCAAGTTCGTCCATACGCCTTCTTAGAGAGTCATAAAAGTCAATATAAAAATCTTATGATTGTCTAGATAAGCTAGCTAGAGAATCTTACGATGTTTATACACTATAAGAGCATTCAAAAAGTTCTGGCAGGACGAAGTCTTGTTAAATATTTAAGGAAGAATTAAATTACCAAAATATTTCACTCTATCAGTTTGATTGGAATTTGATTTTTTTGTTTAAAATTTTGTTAAAATTAAATTTAGTTTTTGTTGTTGCAAGTCAACCTCTATGTTTGATCCATTTTTGTCATCAAATAAAATAAACCTTGAACCACTGTGCGCATATATGGACGCACACGTGCGGACCAAAAGCACTTTTAGTCTTTTCGCCTACAACATTTTATTTTATATTTTATGACATTGTATTTTTTACCTTATATGTAACACAGTTTTTAAAACATAAATTTGAACACAATTTATTTTGCATAATCCAATAAACAATGCGCATATTGGCTTTATTTATATGCAAATGAGGTAGTCAAAATTATAGTTTTGATTTGTTGGCACCTCGAAATACCTCGAACTAATTTATAGAAATTTCATTTTCAAATATTTACATAAATGTAACAATGTAAATACAGGGTGGTACAATTAAAATTAAACTTTGTAGTAACTAGAAAGTAACTATACAAATAAGCCACCTTAATTTTTAGAACGAAAAAAAAGTCTCAGCATTTTTTTGAAGACCAAAATAAGCAGCAGGCATATATTATATATTAAAATATATATTTCATATACTGTAAGATTTTATAATATATATAAAATCAATTTATAGTTTTCCATTCAGCACATTTTATTTTACGTTCTATTTTAATTTGCACTTGTTCCCAAAGACTGTTTAGCTACTTTTGCTTTCCAGATCACCCTGTATAACTACAAAATAAATGGAATTGGTTTTTTTTTTTATTTTTGTATATAGCTCATGTTTACTACTTACTAACTAAAACTCTATTAGGCAGCAAAAACAGCTCAGGAGAACATTTGAAAATATTCCATTTATAGATAACCTTTAGTTCAAAAAACGAATGCAATGCTTTAAAATTGATAAGTATTTGCTTAAGGGCTTAACAAGTCCGAAAGTGTTATAGATAATATAAAGCAAAAATGTGTGTCAGAGAATTGGATCAATTTACTTAATAAAATATATCATATTAAACAGCAGAAACGGTTACGGAAAATAGGTTTATCATAAAAAATTCTACTTAACACTTTCTTGAATCTTTGATACTATCGATATTGAATTTAAAATAAAATCGAATTTTGCAGGTAAAAAATGGTATTTAGTTGTTAATACGAATACAGTATAATTTTTATAATAAAGTCCGATCGCCATGTTAGTTTAGATTTGAGAGCACACTGAACAAGACGCCTCTGTGATTTTCTTGAAAATGTAAAAAAAAAATTGATTTGAAAAAACATTTCTACCACCAATTTGACGTTGTATAAGCGTAATCCAAGCGAATTTTTGCGTCGATTCATAACCGTTGACGAAACTTGGGTCCACCACTACATTCCTGAAACCAAAGAACAGTCTAAACAGTGGATTGGACCAGGGGAACCAACTCCAAAGAAGGCAAAATCAATTTTTTCAGCGAACAAGGTTATGGCTACTGTTTTTGGGATGCAAGAGGTATTATATACATTGATTACCTTGAAAAGGGTAAAACTATCACTGGTCAATACTACGCAGACTTATTGCAACGTTTGAGCCACGAGGTGAAAATTAAACGACCTCATCTGGCGAAGAAAAGAATTTTGTTTTATCACGATAACGCACCAGCGCACAAGTCAATCGTTGCGATGGCTAAAATCAACGATCTGAAGTTTGAATTGATGCCGCACTCTCCCTACTCTCCAGACCTAGCCCCGAGTGACTATTGTATTATCTGTTTCCTAACCTCAAAAAATGGCTTGGCGGTAAGAGATTTGCGGACAATGAGGAAGTAATCGAAGCTGTAAATGGGTATTTTGAGGAGCTTGACGAATCAGTCTATAGAGATGGCATTACTAGACTAGAACACCGCTATGAGAAATGTATCAGCCTTGGAAGAGATTATGTTGAGAAATAAAAAAAATAAATTCTTAAAAACGTCTTTCTTGGTCAGGCCGGAAACTTATCAATCCACCTACGAGGGTGAATATAAATATAAATCTTGGAACCTCAATTAATTTTGTATACTTCTTATTTTAAAGGGTCAAGCCATTTCATTGACCGACACGATTTCTAAAATTAAATAAACCAACATGGGTAAAAAATCACATAATAAAAAAAATTGTATTTACGATTTAATTGTTTTCGCAAATTTTCCCATCACTTTTCCAAAAACAAATTTATTTCACTTGAGGCAGTTTTTTATTTTTTTTTTTTTTAATCTATTTAAAAAAATCCTATATACATATATAAAAATCCTGATTCCTATATTTTTTTTTTTTTTAATTTGATTTTAAACAATTTTTAAATTTATATGAATGACAAAATATATCGGCGAAAATAAGTGAAGCGGGCCACTTTACCACTTTTGAAGAAAAAAGTGTTAATGTCATTTTATACGTGGAAATTCGGTGAAAAAGACGCAAAAATAAAAAGAGTGTAACTCGTAGATCTGCAGAAGTTATGCTTATTTTTGTGATGACACCTCGCATTTTCGCCATAGTAAACAGTCATCGAAAAATGACACAAAAGCATAACTCTTTGGAATTAATAGACAATAAGTTCAATTGTTTCTGAGTTATACCTTGGAATGTGGAGAGTGCTTTAATGTGAAAATTCCATAAAAATGCGTCTTGTAGATGCATTGCACGAACACTTTATCTTGTGATGCGTAAGTTGTACGAAAAAATGATCTATTGCGATTTTGTAGAGAATTTCAAGCCCTGATATTCAGTTTTATTTTATAAGTTGATCTTAAAATGTCAAAACCATTATTCATGTGAAGTTTGAACTTATTATCTTTCAATTCCGAAAAGTTATGCTTATTTGTCCCTTTCGATGACTGTTTACTATGGCGAAAATGCGAGGTGCCATCACGAAAATAAGCATAACTTCTACAGTTCTACGAGTTACACTCTTTTTATTTATGCGTCTTTTTCACCGAATTTCCACGCATAAAATGACATTCACATTTTTTTTTTCAAAAGTGGCAGATCACTTTTAAATTTAAAACTAAAAATGATAAAAAACGATAAAAACAAATTCTTAAAAAAAAATCTAGTTTATTTTTTAAAAATTAATATTTTCTCTATTATGGTAAAAAAAATTCGCAGCAATATCTTTATGCGTTTAGAAGATATGGCTTATCAAAAATAGTCTAAAAATGAAAAACCCGACATTCAGTTATCGATAGCTCGATAAATAATCGGAATTTTGCAATAAAATTGGGCGTGGTTACTATTGGCTAGCAGCTCTACCAACTGTGTAAAAATCATCAAAATCGGAGAAGGTCGCCAAAAAAGTGGCCCGCTTCACTTTTTTTCGTAGATATAAAAAAAAAATTTCTTATTTTAAATTTAGCCTACCAATAACAAATTTAATAATAAAAATAAGCTTGTAGATTACTTTTCTACATGTGTTTTCTACATTTTTTAAAATATATTGAACAAATTTTTTGATTCCCATAAAATATATTAAAAATAGATTTTTTCTGAATTTTTCAAAATTTTTAGCCTTCATTCATTTTAAATTGTTCAATTTTTATTGCTATAAAAAAAGCAAAAATATTTACTTATAAAATAAGCCATAATGCATAAATTTTTTAAATGATAGTAGTCTTTTGTTTTTAAAATAAAAATAATAAACCTAATTTATTAGTTTATATATTTTTTTTAAATTAAACCATTAAAAACTTAGATTCAAAAGGAAATATCGATTTTTTTTTGACGTGACAACGTCTTAAATTAGGTTTGTATGGGAGGCACCATTGAAAAAGTCTAACGATAACCGTAACGATAAGTCTAGCGATAAATAATCGTAACGATAAGTGGCATTAAGTGGCATAAGTTGGCAGCACCAAACTGGCACTGCTCAAAGCGGTGGCTATTTTTAGTTTTGAGTGAGCGCAACTGAATAACTATTTTATTTTTGGTTTGTGCTCTGCTCTTATCTATAAACGAACCAGCGACTTTTTGTGAATCGCAGCAACAAGCAACGCACAGCGTCAGCCGCACCGCTTAGCGCTCAGCACCAAACCGGCACTGCTCAAAGCGGTGGCTATTTTTAGGTTTGAGTGAGCGCAACTGATTAACCCCAGCGGCGCATAGCCTCTGCGGTCTGCCGAAATACTGCATTACCTCCGCAGAAAACGTAATTGATTACAAGCGCTGCGTTTCGTTTGAGGGATTGTAAGCGGAGGCAAATAGAAAAGCAGTGATCTGCCAAAAATCTGCATTACAACTGCGGAAAAAGTAATGCACAAATAGAAACTCGCACTGCGCTACCTTAGCAACACAAAATTTTGTTATTTTGTTTGCATGCTAACAAGCATAGTTCGGCCTTTCTTCTGTCAAACCATTCGTTTATACCTTTTTATTTATTATCTACTGCCGAGAAAATTTTATTTTATTAAGAGATACGAAAACGTAAAGTCAGACAACTCGTTTCATAATTTCATGAAATATACGTATAATCTTGATTGCGTATCAAACGTTTCTAAGTCAACTACGTTAAAAGAAACAACCATCGACTTGACTTTCGCAAGACACATTACAGCAGAAACACTTCCTTTCATTTCCTATTTCTCCTATCATCGTCCTATCCTCAACAAAATCACTCAAATAGGAATTATTATTGTGCAATTTAATAATATTCATATCAATAAATATTCTACCGAGAAAAAGACGTTGTCACGTAAAATCTTCGCCCGTAAAACCGACTTTACAGGCAACAGTTTTTTTGTTTAATATTTTTAAAGTTGCTTTTGTTGTTCAGTATACAAAATTTTGATATTAAGTCGAAATAAAATTAAATGTGAACATTTTTATTTTTTAAAGTAGCAAACGAAATTTCTTAATTTTGTATTAAGAAATTTCGTTTGCTACTTTAAAAAATAAAAATGTTTCTTTTAATAAAATAATATAATATAAAAATACATTTTTAAATTTAGTCGAGGAGTTTTCGAAAGAAAATTTTTTTTTAATTTAATTTAATTGCAACTAAATTCCAAAAACAATGGGATTTGTTCCCATAAATTAAATTGAAAATAATTAATTAATGTTTCTTTTAATAAAATAATATAATATAAAAATAAATTTTTAAATTTAGTCGAGGAGTTTTCGAAAGAAAATTTTTTTTTAATTTAATTTAATTGCAACTAAATTCCAAAAACAATGGGATTTGTTCCCATAAATTAAATTGAAAATAATTATTTTATGAAATGAAAACAATTTCATGTTATGCTTAAAAAATTTAATTTTCTGCATAAATTTTTAAAATTATTAGGCTCAGTTCTTTGTTTTTTAATTTCATAAAATTTGTCTATCAAAAATATACATATTTATTTTTTAGTAAGCCATTTATATTAAATTGAAAACTAAAATTTTAAGCAATAAGCGTTAAATTTTTTTAGTTGTGGTCGCTTTATTTAAAAAAAGCTTCGAAACAAAAAATTTGTTTAATACATTAGTTTTAGCTGTATACTTTAACGTTTAGTTGCAATAAAAGCTGTCAATAAATATTGATATATATTTTTTTAATTAAGCCATTTTTGATGAATATTTCTGTTTTATAGAATTTTGTTTGCCTTAAAACGCTGAAGGCTCTTCGTATGAAATTTAATTAAAATTTTGTATGCCTGAAAAAGTTAGAAGCGTTTTATACAAAATATTTTAAAAATTCAAATAAAAAAATATATTAAAAAATTCTAGGAATTCTAGGAAAGTAGTGGCAAAAAGTTTTAATAAAATGTTTAATAAATATAAACTATTTAGACAACAGTTTGATAAAATCGTGGGAGTCATTTTTTGTCTTTTAATTAAAAAATATTCAGTCGTTTTGTTGCATCACAATTTGATGCAAAAATATTTTTTTTTAAATAAGAACTTCTTGTGAGTTTTTTTGTGTTTACAATAATTTTTTCCATGTAAAATATAATTAAAAAGGCGTGCGGAAAGTCGGGCGTGGACAACTTTAGGATACCCTGTACCACTAGCTTGCAATATAATACGGTTTCTTCATAAAAAAGCAAAAACAGAAGAATTTGTAAGCAAACATTTTTTTTTTGACCGATCGTTTCTATGGGAGCTATATGATATAGTCAAACGATTTCAATAAAATTTAATACAGTGCTTAAATACCTTAAAGGAGTTAATTCAAATATCTTTACAAACAAACGAAACACATCAAATTTTGAATAAAAAACGTTTTTTTTAGACCGATTGGTCCTGTGGGAGCTATATGATATAGTCAACCGATTCGGATTAAACTTATTACAGTGCTTAGGAACTATAAAAAACTCAGGAATATCAAATTTGTTCCCAATATCTTAACCATCGAAACAACAAATTTTGTTAAAAAATCGATTTTTTGGAAGATCGGCCTTTGGGAGCTATATGATATAGTCAACCGATTTGGATTAAATTTAATACAGTGCTTATGAACTATTAAATACTCACGAATGTCAAATTTGGACCCAATATCTTAACAAACAAACGAAACACAACAAATTTAGTTAAAAAATCGATTTTTTGGAAGATCGGCCCTATATGATATAATGCACCGATTTTGATCAAATTTGGTACAGTGCTTGGGAATGTAATAAATAATAAAAAAAACTTTTGAATACCAAATTTCGTTACGATATCTTCATGAACAAACGAATTATCCATCTAAAACATTTTTTTTTGTCGAGATCGTCCCAAACACCCATATGGGAGCTATATAATTTATACCCAATATCAAAAAAATAAAATAAACTTGTCTCCTATGGATTAATATGGGATCTAATGTGAAAGTTTGCTTACTCTAGCTCTTACCATCTCTAAGATCTATGGACAGACGGACATGGGTATATCGACTTCTCTAGTCCCCCTGATCATATTTTAGGAAACTTTGGGGTGTCTCCGACGACTTCTTCTATATCTTACATACATTTTCGGCTTGCACAAACTTAAAATACCCTTTGTACGGTACAGGGAATAAAAATTATATAAGTTTAGAACGTTTTGTACAGAGCTAAGCTCCGGAATTCAAAAATTCTGGAAATCAAAACGCAATGCTAAAAATAACAAAAAGCTGCAGTTGAGTAGATAAGAGCTTTTTCTGAAATTTAATTAAAAAATAAATCAATAGAAATCATCAGATCTATAATTGTATCTTATAGATACTTCTTCTAAGAGTAACAAGTAATACGAAAATTATGCGCTCACTTGGCATGTTCTAAATTTAGTTTGCACCCGCACAATTTTTTTTTGGTTTTTTTTGTTATCTCAAGATTTTAGCAGCGGGCTCAAGAATTGTGTTCATCATTGGAAAAACAAATAAAAATAGACACATCATGGAAACCAAAATGAACTTGAATTCTTTACGCAAGCAATCTACAAAACTTTGAAATTTCAAAGAGTGCCCCCATAGCAAATATTTATATTAATTATGTGTATTGATAGATAGATAGACTCTCGGAATTTTCAAGTAGGAAAATCGAAATTTCCACAAATTTTCAAAGTAACCAAAATGTAACTAACTCATGGAACAAAGAGCTACAAAATTAGTCAAATTAAATATGCAAAATCAATACAAAGTGCAAACAAAAGATACAAGTTTGTGTCAAAGTGAGATACATTTGAGAGATACTATTTACTCCAATATGGGTTGGCTCAGTGTGCGGGATAGTAGTCATGTGTAATGCATACAAATGTATGTAAACAAATTGCAGCAATTGTAGCTGTATCTATATACGAGTACTATGTATATCCGTATCTGTATCTGCATCTGTATCTATAGCTGTCCATGTGTGCGTCGAGTTATTTGTGTATCTGACAGCTGACACTTGTCAAGGCGCCTACATAAAAAGTGCTCCAAGTGAGATCCAAAGAAACTACTCTAGTAGTAGTAACCAGACCCAAAGTGAAATCCACAAAGTCAACTAAGTAAATGTTGCCCTCGTCCCAGTGTAGGCTGAACCGGTGTCTGTCGGTATACAAATTTTTCGTAGAGCTCTCAAGTGAGATCTGCCAATATTTATGGATTTTAGTAATAATTTAAACAGTTTCTTATAGCAAATAATTTAAATGGGCGTTGTGTCAGTTAGCTCAACAAGTTTGTCATTTTATAGGGTAATAATTTTGGAGCTCATTAGTTTTAATGATAATTAGCAGAGACTTAAAATTGCTTAAAATTTTGCTCAGTTGAAGTTTTTCTATACATTGCGATATTTTGGCGCGTTTCATCGCAGCAGAGTTTTGTAGCCAAAAAAAGCACCCGTTTTTTACTATTAGAGTTCTCACATCACTGCATATTTTCATTAAACAGTCAACCATGCAGAGTCTACTACGTATCCAGCTCAAATCTGGACTCTGACACTGGTCAAGCCGCACTTGTCTATTCCCTTCCTGACGTATCGATCTGCTCTAGATCAGATCTTATGATCACGGAACTTTTCCTCAACAGGAAATTTAGATCTCTTCTCCCTAGTCGGGAGACTTGGGATGATGGCAGCCCCTGTGGAAACCCCCGATGGCAACGATGGCAATGGTTCACGGATGGGTCCAAAACTGAGCAGGGTGTAGCTGTTGGAATCGTTGGACCCAACACCAGAATCTCTACCGCAATGGGCATCTGGCCCAGCGTCTTTCAAGCGGAAATTGATGCCATAGAGATCTACGTCCGTAATATCCTTCTCAAGGGAACTAGGGGCGCAAACATATGAATTTTTTCAGATAGCCAAGCTGCCATTAGGGCATTGTCTTCCTGGAGCATCTCCTCCCGGATGGTTAAAGAATGCTATAACTACCTGCAAGCCCTGTCCGCCCGGAACAAAGTCGGGCTATGTTGGGTGCCTG
Source organism: Chymomyza amoena (assembly GCA_037043745.1). Lineage (NCBI taxonomy): Eukaryota > Metazoa > Arthropoda > Insecta > Diptera > Drosophilidae > Chymomyza > Chymomyza amoena. Next base: position 98,458 of record JBAMAX010003985.1, read on the forward strand.
GACACTCGGGAGTGGAATGTAACTCGATCGCTGACGATCTAGCACGACAGGATGCCTTCACCCTGACTACATCTCCTACGCCGTTTCGTGGTATTGGTTGGTCGACGATCAAAACCATAATAAACAAATGGGCCGCAGGAGAACATAGGAGATACTGGTACTCCCTTCCGGGGCTTTGTCAAGCAACAGTGCTTGTCAAACCTCTGGATGCAATCAAGACAAAAGGTCTTGGCAGAGCGGACCTAAAGCTCCTGGTAGCTTACCTATCTGACCACCACACTGTTAGATATCATCTACAGAAAATTGGCCTATCGGACTCTTCAGAGTGCAGGCTCTGTCTAGAAGACAATGAAACCACCAGGCATATTCTCTGTGACTGCCCAGCGCTGGTATGGGACAGAGCATGTCACATGGGAAAGGAACGGATTAGTCCCTTCCATCTCAGGTCAACACCAACAAAAGACCTACTGCTATTCATGAGGAAAGGGGAAAGTCTTTTGTTTTAACCTTAGGGTATGGTACAAAATAGCTTTTGGTCGCAGTGCACCACCTCTCTGTGAGGTACCTTAGCCTTGATGTTTTCCAGAATAACTTTCTAGTTTTGGCACTGCAAGAAGATGTTCTCTATCGCCAAATGAAGCAATAACTGGCAAGCGTTCTTCTATTAAACTCCGTACATCCAACCCGGTTAATACACAGTTTTCCATCCCAATGGACTGTGATTACGTCGGGCACATTGTTTTGGAAGTCCGATTTTATTGCTTTTGCCCGTGGTTTTCTAGTTTCAGCACGAATTCGCTGAATCGCGAATTTGTTAATAGAGAATCATCGTTGCTCAGACTAAGCCCTTCTACCACCGCATTAAGAATGTAAACGGAATCTCTAATGCTTAACTAACACCGATATAAAGCTGCAACTAGTTTAGGTGTTATGAGATTCTTTCTAAAATATCGTACTTGAAATTTAAGGGACACCCTAGTGAAGGAAAATGAAAAATTCTAATGGGGCATCGTCTGACTACGATGTGGAAGAATATTTTTATCCGCGTGGGACTCCCAGGCACGAGTCACTCGCAGTCAGTCACGGGCCAGAAGCATTGCACCATCTGTTACTAGTTACTCCTCTGACGAAGATGTGGAAGAATATTTTTATCCGCGTGAGTCCCAGGCACGAGTCACTCACGGGCCAGAAGCATTGCACCATCTGTTACTAGTTACTCCTTCTACGAAGATGGAAAGCTCAGAGCTAACAGCTCCTCCGACAAGAAAACCATTTCTATAAACCAATGTTCGCCAATGCCGAAATAAAACACGTTGTAATAAGTCAAAGATTTTAAATAACACTATCGATTAATAAGTATTCAAAAACGTATAGAATAAGAACTCTGTTAGAATAATAATCATGCAACAAATTTTCACTTCCGTTTTAACTACCATTTTGTTTTCAACAATTGTCGAAACACTCAACAACAAACCAAATTTCACAAATATCTACAATATATTTTTTTTACTATATATATATATATATATATATATATAATACTAAATATGTTCAAAATTATCTTAATATACATGAAAAAACTCTTGCTATATAGGCAGTACTTGGTTTTAACAAGTTGTGAATCATAAGCTGCGATTAGTAAAATTTTATATTACTCATATAAGCTGCATGAGTTGTGAATTATAAGCACTGTGCAGTAAAATACTATGTGCAGCGTTTTTTTTTAGAGGTTCAAAGTTGCTTTTTGTTGAGTTTGGTTTGAATAATAAAATAATTGATAGACTTACATCAGAGCAAGCCCGCAATAAAGCCCGTTTCATTGATATTACAAATATTTTTTATTATGATTTAAACTTATGTGACTCTATAAAAGCAGCCTTTATAAAATAAAATATACTCTTGAGAGCCAAAATAAAATAACCTCTGAGCTTCTTAACATATTCAAAAAATTTGCTACAAAAAATATCTTTGGCAATTGTTCATACATTTTATCTACACTGAGATAGAGCTTTTTGAATGGGAGCGTCTTCAGTTAGTGCTATCCATAGTTCTGCACAGTTTATAAAAAGAATTATGATGAATAGATAAGCAAGAAGTTCCCATGGCTCAAATATATTATTTCCGGTAGATTTGAAGTCTCAGCTATGGAATCCGAAAATCGTTTTGAATATTTTAGCAAAAATGTTTTTGTGCAGTTAACTCCAGATCTGGATAGCTAAACATGAAATTTAAGTTAAATAATTTTAGGATCGCAAGTGCATGGATCATTTTTTTTTTTAATTTTTCGGGAAAATTAAAGAATAAGCCCTTAATTTGAATAGTTCATTAAATTTGACTGTATAGTTTGAAATGCCACGAGGAGAGCAATGAATGTCTGAAAAAATCATGAAAATAAATCAATTCTAGACTGACCCCCCATTAAAACACGATTGCAAACTATCTCAAAAATCCAGATAGTTATAGAAATATCAAAAGAATTGGCCGACCTTCAAGCGTCGACGGACGTAGTAACAGGCAAATGTTTCGTCTGGCAGTTTTAATAAATATCTGGAAATATTACAAGATTATTTAGGTCCCATTGTATCTGGAAGACGGGCTAAACAAATTCTGAAAGACAACGAAAACATTACATATGCTGCCAGGGAGCATATTTCCAATTTGCAGAAGCGCCATATAATCGCCCGCTTGGATTTTGCCGAAAAATATAAATTTGGGGACTCGAAATTCCGAAATGAAAGTTTTTCGGATGAAAAAATGTTTAGCTTGGATGCCCCAACCACTGTCTCAAATAGACAAGGACCCAATCCATAGAGACCACAGAAGAAAAGCCTTTTTCAGATCGTGAAAAATACCATTATTGTAATGGCTGGTATGGGAAATATTTTCTATAGCAAATGTTGTCAATTTGAGACCTTGGCAAACCTTAAAAAGACTTTGCGTGAAGAGTGCGCGAAAATAGATGGCATAACCTCAAAAAATCTTGTTAGCTCGATGTCAAAATAAAATTGAAAATTAACTACTTACTAGAGTATGGTTTGGGGGGCTTAAGTCTCAACCCTTCCAAAGCAGTCATAGTAACCTTCACATGGAGGTATAAACTTGGCAGAATAAGGAGTATAACCGTGTGGGGATGCAGCAATAAGCAACGCAATTAAGCATCTTGGAGTGACCTTTGACTCCAAGCTTAACTTCAAGACTTATGTAGATTACAGGATAAATAAGTGCTCAATGGCTCTTTTTACGTGTAGAAGTATTGCCGGAAAGTCATGGGGATCATCACCACGAATATTAAGATAGCTTAACCTCGTGGTTGGCAGACCCATGCTAACGTATGGAGCCATAGCTTGGAGCAGCAGAGCGTGCCTTAGCAGGACCAAAGCTAAAATGCAGAAACTGCAAAGAACAGGTAGCCATATTTCGAAAACAGCCCAAACAAAATTCCAACCTTTCTACAGATCTGAAGTCAACGATCTCCAATTTGCTTGCAACAGGGCAAGCTTGTTTTCTTCGTTACCTAGCTGCTTTGGCAAAACGATTAATCGATAATTTCGCAAATTTTATTTTATATTTTTCAAAGCATTCACATGTCTTTAGGCACATAGATATTTTAAATTTTTTTTATAGTATCTACTTGGCTAAAAAAAAGATGTGCAGACGAGACAAGCGTAACTGGACTGATAGTCTAGCCGGAGATGCAGAACAAGCAGCACAACAAAATAACATTAAAACGCGTCCAATAAGATCAAAAGACGGAATCCTACTCACAACTAAGAAGGAACAGCTCAATAGATTTAAGGAGCATTTTTCTGAAACACTAAAAACCCTCACAGCTAACGCACCCACTACTGTGGGGCTACAATCTGGCAACACTCAAGTAAAGCCGGAGTACAGAATAAGCTCCACTGCACCATCGCTGTCAGAAATCGTCCATGCAATAAAAAGTCTGAAAAACAACAGAATTCAGGCTGAAGTTTTGAAAGCGTTTCCTGAGCACACGGCGAAACTCTTACTCCCACTATTCAACTCTATATGGGCGAAAGAGAAGATCCCCGAGTATTGGTCGCAAGGTATCCTAGTGGTCCTTCCAAAAAAAGGCGATCTTTCCCAATGCAAAAACTATCGTGGAATCATGCTTCTATCCATCACGTCGAAAGTACTGTCCAGTATCATCTTAAGCCGCATCAAACCAAAACTCGACCAATCGCTAAGCAAACAGCAAGCGGGATTTCGCGCAGGTCGAACATGTATTGCCCAGATCAGCACCCTGCGCATTATAGTTGAACTGATGAATGAGTGGCAGTCGACTCAACTTGTTTTCGTTGATTATAGCACGGCCTTTGACAGTATACATCAGGGAGGCGCTCAGATCCAGAGATGTTCTGGAGAAGCTTAAAGCTCTAAGCAGATTACAATATGCGGATTTCAGGTGCAGAATACTCTGCAATGGCGAGCTCTCAGATTGCATCCCAACCAGCGCAGGGGTTAGATAAAGATGTCTATTTTCACCGATCTTACATAACTCTTACATAACTCCATTGAAGGCAAGCGAAGAGGAATCTACTGGAACTTCACCGATCATCTAGAAGATCTTGCATATGGGGAGAATATATGCCTATTATCAGTAAAACACTCAGATATGCAAACAAAGCTAGATGATCTGTGCGCCGAGTCGGGAAAATTTGGCCTTCAAGTCAATGAAAATAAACAGAAATAACGAAAACAAGTTTTTGGTACAGGGCAAAGAGATTGAGCAAGTTGAGACTTCATACACCCAGGCAGTATAATATCCGTTGAGAACAGTGCTGGAAGGGATATTCTGGCCAGAATAAACAAAGCAATCGGTGCATATGCGCAACTGCGCCAAATCTGGAATTCGTCACAAATATCCTTCCAAACCAAAATGAGGTTATTTAAATCAAACGTCATCTCAGTGCTGCTTTATGGATGCGAGACCTGACTTGTAACCGACCAAAGTTTTGTGAATAGATGTCTTCGGCGTATTCTTAAGGTGTGGTGGCCAAACGTCATCAGCAATGCCGACCTATATAAAAAGTGCAACCTGGAACCCATGGCCATTACTATCAAGCTAGGGAATTAGAAATGGATAGGCCACACACTGCGGAAGAATGCGAAGGAAGTTTGCCGTCAAACTCTTGATTGGACTACCCAAGGAAGCCGCAAAAGGGGCCGCCTTAAGACAACATGGAGGAGGTCGCTACAAAAAGAGGTTGATGAATGCGGAAAATCATGGAACGAGCTAAAATTGCTAGCCAAAAACCGAACCAGGTGGAAGTGCTTTATTGTGGCCATATGCTCCTACCGGAGATAAAGGAATTGATGATGATTACATGAAGAATAGTGTCAAAAGAAATTATTATTATAGTTATCTGCTGGATATTATATTTTTAGCAAATTATTTTTAGTTTTATCTCTGAACCGTCATTAGTTTTGGAGCTGTTTTTTATTCCCTTTAAGAATGAAAATGTTTATACAAAAACTCAAAAAACGTCTAAAATTGTTTTCTAAAGACGATATTAAAAAACAAGTCCAGGAACTCTTATAAATAACATTTTGATTTCATGCTCATCCATTTAAATTCTAAAAGCGTCACCAAAGCCATTCCCAAAGTTCTGCTGCTCTTAAAATAGATTCATAGATTAGTTTTCACCAGTTGCTTTTGTTTCAGCGTGCTCTGAACCTTGACACCGGTTGTTTGGCCTCCACGAGACCATCTCACAGACTAGGCCCTGTCAGCACTCATTAGTAAGTGTAGACCAAGTGCCTTAACATTGCCCCCTCTAAGCGACCAAGTGACCTCCAACGAGGTTGGGTTAAGCAAGGGCCAGAGAAGTAAACAAAGTAAACAAACTGGCGTTAAGATGTTGTCGCCAGGGTTGACACTGATGACACAGTTTTGATGTGTCATCTCTATGTCTTTGTTTGGGCCAGGTTAATGAACATGACAATGGACACACTATAGCTTAAAGGTAAGTAACAAATATGTATGTCCTACATATACAGAGAGATAACAAGAGATTGGGACTTACCTGTGCGCTGCATGACGATAATATTTCTTGGGTGCTGAACCAACTCCTGGAGTCGTGGGGGCTGAGTCGCTCATGTCGCTCTGCAAATGAAAGCAAGTAATGGGAAATGAGTCCAACACACACACACACACACATACAGACACACACACTAGTATATGCACACAAAAGATGTGAAAAAAAATTCAGGACTTATTTTTTATTTATAGAATATTTCTTTTTTATGCTCATTTTTATTTTTTTATAAATTGTATGAGCAAAGTAAAGCAATTAAAGCACAAAAGCTGCAGCTGAGCTATAAAAATTATTTCAAATCCACACACACACACACACTCACATGTTGACACAGTGCGTCAAAGAAGTTTAGGCACAGCAGTCTAAAAATATTTGAAGTAACTAATTTTAAATGAATTCCATACCGTTGTAACGAAATGATGAATTTAAATTAAATTTTAAATATTAAAAAAAAAACTCAAATTAATTCCAAGTCTATCTAACGGTTACAGTCGGAAGCTCAACGACTTGACAATACACAGCTAAAAAAATTTATTTTAAATTAATACCATTAAATCGAATGGGGTAATTTTTTTGAATTGCTGAGTAAGTAATGATTTTAGTCACGCTAACAAATTAAGTCAATAATAATAAAGCAAGTCTTTGTAAAAAATTGTAATTCTTAACGAATTTTTCATACGAAACCAATTCCAAAGTCCTTTGAAGGAAAAATAAAAGAGTAACAATACTGGTTCAGAGTTTTTAATGTCATCTGCAAGAGTCTATCAATACTTTTGGTGACCAGAGCTTGGTTGTTTAGAGAAAGCTGTTCAATTCCCAATTGTATCCGAGCAGCCCAAGGAAATGGTGTGGGGGGTGTGACACCCCCCAAACATCCATCAGTTGGCAAATCTCGGATATTTCACACAATATTCGAGAAATAAAAATTCATAATCGGTTATTTGTCGGTAATTTGTTGAATCGAGTCGGCATTTTGAGGCTCATCACCCCCCCACATTCAACGCTCTGGCTTCGCCACTGTATCCAAGTGAACTTTCCGTGAAGGATTTAAATTTTTAAATGCAAATCTTTCAAATAAAATATCTACCTAAAAAATAGAGTTGTAAACAAAAAAAAAGGGGAAAAAATATTGATTTGCCAATCTTCTCGAAATTTCAATATTTTAACTTGATATCTTAAAAAAAAAAATCTTCCTAAAATATAGCAAACAAAAATAAGGAAAAATCCTGATTTTTTAAGCTACCTTTAATATTCTTTAAGATTCTTTTGTTCTGCTGATAAATCCGGCGCTTGCTTCTTTATGTTAAACAAATAATATAATACTACCTACATTAGTGTATCTTAGGGTTGAGTACAGTAGCGGACAAAAATATCCTGACACCTGATTTGCGCTTGTAAATGCGAACTTTGAAGCGTCGTGGGCGCCGCATAAAAGTTTCGATCGACTTGAAATTTTTTAGTTTTAATCGTGTGTTATTTAGCTTTAAATAAGTGATAAGTTTTATGATCTCAAAGCTGTCTGGGAAGTGAAAAAAAATTAATTGTGAAAATGCTCTCAAATGACTGATTTGCATAAAAGAGCCATACTGGCTCTGCGGTCAGAAAACTTGAGCCTCCGTGCTATAAGTGCTAAAGTTGGATTCAGTAAATCTTCGATAGGTCAATTTCTTAACAATTATGATGAATCCGGCAGCCTTAAGAGAAAACCTGGCGCAGGGAGGAAGAAGAAGACGACCGACAAGGAAAATAGGATATTGAAGCGTTCAACTATGGAAAATCGGTTCAAACCCGCTGAAGACATAAGGACCGAATTTGTCTGGAGGAGTCAACATTAGCACAAGGACTGTGCGAAGACGCCTCGTGGAGGAAGGACTTAATGCTCGCCGGCCAGCAAAAAAACAGGTCTTAGCCTTAAAAATGCGTCAAAAAAGGCTACAATGGGCTAAAATCCACGAGTCTTGGACCTTAAATGATTGAAGAAATGTCATATTTTCTGTTGAATCCAAAATAAACGTTTTTGGTTCAGATGGGATGACGTACGAACGCCGTAAAATTGGAGAGCGGTTTAAAAACGAGTGCCTAAGACGAACTGTAAGGCAAGGGGGATCCCGCATGATCTGGGAATGTTTTTCCTACTATTGAGTTGGAGATCTGGCCCTCATTGATGGAACTGTAAACGCATAAAAGTATCAACGAATTTTGGACAAACATCTTATACCATCAATTGAGGAGCACCTTTCGTATTCCGATGATTTCATTTTTCAGGACGATTCTGCTCCTTGCCTATTTTTTTACATTCTGTAACTATTGTGCATTTTATTACTAAGTATTTACATTTGTAAGATTTTTTTTTTAGGTAATTAGTTATTTGAAGAAGATGGGCATACCAACGTTGGACTGACCAGGCAATAGTCCGGATTTAAGTCCGATTGAGAATGAGAACGAAGGGGAAACCCAAAACATTAAAAGAGCTGGATTTCATTGTGGAAAATGTGTGGTACAATGACATTACCATTGAAACAATCCAAAATTTGGTTGATTCAATAAAATCGGTCATCAAAAATAATGGAGGATCAACAAAATATTAAAAGTTATAATTTAAGTGTATTAAGTATCGTACTAAATAAAAATAATTTACTTATAATGTTAACTCACTTTAAAAAAAAAAAACAGTCATTTTTGACTCAGTTCACTATTTTGTTTATATTTTTTTTTTTGAGAAAGCTTTTAGAGAAAAAACCTCTCGGCCCATAAAAGTAAAACAAATATCATATACAATAAAAAAATTTCGAACCGATATAAGCTAATTTAGCACGCAAACGCCGATTCAAAGTTCACGTATGCAGTCGAAACTAAGTGTCCGGATATTTTTGTCCGGTACTGTATGTACCAAAACTATTAACATCGAAAAAAAAACTTTAGAAAAATAATGCTGTGCCTAAACTGCTTGTCGGCACTGTACATACATTTGTTTGTGCTGGGCGCCATTTTATGTGCAGTGCGTGCATGTGTACATATGCATGTGTATGTATGAGTGCTGCCAACTGCGCTGCTGACTGACACAATTGGCTCAAAAAGTTAATGAGCTTTGCTAGCCTTTTGGCTGGGCTGAGCTGCAGTTGATAGACAACTGTTACTACCTACACATATGCGCTAAACATATGTACACATATATATGTTATATATAGTTGTACTTATGTACTATTATTATGTTGAAAACAATCTTTTGTGTGTGTGAGTGAGGTGGTACTTACATTATAGCATGCGGCCTCATAGTCCTCCCTGGAAAGTTGCAATGCGACATCATCGAACATTTTGGCAAAATTTACATGAGACTTTGAGCCCTGACTGTGATAATGACGACTTTGGCTTAAAGTCGTTGATAAGAGTTTTAAACGTGGACCAATTGGTGGTGCGTAAGACGTATTAATTTGTAATGGTATAACGATTAGTTTAAAGATTTTGCACGGATTAATAGTTGTAAGCTTTGTTGCAGTTGTAGAAGTTCTGGTTCTCGTTAACTGAAAAGTGTCGGTTATAAGGCGTAAGTTCTTTTGCAATTTTCGTAAAGCCATGATGGATGTATATGTGTGTGTGTGTGGGTGTGTGTGTGTGTAAAAGCTAAGCAGGTGCATGCGCATTAAGGTGTGTGCGGGTGTGTGGGTAGTGAAGGTAGGTAACATTTAATAAATACATTTTAGTCAAACGGGTGTGTGCCAGAAATCTCTAAAGGGTTTTTCTACAAAATTTGTTGGTATAGGTAGACGTGGGCGGCGGCATAATTGTTTGTTAGCCTAGCTCTTATATATCTTCTTGATACAGATGTGCCTACAGACGAGCGGAGGGGGTTGTCTACGTGCTGCAAATAACTTTGGCTGTGCAGCTTGTCTGTTGCTTTGTGTAGCAACAACAACAGTTTGTTTTAGCTTGCAACAGATTTCTGGCACACAGCTGTACAAAGCACTTGAGTGAATTTTCAAGCGCCGCCTAAAAGTATGCTGCAAAAATTTGCCTGGCAATAGACTCGTGCGTGTAAATATAATAACTACGAGGGGCGGCCTAGAGCAGCCTCAAAATGCTTATTCCCCCCGCTACACCCACGAAATTTGCTGCACTGTTTTTAGCCATATTTTGTGTTTGGCGTCAAAACACTTGCTGCGCCAGTTGCTGTTGACTGCTGCCATATATCGATCTATCAAAAATACCTAATACCAAAACAGCAGTCAGTTATTAGCCAGCCAGCCCAGTAATGTATGTACTAGAGTTGTACATAGTCCAGGTCTAAAAATAAGTTTTGGCCTGGTGTTGCCATAGGCCATGCCATGTGCGTGCACATAAGACAGACAGTCAGATAGACAGACAGACAGCTCCCAAGAACACTAGAGCTAGAACCCCCCCAAAAAACAATATTTGCTATACTCATGAGTCATTGCCGATACAAATTTTCACACCAACTAATTAGGCAAATATTTTGTATGTTCTTTTGACACTCTCAGTTCTTAGTTTATAAATAAATACCTTATTTGCTTTCGAAGTATTTTTGCTTGTTTAAAACTTTCGCATATAACACGCCGCCGTTGGCTCAAGTAGCTCAAGAAGTTGCTTTGACTTTTGCACTAAACTTGTGCAAATTTTACACTTTTGTTTTTTTTCACTTAACTTTTGCAGAAAAAAATGTATGCAGCTCAAATGGCTTGCTGCTTTTTTTTTGTTGTTTTTGTAAACTTTTCGTTATCAGACAAGTTTTTACGGCCAAAACGCAGCACTTTGCAGCGCACTTTAGGTGGAATTTTCCTTCGCGGCGTTTAACCAAATGAAATGTGACGTCTAATAAAAAAAAATTTATCTTGTTTTGCTTTTGGTTTTTTTTCTTCTATTTTTGCCTTGCGGCTTTTGCGCTCATTTACTTAAACTTTTTTTATCCACAATTTTGCTTCGACGAGACTTTTCGTTTTCGTTTACAATTTATGCTGCAATTTTGACGTTTGAAGCGCAGGCGCTCTGCTCTCTCAGCTTTTTTTTTTGCTTTGCTGCTCCAGCGTGGCGGGGTGAGAGCAGTGAGAGCGCTCTGGAGAGCGCGCAATGCCGGCTAAAAGCTCTGAGTGTTTGTTTGTAAACAAAAAAATGCAAAGCAGCCAAAGCTTTGGCATTAATTTTTGCTGCTGGCAATGCTGCGACAAATTTGGCGCCAAAAAGCAAAATTTGAATGTTTATTTGAAAATTTAAGTAGTCGAAGCGCTCCACAGTGCCTTAAAAAGCCGATTTTAATGCAAAAATTTAATTAAGTGTTTGTAAATTACTTTTATTTTTAATTTATATAATGAAAATTGCAGAATAACTCTTATTCACAATTTATAAAATAAAAATTGGCCAATAATTTTTATATTACATTTTACTTATAAAAATTAAAAAATAAGAGTTATCTTGAAATTTTTAAATGCAAATTGACATTTAATTATTACTTCATAATTTTTATTTTTTAAGTCAAAAAATGGCGTACGTAAAGTCCACTGTACCACTAGCTTGCAATAAAATCCGGTTCCTTCACAAAAAACCAAAAACAGAAGAATTTTTAAGCAAAAAATTTTTTTTTGACATATCGTTTCTATGGGAGCTATATGATATAGTCAACCGATTGATTATGTTAATTATATTGATATAGCATTTCACAAGCTTTCAGCTTGAGCGCTGCTCACAGCTGTCTCAAATTTTTAAACTAACTAAACGTTAAATAATCACTCTTCATGATTTTAACAAACATTTAAACTCGTAGCTTCGGTCTCGAGGGTTTTTTAATGGGTCTCGCATGCGGATCTATTTAAAACTGACCAACTTAAACGAAAAAAAAAAAACTGAAAAAATGACGCACCATTAATTCGTGTAGCCGGCTGGCTTTTCCCCCCTTTGAGTCAGTTACAAAGTTTTTTTTTCAATGTAGCATAACTCACTGTAGATTCCAAAATGATTGGATACATTTTTGAGATACTTTGCTGTAGTAGTAGTTTGGTTTGTTGCAAATTTGCATGCAACATACTGCTTAGTGGCAGCTGTGAACAATCATCTGCCATCAACGGCTACCCAATATTTAATGCTATGTTTACACTGTTGCATAGTGTGGCCATGTTGCATTATTTGCTGATCCGTAGCAAAGCTTGTCTTATGTTGAAAGTGTTTACATTGATAGCACAGAAAGTTGCGATAAGGAAAAAAATGAATGGACGGGAACACTTTTTCACACTGGGACAGCACAGAGATTCGCAAGAGCGATAATAATGAGCCAGTTGGTGAACAAAAGTAGGAGCATGAACGACCTTATTTAAGCTTTAATTTTTTTATGATTTTAATTATAAGATAGCTGTTTGTAAATAAAGAATTATATTTAAAACAATGATCCGACCAATGCTAACGTATGGTCTTGAGACGTGGACTTTGAGGAATTAAGATATAGGCCTCTTAAAGAAGATAGAAAGAAAATGTTTACGAAGTATTCTTGGACCGCTAAGAATATACCCTAATAATTAACGAAAGCATTGGGGACAATTTAACGACACAATTCTAGCTGTCTAGTCGAAAAGACTTAGGTGTGCCGGACATGTGCGGGAAGGGGATACCCAATTTTGAAAAAAACCTGCATCAATCCACCAGATGGAGGCAAGGGCGTTGAATAAATAAACTGAAAGATGAGTGGGAAAAATTAAATGTTCTAAGCTGGATGGAATCTGCAAAGAACAGAGACTATTGGAGAAATATTGTTCGAAGGGCCAAAGCTGAATTATAGATACGAAGCGAAGGATGATGATGATGAATTTTGTTCTTATAAGGTCATAGATTGCCAGCATTTGTGAAAATGAAGGATTAAAGAAAATAAAGGGTGATTCATTAAAACCTTTTTTTCAATAAGGATTTTCGTGTGGATCAAGCGTGATCCATGACAGCTGTCAAAGGCAAAGTTGTTCAGTATTCATTGGCAAATCATCATGGAAAGACTTACACCCGAACAACGTTTACAAATTGTACAATTGTACTACGAAAATCAGCGTTCTGCAAAGAATGTTTTTCGTGCGCTGAGATCGACTTATGGTCAACATAATCGACCCACCGAACCCACAATCCGTAACACCATCACCAAATTTGAAACCCAGTATTCATTGTTTGATGATACACGACCAAATCGACCACATTCAGCACGTAGTGAAGGGAATATAGCGGCGGATGACAGTGTTCACGATGACCGCGAGGAATCGATTCGGCGCCGATTGCAACAAATTGACCTGTCCTATTCAACCGCCTGGCGCATTTTACCTTTGGATCTCGGCGAAAGCATACAAAATTCAACTCAGGCAGAATTGAAGCCGAATAACCTTCCTGCACGTCGCCGTTTTAGTGAATGGCCTTGGTAAGATCGATGAAGATCCGTTGTTTTTGACCAAAATTTCGTTCAGTGATGAGGCCCGCTTTTGGCTCCACGGCTTCGAGAATCAGCAAAATTGTCGTATTTGGGGAGAAGATCAACCCGAAGAGGTTCACCAGCTGCCATTACATTCAAGAAAAACAACGGCTTGGTGCGGTCTGTGGGCTAGTGGAATCATTGGTCCGTATTTTTTTAAAAATTAGCAAGGTGCGAACGTTACCAACAATGGCGCACGTTACCGGACATTTTGCTGCCTGAAATGGTTGCCCGTGATCTCGACGGGATTTGGTTCCAACAGGATGGCGCTCCGGTTAACATTGCCAATGAAACAATGGCTCTATTGCGAGGTCAATTTGGTGAGCGATTAATTTCACGTACGGCACCCGTACCTTGGCCGCCAAGATCGTGCGATATCACACCGCTCGACTTTTGTCTTTGGGGTTACGTAAAGTCAAAAGCTTACGTGGACAAACCAGCAACGATTGAGGTCATGGAAGCCACCATTACTCGTGTTATTGGCCAAATACCAGTGGAAATGCTTGAACGAGTCATGGAAAATTTGATCTTCAGGATGGACCATTTAAAACGCAGTTGCGGCCAACATTTGAACGAGATTATTTTAAAAAATGGCGGACGTAAAGTCGGGCGCGGACGACTTTAGGATACCCTGTACCACTAGCTTGTAATAAAGTCCGATTTCTTCACAAAAGACCAAAACAGAAGAATTTTTAAGCAAAATTTTTCTTGACCGATCGTTCCTATGGGAGCTATATGATATAGTCAACCGATTTCAATAAAATTTGACACAGTGCTTAAATACCTTAAGATATGAATGCCAAATTTATTTCAAATATCTTTACAAACAAACAAAACACATCGAATTTTGTATAAAAAACGTGTTTTTGGACCGATTGGTCCTATGGGAGCTATATGATCTAGTCAAACGATTTGGATTAAATTTGGTACAGTGTTAGGAACTATAAAGTACTCACGAATGTCAAATTTGATCCCAATAAACAAGCAAACGAAACACAACAAATTTTGTTAAAAAATCGATTTTTGGAAGATCGGACCTATGGGAGCTATATGATATAGTCCACCGATTTTGTTCAAATTTGGCACATGCTTAAGTGGTCTAAAAAATTTCCAAACGCCAAATCTGGTTAGGATATCTTTATTAAAAAACGAAATGTAGCGAATTTTTCTTTAAAAAAGTTATTTTGGCCGATCGGTCCTATGGGAGCTTTATGATATAGTCAACCGATTTTGATCAAATTTGGTACAGTGATTGGGAACTATAAAAAACTTTCGATGCCAAATTTCGTGACGATATCTTCATAAACAAACGAATTATTCATCTGAAACGCTTTTTTTTTGTCGAGGTCGTCTCAAACACCCCAAGGGAGCTATATAATTTATCCCCGATATCAAAAATAAAATAAACTTGCCTCCTATGGATAATATGGGATCTAATGTGAAAGTTTGAACTCAGCTCTTACATCTCTGAGATCTAGCTTCACACGGACGGACGGACGGACGGACTGGACGGACAGACGGACAGACGGACGGACGGACAGACGGACAGACGGACATGGGTATATCGACTTCTCTATTCACCCTGTCATATTTTGGTAACAGGGTGTCTCCGACGTCTCCTTCTATATGTTACATACATTTTCGGCTTGCACAAACTTAATATACCCTTAGTACCATACGGTACAGGGTATAAAAATGGCGGACGTAAAGTCGTGCGCGGACGACTTTAGGATACCCTGTACCACTAGCTTGTAATAAAGTCCGATTTCTTCACAAAAAACCAAAAACAGAAGAATTTTTAAGCAACAAATTTTTTTTGACCGATCGTTCCTATGGGAGCTATATGATATAGTCAACCAATTTCAATAAAATTTGACACAGTGCTTAAATACCTAAAAAAAGATATGAATGCCAAATTTATCTCAAATATCTTTACAAACAAACAAAACACATCGAATTTTGTATAAAAAACGTGTTTTTGGACCGATTGGTCCTATATGTAGCTATATTATATAGTAAACTGATTGGGATTAAATTTAGTACAGTGCTTAGGAACTATAAAATACTCACGAATGTCAAATTTGGTCCCAATATCTTAACAAACAAACGAAACAAAACAAATTTTGTTCAAAAATCGATTTTTTGGAAGATCGGCCCTATGGGAGCTATATGATATAGTCAACCGATTTTGTTCAAATTTGGCACATTGCTTAAATGCTCTAAAAATTTCCAAACGCCAAATCTAGTTACGATATCTTTATTAAATAACAAAATATAGCGAATTTTGATTTAAAAAATTTATTTTGTCCGATCGGTCCTATGGGAGCTATATGATATAGTCAAACGATTTGGTTGAAATTTGGTACAGTGATTGGGAACTATAAAAAACTTTTGAATACCAAATTTGGTTACGATACCTTCATAAACAAACGAATTATTCATCTGAAACTTTTTTTTTGTCGAGGTCGTCTCAAACACCCCTATGGGAGCTATATAATTTATCCCCGATATCAAAAAACTAAAATAAAATTGTCTCCTATGAAATAATATAGGATCTAATGTGAAAGTTTGGTAACTCTAGCTCTTACCATCTCTGAGATCTAGGCGTTCACACGGAGAGACGGACAGACGGACATGGGTATATCGACTCCTCCATTCACCCTGATCCTATTTTATTATTATTATTATTTTTTCCTTCTATATGTTACATACATTTTCGGCTTGCACAAACTTAATATACCCTTGGTACCATACGGTACAGGGTATAAAAATATTTGTAATTTCAATGAAACGGGCTTTATTGCGGGCTTGCTCTGATGTACAGTGACGCACATAAGTGATGGCACAGCTGCAAATTTCAACTTTAAATGCTATTTCCAGGCTAATACTGCATGTTAATGATTAAATTTTTTTGTATATATTTAGAGTAAGCATTTGTTAATTGTAAGGCACTTTCTTTTTTTTATTTTCTATATTGAACTTAAAACTATTTAAACTTAAAAAAAAAATGAACTTATTTCGTGGAACAAAAGTCTTGGCACACTTAACCTAATAATGTTTTATTTTAATATTTAAAATTAAAATTAATATTTAGTGGGTAATCCTTTTTGCTGGATTACAGGTTCCAAACGGCTAGGCATGGAATGAACCAACTTTTTTGTTGTTTCATCCGAAATATTGGTCCATTCCTCCAATAATGCCTTTTTAAGTTCATTTTTGGACGAAATTTGATGTTTTCTCAATCTTCTCTCAATTCATCCCCACAATTCACCTGCACAATGAAGGCAAATCGTATGGGGAAATAGCCAAAATTATGGAGATGAGCCGTTTTTCCATAAGAAGTATTGTAAAGCGCTTTGAAGGAGAAGAAAGTTTGGAAAATGCACACAGATCTGGACGTCCAAGGACTTTAACTGACCGTGAACGCAACCAGGTGATCCGAAAAGTCAAGGTGGACCCCAAAATTTCTTCTTCCCAGATTGCCGCTGAGGTCAAGACCGAGTTTGGGAAGGAAATCCACCCAGTGACTGTTAGAAGGGCCCTGCATGAAGCTAACTATCATTGTCGTGCTGCTAGACGAAAGCCTTTGATCTCGGAGGTCAATCAAAAAAAGCGTTTAGCCTATGCTAGAGAGTACTTGGGCAAGGAAACTACATTCTGGGATACGGTGCTCTTTTCTGATGAAAGCAAGTTCAATATTTTTCGATCCGATGGCCGTCAACACGTATGGAGAAAGCCAAACACTGAATTGGAGAAAAAGAACTTGGCGCAAACAGTGAATCACGGCGGCGGGGGAGTCATGGTGTGGGGATGCATGTCATCGGCGGGTGTAGGAGAGCTCGTGTTCATCGAGGGCATAATGAACAAGGAGTATTACCTCGAAATTTTGAAGCAAAACCTAAAAAAAAGTGCCTCAAAGCTTAAGATGCCGAGCTCTTTCACTTTTATGCAGGACAATGATCCCAAGCATTCAGCCAAAGATGTGAAAATGTGGATCACGTGGAATACCGCACATTTGCTACCACATCCACCACAGTCCCCTGACCTTAATCCGATCGAGCACCTGTGGGATGAATTGGAGAGAAGATTGAGAAAACATCAAATTTCGTCCAAAAATGACCTTAAAAAGGCATTATTGGAGGAATGGACCAATATTTCGGATGAAACAACAAAAAAGTTGGTTCATTCCATGCCTAGACGTTTGGAAGCTGTAATCCAGCAAAAAGGATTACCCACTAAATATTAATTTTAATTTTAAATATTAAAATAAAACATTAGTAGGTTAAGTGTGCCAAGACTTTTGTTCCACGAAATAAGTTCCTTTTTTTTTTAAGTTTAAATAGTTTGAAGTTCGATATAGAAAATAAAAAAAAAAAGTGCCTTACAATTAACAAATGCTTACTCTAAATATATACAAAAAAATTTAATCATTAACATGCAGTATTAGCCTGGAAATAGCATTTAAAGTTGAAATTTGCTGCTGTGCCATCACTTATGTGCGTCACTGTATGTAAGTCTATCCATTATTTCATTATTCAAACCAAACTCAACAAAAAGCAACTTTGAACCTCTAAAAAAAAAAAACGCTGCATATAGTATTTTACTGCACAGTGCTTATAATTCACAACCCATGCAGCTGTATGAGCGTTAGACTGTTATATAAAATTTTACTAGTCGCAGCTTATGATTCACAACTTGTTAAAACCAAGTACTGCCTATATAGCAAGAGTTTTTCCATGTATTTTTAAATAATTTTGAACATATTTAGTATAATATACATATATACATATAATGAGAAAATATGTTAAATTTCGTATTTGCGAAATGGTGTCTGTTGTTGTTCATTTGGAAACAAAATGGTGGTTAGAATGGAAGTAAAATTTATTGCATGATTATTATTCTAACAGTGTTTTTATTCTATACGTTTTTGAATACTTATTAATCGATAGTGTTATTTAAAATCTTTGACTTATTACGACGTGTTTTATTTCGGCTTTGGCGAACATTGGTTTATAGAAATGGTTTTCTTGTCGGAGGAGCTGTTAGCTCTGAGCTTTCCATCTTCGTAGGAGGAGTAACTAGTAACAGATGGTGCAATGCTTCTGGCCCGTGACTGACTGCGAGTGACTCATGCCTGGGACTCACGCGAATAAAAATATTCTTCCACGTCTTTGTCAGAGGAGTAACTAGTAATAGATGGTGCAATGCTTCTGGCCCGTGACTGACTGCGAGTGACTCGTGCCTGGGACTCACGCGAATAAAAATATTCTTCCACGTCTTTGTCAGAGGAGTAACTAGTAATAGATGGTGCAATGCTTCTGGCCCGTGACTGACTGCGAGTGACTCGTGCCTGGGACTCACGCGGATAAAAATATTCTTCCACATCTTTGTCAGAGGAGTAACTAGTAACACATGGTGCAATGCTTCTGGCCCGTGACTGACTGCGAGTGACTCGTGCCTGGGACTCACGCGAATAAAAATATTCTTCCACGTCTTTGTCAGAGGAGTAACTAGTAACAGATGGTGCAATGCTTCTGGCCCGTGACTGACTGCGAGTGACTCGTGCCTGGGACTCACGCGAATAAAAATATTCTTCCACGTCTTTGTCAGAGGAGTAACTAGTAATAGATGGTGCAATGCTTCTGGCCCGTGACTGACTGCGAGTGACTCGTGCCTGGGACTCACGCGAATACAAATATTCTTCCACGTCTTTGTCAGAGGAGTAACTAGTAATAGATGGTGCAATGCTTCTGGCCCGTGACTGACTGCGAGTGACTCGTGCCTGGGACTCACGCGGATAAAAATATTCTTCCACATCTTTGTCAGAGGAGTAACTAGTAACACATGGTGCAATGCTTCTGGCCCGTGACTGACTGCGAGTGACTCGTGCCTGGGACTCACGCGAATAAAAATATTCTTCCACGTCTTTGTCAGAGGAGTAACTAGTAACAGATGGTGCAATGCTTCTGGCCCGTGACTGACTGCGAGTGACTCGTGCCTGGGACTCACGCGGATCAAAATATTCTTCCACATCGTAGTCAGACGATGCCCCATTAGAATTTTTCATTTTCCTTCACAAGGGTGTCCCTTAAATTTCAAGTACGATATTTTAGAAAGAATCTCATAACACCTAAACTAGTTGCAGCTTTAGATCGGTGTTAGTTAAGCATTAGAGATTCCGTTTACATTCTTAATGTGGTGGTAGAAGGGCTTAGTCTGAGCAGCGATGATTCTCTATTAACAAATTCTCGATTCAGCGAATTCGTACTGAAACTAGAAAATCACGGGCAAAAGCAATAAAATCGGACTTCCAAAACAATGTGCCCGACGTAATCACAGTCCATTGGGATGGAAAACTGTGTATTACCCGGGTTGGATGTACGGAGTTCAAAAGAAGAACGCTTGCCAGTTATTGCTTCATTTGGCGATAGAGAACATCTTCTTGCAGTGCCAAAACTAGATAGTTATTCTGGAAAACATCAAGCTAAGGCTGTCTCAACAGCTCTCTTTGACTGGAACCCTAACGATAAAGCAGCTTCCAATACGGGTCGTTTCTGTGGAGCTTGTGCTATTTTGGAGCAAACTTTAGGAAGAGAATTGTTGGTTTTCGACTGTCGTCATCATGTTTATGAATTGGTCCTAAAAGCTGTCTTTGAAACCAAGATAAAGCAAATTACAAGTAGCCCAGATATTCCTATGTTGAAAAAGTTCAGAGAAAATAGGAAAAACATCGATTCTAGTAAAATGGAATCATCTCTTTAATTCGTAATGGAACGTTTTGCCGAGACAGACATCAAGCTTTGTTACTACTTCATAAGGCAGAATTAGATAAAGGTTTTTTAAGAGATGACTACCGCGAATTGGTCGAACTGTGCGTATTATTTTTAGGAGGAGAAATTAAAACTAAGGCGCCCTGGAGCTATGCATCAGGCTCGCTGGATGACGAGAGTGATCTATTCTTTAAAAATATGTTTACTTAAGTTCTGCAAAAGCAGAAACCTAAGTTTATATGCGAGGTGTGTTCAAAAAATAATGGGACTTTTCAAATGGCATTTTTTGTTTGGTTGTGAGAGGCGTAAAGGTTAAAAGTGTTTTGCGTGCTCGGCGATTTGTTTTTTTTCGGTCTTGACTCTTCTGGCCGCTTCCATTGGGACGATTGGGCTTTAGTTTCGATATCATAACTACATATATACCCATGAGCGATATACCGACATCCTCAGCAACTTCTCTGATAGTGATTCGACGATTTTCCAAAACAATTTTCTTCACTGCTTGAACATTTTCATCAGTTGTTGACGTGCTTGGCCGTCCAGAGCGAGGCTCGTCATTGGCATATTGGAAGTTGAAAGCTTGGAAGAGCATGCAGAATCCGGTATGTACCAAGGGTATGATTTTGAAAAGAAAATCAAATCTTTAAATATCGATGCAGGCCTTGAAAAAGAAATTCGTGCTCGCTGCGCTAATTTTGTGATTCAGCTTATCAAGCAGCTAAAGCAGAGGTAACCAATATGTCAGATTTTTCTACCGACCGTTAAATAAATTTGATTTTTTTTTATATTGGGTCTACAACTTTGCTCCCCGTTTTCCAAAAGATGGCGCTAGTAGCCAGTAATAGTTCAAATAAATAAATCACAGCTTAATTAAATATGTCAAATTATAAACCGAATTCACGTCATTTGCGGGAGATTTTACTTTTTCATTTCAACATGAAAAAATCGGCGGCTGAGGCTCATCGGGTTATTTCAAGTACTTATGGTGATGATACTATTAGGGAAAGAACGTGTCGCGAGTGGTTCCAGCGCTTTAAAAGCGGTGATTTTGTTGTTGAAGATCGGCATAGCGGTGGCAGAAAAAAACTTTTGAAGATGATGAACTGGAGGCTTTACTTAATGAAGACTCGTGCCAAACTCAAGAACAACTAGCAAAATCATTGGGAGTAACTCAGCAAGCAGTATCGAAACGCCTGGAACAGCTGGGGATGATCCAAAAACAAGGATACTGGGTACCGTATCAGTTGAAACCAAGAGATGTTGAGCGACGTTTATTTGCTTGTGAACAGCTGCTTGAAAGACAAAAACGAAAAGGATTTCTTCATCGTATTGTGACTGGGGACGAAAAATGGGTGCACTACGACAACCCTAAGCGACGCACATCATGGGGATTGCCCGGCCACACTCCTACGGTGACACCTCGACAGAATATTCACGGATCCAAGGTCATGTTGTGTATTTGGCGGGATCAGCTTGGCGTAATTTATTATGAGCTGCTAAAACCTTCTGAAAAAATTACTGGTGCACTTTATCGAACGCAATTAATGCGTTTGAGTCGGGCATTAAAAGCAAAACGGCCGCAATACGCTGATAGACACGAAAAAGTAATTTTGCAACACGACAATGCTCGACCTCACGTGGCGAAAGTAGTCAAGACGTACCTCGAAACACTGAAATGGGAAATTCTACCTCACCCGCCATACTCTCCAGATGTTGCTCCATCTGATTACCATTTATTTAGGTCGATGGCACACGGCCTGGCGGGCCAGTGCTTCGATTCTTTTGAAAAAGTGAAAGAATGGATCGATTCTTGGATCTTATCAAATGATGAAGAATTTATCCGACGCGGGATTCGTTTGTTGCCTGAAAGATGGGCCAAAGTAGTGGAAAGTGACGGACAATACTTTGAAACATAAATAAAATACCATTTTTTTTATATAATTTTTAAAATTAAAAAAAAAAACAGCGGGAGCAAAGTTGTAGACCTAATATAAAGAAAGATATGCTATCATATATTGTTCGAGCATCTTAAGCCGAATTGGCGAACCGTTTTTAAGATGATATAATCAATATCAGCAAAGATCCATTTAAATTTCTCGCTTATCACCCCTAAACTAAGCCAACCACCATCACAATGTTCACCAAATTCTCTAGGCGAATGATCTGACATTATTTTTATTTTGTTTTTTTATAAGAACTACGTTTTTTTTCTTTATTTTTATACCCTGTACCGTATGGTGCAAAGGGTATATTAAGTTTGTGCAAGCCGAAAATGTATGTAACATATAGAATGAGTCGTCGGAGACACCCCAAAATGACCTAAAATATGATCAGAGTGACTAGAGAAGTTGATATACCCATGTCCGCTTGAACGCCTAGATCTCAGAGATGGTAAGAGCTACAGTAACCAAACTTTCACATTAGATCTCATATTATTCCATAGGAGACAAGTTTATTTTATTTTTTTGATATCGGGGATAAATTATATACCTCCCATATGGGTGTTTGAGACGACCTCGACCAAAAAAAAAGTTTTATATGGATAATTCGTATGTTCATGAAGATATCGTAACCAAATAAGTATTTAATTACAAGCTAGTGGTACAGGGTATCCCAAAGTCGTCCGCTCCCGACTTTATGTACGCCATTTTTTTTTTTAATATTATAAATTCGATTTATTGCCTATCAATTTGTTATTGAAAATTTATATTTTTAATATTATATAAATATTTGTTAAGAGATTAACTTTGGCTAAAAATTGGAGCTATATAATATAGTCGAACGATTTTTATAAAATTTAGCGCAGTGCTTGGGTACTCTAAAAAAGTTCTGAATGCCAAATTTGGTTTAAATATCTTCATGAATAAATGAAACGCAACGAGTTTTTTATAAAAAAGCGATTGGTCCTATGGGAGCTATATAATATAGGCAACCGAATTTGATCAAATCTTCTACACTGCTTGAGATTTTAAGAAACTCCCGAGTGTCAAATTTGGCTACGATATCTTAATAAAAAATACAAATCATACCGAATTTAGTACAAAAATCGATTTTTTGGCCGATGGAAGCTATATAACATTATCAAGCGATTTTGACAAAATTTAATACAGTGCTTAAGATCTTAAAAAAGCTTCCGAGTTCCAAATTTGGTTACGATGTCTTGATAAACAAACAAATCATACCGAGTGTAGTACAAAAAAATTGCGTACGTGAAGTCGGGCGTGGACGACTTTGAGATACCCTGTACCAATAGCTTGCAACAAAATCCAAAAGACATTTGATCGCCAAATAAGGTTCCGATACCTTCATAAACAAACAAAAACAGACGAATTTTTAATCAAAGATATTTTTGACCGATCGTTTCTATGGGTATATGATATAGTCAACTGATTCTAATCAAATTTGGCACAGTGCTTTGGTACTCTAAAAAAGATTTGAATGCCGAATTTTCTTTAAATATCTTAACAAAACAAACACAGCGATATATTATATTAAAAACTTTTTTTTGACCGATTGGTCCTATGAGAGCTATATAATATAGTCAACCGATTTTGATAAAATTTTGTACAATGCTTGAGATCTAAAAAACACTCTTGATTGCCTTTGGTTACGATATTTTAATAAATAGACGAATCATACAGAATTTTGTACAAACATCGATTTTTTGGACAATCCGTCCTATGGATGCTATATGATATAGTCAACCGATTTTGATAATTTTTGATATAACATAGTGCCTGGGTACTTCATATACCCTGTAACGACCTCTGGTTTAGTCCAGAACAACGGCTGAGATAGCTCAGCTATGCCCAGGGTTAATGTCACAACAAAATTTATATTTTGCTGAGACTTTCGATATTTTAAACAATAAACAATTTGCTTTAAGTTTTAAAATTATATTATCCGCCTTTTTGCGGTCAATTATCACAATACACTTAAATCGAGCCCGCACGCTCTCTATTTTACACAAAATAATATTATTGGCAAAAATATATGTGGCAAACAATGTTACACTTAAAACTAACAATTTAAGATTTTACAAATAATACTTAAATCCGCCCTTTTACGGCGATACGCTCACCCAGATATAAAATCCTGGTAGCAGAGATCTTGGCGTGGCTCGTACACGAAACGTATAGACTCCGACGCGGTCGCACCCGGTGCGCTACTAATTAATTATATCTTTTCCGTCCTTTACGACTGTATTAAATAGTATCGTATTTTATTACACGAAAACGCCTTTAACTGCGGCACTGACTTTAACTTGATCACTTACTGTCTTGTTTCACTCATTGTTCTGTGTCTTTCTGTGTGTTCTGTGTGTTCCGCCTCTCCCAAATTTGGCTGTTGATCCGCCTTATATAGGAACTCGAACGCCGCCAAATCCTGGAATTCCCGCCCAAAACTATACTTATAAATCCTAAACGGCACTCTGTTTATCTACATAACTATTCTCATAATAAAGAGAGAGTCCGCCGTACCTAAAACTATCGCTATCTCCTACTCTCCACTTACACCTATAAACTGATACTATCACAATACGCACTAATACCAAACAATTATTTTGGCGCCAAGCTTAAAAACGCTATACTTGACCTAGTGTTGGTGAGAGTGAGAGCGCTTTCACCGCTACTCTCACCAAGCAGTTCAAGCAGTTTTGCTATTGCCCTGTTGGCAATTTTGGAACAATGTACCCATGGTACAAAGGATTTAAAAATATAGAGCCTGATATTTTAAATTTCATTTGTTAGTATTTATGTATACTGTAATAAATCATATTCAAAAATATTAACACTATATTATATGGAAATTCCTATTTATCGTAGTCAAAGCTCTGGATCTAAAAGAAAAAAGCTTTGAATTGGCCACATTTTCCAGGGCTTTCTAAAGAGACCGAAGTTACTTATGAAGCCTTGATTAAATTTTTAAATATATCTGCGATGAAAGTTACCCAATGCACTTCTGCCTGACTAAGTGTAGATGTGCACAAGCTTTAAACACAATCTTTTTTTTTAGTTTTTGCTAATAATTCTTCGCCGATAAGATCACGATTCAAAAAAGGCTCATCGAGGTAGAGATTTTTTTCGTAATACATTTGCCTATTGCTACTTGAAGAAACCATACTGCTATAAAAAAAAAACCAACTATGCTGCAGATTTCATCGAAAAACTGGCTGATAAGAAACCAAGATTTCACAAGACACTTCGGCGGAAAAACTAGAAACGACATAAAGCTTACAAACCATTAATTAACTTAGAAGAAACAAATATTTCCCGAGAAATTAAACTTAACTTTTTCCAAAAGCTTTAAATTCTTTACAAATACATAGCATTATAAATACTTAAGTTTTTGAAAAGTGTTTTTTTTTTCAAGATCATTAAAATAGTGTTTCTTTTTTCATCCGAGGCGGTTGATTCAATTTAAGTTAAGTGCGTGCCACATAATAAATTTAAGCATACATTTAATAATTATTTTTAAACGCAAAATCAATTCTACGCACGTCCGCCAAAAATCAACCCAACTATAAACGTCTAAATACTAGAGGAAATATGATCTCGAAGAATCAATAGAGCTGGCCTTAAGACATAAGTCCCATATAGTTCCAAGCTAAAAATTTAGAGGAAAAACAATCATAAACGGAGTTCGTGTGCCATATTTAATAGAGTCACCAACGAAAAATCATGTAGAAGTGATGACAGACACTCTAATACCCTGCTTTTGAAACATGAAAATGTTGATGGCGGAAAAATGCAGATTAGTGTTCGGTTGTCAAGAATATTATGTAAAATAAGATTTTTGTTTCTTCTTTTATAAATATAGTATAATTCTAATTTTAAAAGTTTTTCTTTAAAGAAAAACTTATTTTAAATCACTGCTTCTGAGACGGAAAAAAAAAGTTTATATAATTAGGCTCAAGAATAAAATTAGACTGAAAAAATTAGTATTTCAGCTTTTTAACAATCGTATAGTAAGATTTTTTTCCCTTAATTTAAGAATAAACTA
This sequence comes from Chymomyza amoena, assembly GCA_037043745.1. Lineage (NCBI taxonomy): Eukaryota > Metazoa > Arthropoda > Insecta > Diptera > Drosophilidae > Chymomyza > Chymomyza amoena. The sequence continues at coordinate 124,737 of JBAMAX010003985.1, forward strand.
TTTACATTTATGGAATGCGGAAAAAGTTTAAAGAAAATATATTTCGAAATATAAATTGGACTGGAAGAAGTCTAAAATTATGGCAAACATTATAATGTCCGAATTTTAAAAATCTTGAAAGGATTAAAGAAAAAACGACTTTTAAGATAAAAAAAAAACTTTTTCAGCAATAGAAAATTAGACTGATTTTCGTACTTTTGACAATCAAGTTTGTATAAGAAGATTAAAAAAATCTTGATATATAACTTTCTTAATTAGAATATTTTATAATTTCATTTAGCAATTATAAAGATTTTACAAAAACAAACAAACGTACCTACTGTAACATACATTGCAAAAATCGTATATACCCTTGACCCAACAATTACAGGGTACAAAAAACAACAAAAAATTATATAGAAATAAATTTTACTCAAGATGCATGCAAAAAGCAGCAAATTTTGTTAATTTTGAAAAGCATTGAAATTTGCTTGTTTTTATTTTTTGTAAACACAAATTGGCTTATAAAAATATTTTGCGTTTGTCTAAAAAATACTAGTTACTGGAGTACTTTAAATTTGAACGTATCCAGGCATTTCATCCAAACAGTGGTGTTAATAGTGTTAAAAAAGTGTATATAAATTTAATAAAAAAAGATGACGTAAGTAAAGTCGGGCGCGGACGACTTTGGGATACCCTGTACCACTAGCTTGCAATAAAATCCGGTTCCTTCACAAAAATCAGAAGAATCGTTAAGCAAAAAAATTTGTTTTTTTCCTATGGGAGCTATATGATATAGTCAACCGATTTTGATCAAATTTTAGTACAGTGCTAAGGACTATAAAAAACTTACGAATACCAACTTTGGTCCCAATATTTTAACAAATAAACGAAACACAACAAATTTTGTTCAATAATCGATTTTTTGGAAGATCGGCCCTAATCGATTGACTATATCATATGGGAGCTATATGATATAGTCAACCGATTTCAATCAAATTTGGAACAGTGCTTGGGAATTTGGGTAATCCTTCGAATGCCAAATTTGATTACGATATCTTCATAAAAAAACGAATTATTAATTTAAAACTTTTATTTTTTTCGAGGTCGCCTGAAACAACGCAATGGGACCTATATAATATAACCTCGATATCAAAAAAATAAAATAAAAATGTCACCTATGGAATAATATGGGATCTAATCTTGAAGTTTGGTTTATTTTGCTCTTACCAACTGTGAGATTTAGGCGTTCAAACGGACAGATGGACGGACGGACAGACGGACATGGGTATATCGACTTCTATATTCACCCTGATAATATTTTAGGTTACTTTGGGGTAACTCCGACGATGTGACATACATTTTCGGCTTGCACAAACTTAATATACCTTTGTACCATACGGTAAAGGGTATAAAAACTACTGCAAAAGCCATTTCAAGCCAATATGCTTTAATTCACAACTAGTTAACACACGCATTGGTATAAAGAACCTTTTCTGATGTCAGAACACTAATGGAAGATTTCTTAGTATTTTTGTTGCTTTTATATATTATGAACAAGTACATTATTTTTCTAGATTTTGCTCATGTGATTTATTAAGTTTGATGGCGTAATGCTTTTTTGGTAAGAATTCAACTTTTTGTCTTCTAGAGTAAAAGTTAAGCACTGTACAGATATACTTAGTTTGCCGCTAGTGTTAATCAACGTTTATTTGGTATCCAGAAAACTCTATAAAATGGCTAAGTTTTGAAAAATCCTGGTACATGCCGAAATGCAGATCTAAACATTTGCTTTGAAAAAGAAGTCAACTAATTTGAAAGATTATTGGACCATAGAAATAATCTAGCCTTTAATTTAACAAATAATGGTCAAACCTCAAGAAAACTGAAAAATTTTTCAAAGTATTGTCCATCGCTAGCTACTACTTTTTCCCCATCTTTCTGGTAATATTCGTATTCCTGGTCGGAAAAACGTCTCGTTTTTTGAGGCTATCCATGAATTGACCGAATTCTTGGTTTCATAAGAAGTGAACCGCTGGTCAGTCAATGCAAGTGATGTCCGGAGAGTACAGCGGGTGAGGTAGCAACTCCCATTTTAACGTTTCCAAGAATGGGTATGCATGGGGCCGAGCATTGTCATGTTGCAAAATAACTTTATCATATCTTTGTTCATATTCTGGCCGTTTTTCTCTGAGTGCATGCCTCAAACGCATCAATTGGAGTCGGTAACGGTCAGTGCTGCCAATTTTTTTCCAGAAAAAAAAGCTGCTTCTGGATGGAAGCCACGGCAAAAAAAGCTAAAAATTTCTGAATAAAGCGTAAAAAAAAGCGGTTTTAATGTTTTTTTTTTTTTTGCTTTGTTTTCTTTGTAAGATTTTCAGCACGTCGTCTAATTCTTCGCGACTAGCATCGGTTTCACAATCGTGCGACATGTTTTTTTTGCGTCTTTTTCAGCGAATTTCCACGCATAAAATGACATTAGCACTTTTTTTTGGAACAGTGGTAGATCACTTTTAAATTTTTAAATTTAAAATTAAAAATGATAAAAAATTAACAAAAAAATCTTAAAAATAAAAAAAATATTATTTTTTAATATAAAATTTTATCTGTCATGGTAAAAAAATTCGTTTTAATATCTTTATGTGTTTAGAAGATATGGCTTATCCAAAAATAGTCTAAAAATGAAAAACTCGATATTCACTTATCGATAACTCGATAAATAATCGTAATTTTGCAATAAAATAGGGCGTGGTTACTATTGGCTAAAAGCTCTACCGACTGTGTAAAAATCATCGAAATCGGTGGTCAGTTTTTTTTTACTTTTTTTCGCGCGGTCGTTTTTCGAAACACCTCAGTATATATTTTATTACGTTGTCAATCTTTAAAAATATTTTTCCGAAAGTCGTCTTTTTAGACGTGGGGTGAACGTTTTCCAAAAATCTGCCTGACCGATCTTGTCATACTAAACATTTTTATCATCAGAAAACATGTCGCAACAGATAGACAAGAGCTTTTTTTGAAATTCTTATCCAAACATTTTTAACAGCCTTGAATAGCAGAAAAAAAGTAAAAAATTTTTTTTTTTTTCCAATTTCTATTATTACTATTTTTTGAATTTTTGAAAAAGCTCGAGTCCATCCATAGCCAAGGGGATGCGAAAAATTAATTTTACAAGTTTTTTGGTTTCTGATAATCTGATCGGTCAAAATCGTTCACCCCATGCGCTTTGGACACTTTTGACGAGGACGCAGTGAAGGACTTGTAGGGGTTACATACGTCATTTTTATGTAAAACCAAAAAAACTATTTAAAGTTCAATAATGAATGATAACAATACAAAAAACTGCTTCCCGAAATCAATTCTAGTTTTCTAGTAATCAATTTTTGAATATAGCGCTCGGAAATGAGGTATTACATAGTAAGACCCCCTTAAAATAGTACACGCTCAACCTCCGTGTATACTTTTTTCACAGATTTATCCAAAATGGTATATTTTGATACAAAACTTTTTTTTTGCAAGTGGCAACCGTGCTGCTACATGTTTTCATGAAATTGATGACAGCATTAAAAATAGCGAAAAAAAAGCCAAATTCATTTTAAAAAAAGCCAGAATTCCCGCTTCCCGCAATTCACAAATTTTTCCCGCAATTGGGCTTCGAAAAAAGCCAGATTTGACGGGAAAAAAGCTAAATTGGCAGCAATGGTAACGGTCCCCAGTGATCATTTCATTCGGTTTCAACAATTCATAATAGATACCATCACTTTGGTCCCACCAAATACAGAGCATGAGCTTAGATCTATGAATATTTGGCTTCGCCGTTGATGTTGAAGGCTGGCCGGGATTACCCCATGACATTTTGCGTTTTGGGATTGTCGTAATGGATCCACTTTTTATCGCCAGTAACAATACAATGCAAAAAACCTTTCCTTTTCTGTCGTTGAAGCAGACGTTCCCTTGAGAAAAAACGGCGCTCAACGTCTCTCGACTTTAACTCATGTGGAACGAAATTAACTTGCTTTTGTATCATTCCCAAGGCCTTTAAACGTTTAGAAACGGTTGATTCGTTGACATGCAATATTTCTGCCAACATTTTGAGCGTTTCGCACGAATCTTCATCCTCAAACTTTTTCGGCTGCCCGGACGCTCTCTGTATTTTAATCAATTATTGTAGATCGATCAATTGCAAAAATTTGTTTTCTGAAAAAAATCCTAAAGTCATTTGATGCAACCATTAAAGATAAAGTAATTGATTTTCTTCAAGTCCGCAATGAATACCGTGCTCTTTGCAAACAGGTAAAAAGATCCGCCCGACGCGACAAGAGAGCTTTACTGGATAGCCGGTGAAAATAACATGCGCTCGCTATACCAGATAATAAATCAGCTGACTGGAAGCTACCGAAGGCAAACCTAACCGATCAGGGATTCTAATGATAACCTCCTAACGAATGAGGATGCACAAATCCAAAGATAGCGACAACACTTCGTGGGGATAAACTGTAATGAACCAGGAAGCAGAAACCATGAAGATAACGGGGTCGTCGCACCCACCAACAACCTTAGGTGGTATCCCACATCCCCGACAGAGAGAAATTGATAATGCAATTAGGAAACTAAGACGCAACAAAGCAGCTGGCATTGACGGCATATGCGCGGAACTACCATATTTCACTCGCATATGGGAGACTGAGTGTGTGCCCTCATCTTGGAAAGCAGGAATAATCGTCAAGCTACCAAAGAAAGGGGACCTAACTGACTGCAACAACTGGCGAGAAATAACTCTGCTAAACACTAGTTATAAAATACTAGCAACTTTACTGAACGATCGCCTTCAAGAAAAAATAGAGCCAACAATACGCGATGAACAGGCAGGTTTCAGACCACACAGGAGTTGCGTAGACCAGGCTAACACACTACGCATAATAACCGAACAAGCTGCGGAGTGGCGCACACCACAAGAAGGCCTTCGATTCAGTAGACGGAGCAGCGATATGGCGGGCATTAGCGAGGGAATGAGTGCCAGTCAACATCTTATCGATAGTGAAAGTGATGTACGATGATGCGGACTTGGCGGTACTACACAACGGAAAAATTATTCCACCTTTCCTAACAAGCACCGGAGTTAGGCAAGGATGCCCCTATCACCACTACTATTCAATGTAGTAGTTGACGAGGTTATGAGAGATGTATGCAGGTCTAGGCGTGGGATTACGTGGAGTCTCACTCTTCATTTGGAAGAACTCGAATATGAGGACGACATTTGTCTCGTCTCTCATAAACTAAGTGATATCCAAGTGAATGATCTCGAGATGCTGGCCAGCAAAGTTGGACTCTCCATAAACGCATCCAAAACCAAAGCAATACGCCTCAACCACATCAGCCAAGATAGCATAACCATCTGCGGGAACACTATGGACTTTGTCGATAGTTTCTCATACCTTGGCACCACAATTTCCTCCAGTGGTGGGGTGGATGAGGATATAGAGAATCGTCTAAGCAAAGCGCGATCAGCGTTTTTACGCTTATTCCTCATATGGAGAAACCAGCAAATAAGCAGTAGAAGAAAGCTGAGGATCTTCAATGGAAGCGTCAAAACATCGGAAAATCTGGGCTTCTAGTAAGTTGCTTAATCTTGACTTAAAAGACAGCTTTTAGGACCAATTCATAAATATGATGACGACATGCGAAAAGCAGCAAGTCTCGTCCTAAACTTTGCTCGAAAATAGCATAAACTCTATTATTTGTACCTTATCGTGAAGGTTCCATTCAAAGAGAGCTGTAAGGACAGCCTTACCTTGATGTTTTCCAGAAGAACCTTCTAGTTTCGGCACTGCAAGAAGCTGTATCGCTCAAATAAAGCAATAACTGGCAAGCGTTTTTCTTTTGAACTCCCTACATCCAACCCGGGTACTAGTTTTCCATCCCAATGAACTGTGACTACGTCGGGTACATTGTTTTGGAAGTTCGAATTTATTGCTTATGCCCTTGATTTTCTAGATTTAGTATGAATTCGCTGAATCGAGGATTTGTTAATAGAGAAATCATCGCTGTTCAGACCAAGCGATTCTACCAACCCATTAAGAATGTAAACGGAATCTCTAATGCTTAACTGACATCGATCTAAAACTGCAACTAGTTTAGGTGTTATGAGATTCTTTCTACCTCTTTTTGAACTGTGTTCATGGCAGGGAACGTCCGGCAAGCTGAGTTCAGAATTCATTATCAGTTCTTCGTCTAAATCTTCTAGACTTTTTATGTTATTTGGGGTGAAAGTAGTTGCAACAGCTAGTGATTCTCTTTGTTTTTCAAACCTTTCCTCTTTTTACAAACGTCGTTGTCTAGATCTTTCTTCTTCCAATTTTTTATCTACACCATCTAAGCATCCCGGTCGAGCTGGTTCTTTCTGTTTCATTCAAAATAATTTATCTTCTATTTTTATTCTCTCAAAAGCATCAGCATGTGCAATATCAAATAAATTATCAAGATTAATTTTGAAATTGTTCCCACGGCTCTTGAACGTAATCTGAGTTTTCTTAAAATTTTTTTGCAACTCTCTCCAAACATGATATAAATTAAAAGGTTTCTTCACGCAGTTAGGAAATGCCCTAGTTGGAACTCTTGCTTTTTCTTAATATATGATGCACTCCCTAATCACAAGATTTGCACTTTCACTAACTGTCAATTTAACCTCACGAATGTTGTCATCTTGTTGTACGGCAGCGAAACGTGGATGGTCCCGAAGAGAATGATATCAAAAGTACAATCATTCGTCAACAAGTGCCTAAGGATTATATGCGGGATATTCTGGCCAACAGCATGATACCAAACGCGGAGCTATGGCAGTGTAATAGTAAAGTTCCTATCATCATCTTGGAAAAATCGAAGCAGCATCGTCAGGATGTCTTTGGAATGGAACCCCCAAGTAAGCAGACGAGTGGGAAAGCCAAAATCAACCTGGCGACATACAATACTAAACGGGGTGTCCCAAAACAACATCAGCTGGGACACAGCAAAGCAAACTGCCCCAAAGAGAGTCCGGTGGAAAGTTCTTGTTGAAGACCTAAGCTCCCTGGAGTAGTACTAAATGGAAAAAAAAAAAAAATAAAAATTGATTTTCTATATTGTTTCGGCTTGTCAACAAAACTTTCTCAAATACAGCATTTTAGTTAAATAATTTTTTAAAAAATATATCAGCGCTTTATTATTATTACTCGTGACGTCATGCGATCTTAACTAATATTTTTAATAGTAATAATAAATAATTTAACTTATTTCCATGGCATTAGTTTTATACAAGTAAAAAAATGTATATCAACTTGAAATTTTATTTTAAAATTGAAAATAAGAGTTACTCTGGAATTTTTATAATAAAAATCAAAAATAAAAATTACTGAAGATTTTCAATTTTAAAATAATAATTCCTCAATAATTTTTATTTTTGATTTTTATTATAAAAATTGCAGTGTAACTCTTATTTAAAATTTTAAAATAAAAATTGCCCTGTAATTTTTATTTTTTATTTTAAAAATAATAGTTAAAATTTGACCTTTTTCAAAAGGTCCCTTAAAATAAATTATAAGTTGATACATGGACTTTCATATAAGCCACTTTTTTCGCTTGATTTTTTTCATAACCATAACTCTTATTTGCATTCCCAGGTTTATTTGTATGCTAATTGTAAATAATATTTTTATATTAAATTTAATGCAACCTTTTTGTATATTGTTGTCATTTGTTGCCATAGATTATGAAAATAATTGCTTTTAAATAATATTTATTTAAAATAAACCTTTCTTTTTCATTGGAACTTTTATTTACCACTTTATTTTTAATTTCATTTTAATTAAACAAAAATCAATTTACTTATTTTTCAAAAATATTTTCTTAAAATTGTTTTAATTAATGCCTCTTTGTGAATATTGTGCAGTAGCAAATCCTTCAGGCTTTTCGCCGGAAAACAATGTTCCTGCATAATTTTGTACAAACACTCTCGTATTTACAGTTTTCAGTAGAAAAATTTAATTATTATAATATTTTGCTTTTATTCCGCTTTATGTGTGTTATATTTTCACACGAGCTAATGGTATATAATTAGCAGATGCTTTCAATTGAAATTTGTGCATATTATATCATTGTTGACATGATATGGAATTATGGCAGGTGCAAAATGATTGTTTTTAAAAAAATATTTAATTTTAAAGAAATAATATGGCGTACGTAAAGTTATGCGCGGACGACTTTGGGATACCCTGAACCACTAGCTTACAATAAAATCCGGCTCCTAAATAAAAAACCAAAACAGAAGAGAGTTCCAAAGCCAGGCAAACCCGCTGGAGAAATTGCCTCGCACAGACCAATTAGCTTGTTATCAGTACTATCCAAGGTATTTGAAAGAATACTTTTGCGACGAGTGCTTGGACAGCTGGATCTAAGAGGGTCAATACCAGACCACCAATTTGGATTTAGGAGTCAGCATGGAACCCTGGAACAAATACACAGAGTTGCCCATCACATATTGGGTTCTTTTGAAAAAAGGGAATACTGTTCAGCAGTCTTTCTAGATGTGAAACAGGCCTTTGATCGCGTCTGGCATGTGAGACTCCTGTGCGAGATAAGAGCTACTCTCCCACAATACTACAAACTGCTAGCCTCTTACCTGAAAGGAAGAAGCTTTGAAGTCGCAAAAGGACAAGCTATATCAACGATTCGGCAAGTAAGAGCAGGTGTTCCTCAAGGAAGTGTTCTCGGCCCCACACTATATATCTTGTACATGGCAGACATGCCGCTGCCCTCACCTAATTCTGGATTGCTAATACCAACATACGCAGACTATACGGCAATACTGAGCAGCAGCCCATCTGAGCTTGAAGCATCAGAACTACTACAGGCATATTTAGACGAGTTCAAGAGCTGGACGGAACGCTGGTGTATAACCATTAATACACTAAAATCAGTGCACATCACCTTTGCCACCAGAAGAGGGGACTGCCCTGAGGTCACACTGGGATCTCCGATACCAAGAGCCACCAAAGTAAAATATCTGGGAGTCACATTTGACAGACGACTGACATACGGCCCACACATCACTCAGACAGTCAAAAGCTGCAAATTAAAGTTAAAAAAATTGGACTGGATGCTGAAAAGTTCTAGCAAATTGTCGCTTCGTAGCAAAAGAACAATTTACAATGCTATTGTAGCACCAGTCTTCACATACGCAATACCGCTCTGGGGAACTGCTGCGAGGACCCATATAAAACGACTGCAAACGATGCAAAACAAGGCCCTGAGAAGATGGACTGGAGCAGAATGGTTTGTTAGAATCGAAGTCTTGCATAATGACCTCAACATCCCTACCATAGCTGAACTAATCGGACGACACAGCTCAAGATACAGGGATAGGCTTACTAATCATCCAAACCAACTTGCAACATCCCTAGCCACAAATACAAATAGGCGAATGCTGAAAAGACGGCACGCTTTAGATTATCGCAATGATTTATTCCTTTAAAAACTTTAAATTGTAATTTGTAAATAGTCATAGATTTGAAGTTATAGATAAGTTTGATACTTATAGTTACAAGGGCAGTTCGCCAATTCATTGTTAAGGTTCTAAGTTATAAATGCGCTATACAATCATAAGACAACAAGCTGCATAAATTAAATAAAATTAATCAAAAAAAAAAAAAGAAATAAAAATAATCAAAATGTCAGACCATTCGCTTAGAGAATTTGGTAAACATTGTGATGGTGATTGGCCAAGTTTAGGGGTGATAAGCGAGAAATTTAAATGGATCTAAGCTGATATTGATTATATCATCTTAAAAACGGTTCGCCAATTAGGCTTAAGATGCTCGAACAATATATGATAGCATATCTTTCTTTATATAAACCAAACTTGGGACTTTCAAAAATGAAATAAAGCCGGAAAGAATTTGAATTTGGGTCAACAGACGCTATTTTTGTATGATTTCTTTTATGGCATCCATTTGAATATTAAAAGCTCTTTACAAAGCCCAAGCCGTATAAACTAAAGGGCTCACATTTCGAAAGGTATTTCTTTTAAGGATCTGCTCGAACAAGGAGCTGGAGAGCTGCAATATCTTGTCGGTGAGCATAAACCAAAGCTTGGGAAAACTTGACATAACAAAAAACGATTTAATTCTAAGTCCGTGATAAGAGTTGGTGAGCTTTAGGGGCACACCCAGACGCTGATTTTTCGATATCGATTTCTCCTTTATGGCATACCATCTGAATCATACTAAATAGCTCTTTGAGTTACCGCCATTTACAAGTGTAGCCGCTCTATAGCCGTGAAAACGATCATTTTATCTTTAAACGCGTTTTGCTCGAAACTGCATTTTTCGAATTTCTGAGCGCTATCAAATTCTTTTTTGCATCTCCTCGATAAAGGTCGCCATGCGATGAGCCTCCAATTTGTTGATCGGTGAGCATAAAGAACAGATTTTGGCAGCCAAAATCGACCAAAATTAAAATTTAACGATTTAATTCAACATGCCGCCATGTTGATAATTTTTGATTGTTGGTTGCCCGAGTCATTTTTATACGGGACCGCATGGCACCCAGTGTATATTAAGTTTGTGCAAGCGAAAATCGATTTGTCACCATATTTCGATAGGTTGAGACCTTTAAAAATAACAGTACTAAAATCAGTGTGAATAGAAGTCGATATACCCAAGTCCGTCTGTCCGTCTGTCCGTACAGTCCGTCTGTCCGTCCGTCTGTCCGTCCGTCCGTCCGTGTGAACGCCTAGATCTCAGAGATGGTAAGAGCTAGAGTTACCACTTTTATCTTTAAACGCGTATTATTCTCGATAACGGCATTTTTCGAATTTCTCGATCGCTATCAAATTATGTTTTTTGCATTTCGCTCGTATATAAGTTCGTCCATACGATGACCCTCCAGTTTTTTGATGAATCTGATCAAAATTGATCGAAATCTGTTGTGTCAGATGTCCAATAGGACCGATCGGCCAAAATAACTTTTGGAGAAAAATTCGCTATATTTCGTTTTTTAATAAACATAGCCGAACCAGTTTGTCAAGTTTTGAAATTTTTGTTCGCCACGCAAGGTGCCAAATTTGAACAAATCGGTTGACTATATCATAGCTCATAGGTCCGATCTGCCAAAAATCGATTTTTTAACAGCAGTTGTAGGACTCGTTTGTTTGTTAAGATATTGCGACCAAGCCTGACATTCGCGTGTCATTTTAAAAAGTTCTAAGCACTGTACTTAATTTCAATCCAAATCGTTTGACTAGATCATATAGCTCCATAGGACCAATCGTCCAAAAACATGTTTTTTATACAAAATTCGATGTGTTTTGTTTGCCTGCAAAGATATTTGAAATAGATTTGGCATTCACTAGTTTTTTGTATTTTTTAAATTATTCAAATCAATGGCCTATTTTTTAGGTTGTCACACTAGGTGTGGCCCTTAAATGAAATATTTATGTATACTAAATGATCCTAAATAGTTTCCCGAAGTCGACATTTTTCTAACTAGAAGGTAATCTCGAAGTGATAGGACTTTTTATTTTTAACTAAGGATAACGAGAGAAGTGAAACAGTAAAATTATTTTTTTCAAATACGTGTATTTAAAAGAATAGGAATTTCACAAATTTTAAATAAAGACAGGCTTGCTGATGACTCACCAAATGAAATTCTAAAGCTTTCAAAATCTAGGTACAACCCTGAAATGAAAGATACTGAAGTAAAGACCCAAATTGCAATACATAACAAGTAATTTTATTTTTAGTAATAACAGAGAGGGACATAAATATTTGAGAACGAATTCAAATAAATAAAACCTGATGACCACCAAAGAAATTCTAAACCAAAACTATACCAGAAGATAAAAAATTACAAAAAAAAATTATATACATCTTTATTTTTCAAATATTTAGTATTCTAATTTGCAGCTTAAAATTGCCAGGATCGAGTATATATAATAAATAACAAAATTTCATAATGTTTTTATTGAAAATGCTCTTGTGCGATCAGAAATATCTGAAAATCAGAAGGCAACTTTAAAATAGCAACTAAAAGTATGCTACATTTTTTGTCATATTGTTGCCGTGAAAACAATTTTGAAGCGTGGCTTATAATTCTCAACTAGTTAAAGCAGCCGTTGCCCTATAAGGAATGACAGCAGCCAAAGTTTTGGTTAAGAAATATTTATTTGTCTATTTAGTTATTTATATACATATATGTTTTTTTATATATATACATTATTTGTTAAGGTTTTTTGGTGGAATTATTCCGAGGGTTTTGATTTTTAGCTTCATCATCAAGTACTTTAAGTCAAGATCATCATTGAACCCTGGGCAATGGAAATGACTTTTTGCATTAGCAAAAATAATACGATTTTATTAAGAGTTTTCAATTAGTTTTAAAAAAAAACTGTCGATATCGATAAAAAATACTTTTGTGGTAAATATATTTTAGTTGACTTTAACTTTTATTGTTTAACTCGACAATATAGGAAACAATATGCCATGTCTGTCATAGGTCATCAACTGATTCCGGGTACTTTTTGGGGGTGTTTGCTTTTTAGAGAAATGCGATGAGCAGCTTTAACATCATCCAAACATTCCTCACAAATCTGCTCTGGAAAATTCGTTGGCAAAGGCAGCTGCAGCTTTAGCGCAGTGTGTTTGCGAATCAGTGATAATATTGGAATCTTTAATGTATAATCTACATTTTCAAATATAGATCTAAACTCCAATCCAAGCTCATCTGTTGTCATGCATATGACACACAAAACTTCCTTGCCGCAAATCTTGATGCCCATTTTCTCTTAATAACAAATTTGCTGCGAAATGATTGAATCACTTTTTGGGGGTAACCTCAAAAAAGTCTTAAAACGATGTTTTTTTGGAGATTAAGTTTCAAGTATTTAAAATTGACATATTAAAAAAAAGCAACAAAATATAAAATTTTGTTTAAAAATAATAAAACTATTTAATATACAAGTGAGCCCGGCAGACGTCGTCCTGCCCTAACTTTTTGAATACTCTTAAAGTGTATAAACATCGTAAGATTCTCTAGTTAGCTTATCTAGACAATCATAAGAATTTTGGATTAGTTGACTTTCATGAAAAGTCAAAGCACATTGTCAAATTTAATCGAAATCGGTTGACTATATCATATAGCTCGCATAGGACGAATCGGTCCAAAAAAACGTTTTTTATACAAAATTCGATGTGTTGAATGAAGCAATAACTGGCAAGCGTTCTTCTTTTGAACTCCGTACATCCAACCCGGGTAATACATAGTTTTCCATCCCAATGGACTGTGATTACGTCAGGCACATTGTTTTGGAAGTCCGATTTTATTGCTTTTCCCCGTGGTTTTCTAAATTCAGTACGAATTCGCTGAATCGAGAATTTGTTAATAGAGAATCATCGCTGCTCAGACTAAGCCCTTCTACCACCGCATTAAGAATGTAAACGGAATCTCTAATGCTTAACTAACACCGATCTAAAGCTGCAACTAGTTTAGGTGTTATGAGATTCTTTCTAAAATATCGTACTTGAAATTTAAGGGACACCCTAGTGAAGGAAAATGAAAAATTCTAATGGGGCATCGTCTGACGATGATGTGGAAGAATATTTTTATCCGCGTGAGTCCCAGGCACGAGTCACTCGCAGTCAGTCACG